>JASANP010001123.1:0-162901 GCA_030849625.1 Wallacemonas sp. TrypX | reverse complement strand
TCTCTCTTGACGCAGTTGGAGATCTGAACAGCGGCAGCCGTGTCCTCTTACCCCCCCCCCATCCCACCTCTCTCTCCTTCTCCCTCCCCAAACACTTGCTCTCGTCTTTGTCTCACCCTTTTGGGCGTCGTCTTCTCTCTCTCTCTCTTATTTCACCGGCGCGGCGACGTTCATCAAGCTAGTAACTTCTTACATACGTATCTGTGCTCAACGATAGTTTCCTCGGACTCTCGATTGTGTACTTGTGCTCATTGCTTTATTCTGTGTACGCACTAGTCACCGAACCAAAGAAATTTGCTTGACCCTGTGAAGGTTTTTTTTCTGTGTGTCTCTCGGTTGATTGCGCGTATTCACAGCGTGGTGTGTGTCCTCAACACCCTTCTTTTTTTCTTTTGCTATTCGCCGCACTGTAGCGGGGTGCGTGTTAGTTGCTTCGCTCAGCGCCGTCACTCCACCTCGCGTGTCCTCGAGTGCATTCGGCTGTTCTCCAGTCGTCGTTGTCGGTGTACTTCCTTCTCCCTCTCTCTATTTTCCATCACTTCGAGTAGAAACGCACTACGACAATGAAGTACGTTGTCGATGAGCTGTACCGCTTTCGCATGCTGATGGCCGGCGTGTATGTGGGCCTCGGCGTCAGCTCTACCTACGGCTTCAGCATCTTCACCGAGCACCTTCGTGCTCGCTACAACTTCAACCAATCCGACATCACCACGATCAGCACCGTGGGTAACTGCATCGGCTTCCTGAGCTTCTTCTCTGGAATGCTCTTCGACTTTGGAGGCCCACGTGCTGTCTACCCGATCGCCGGTTGTCTCGCGTTCCTCGGCTTTTTGCTCTTCGGCCTCGCTTTCGACGACGTGATCAAACCGTACGAAAGTCGGCAGGTCAACATGATTCTCTTCTGCATCTTCAACGCACTACTCTACCTGGGCTGTCCGGCGATGGATGGCGCCACGATGATGCCACTGATGCTGAACTTTCCGCTGGAGCGTGGCTACATGGTCATCATTCAGAAGACCTTCTCCGGGCTCGGCACGACCGTGCTGATGGCCTACTTCAACGGCTGGTTTGCCGACACGAATGCACGCGACAACAGTAACTTCGCGGGTTACGCGTACTTTGTCGGTTGCCATATTCTCCTGGTCGCGGCGATCGGTTTTGTCTTTGTTGACTTTCCGCCCTACTTCCAGAGCCAGTACGTCAAGAAACGCCTCACCGAGGAGGAGCAGGCAGAGCGTGCGGCGACCTTGCCGGTCATCATGGCGCAACGTGCACCTCGGCGTCGCATCTTTATCGGCGTCGCGGTCGTGCTCACGAACCTCGTGTTCCTGACTGTCAGCTCCATTGTCTCTGCGTACGTTCACACCACCAAGGGCGGTTACGTCGCCATTTCCGTCATTGCTGTCTTCCTTCTTGCTTGTTTTTCCATCATGGCGCTGCCATTTCAGTTCCTGGGCCACTACCCCGTCATTAAGAAGTCGACCAAGTTCCGTCTGATCGGCATCGCGGCGGGCGACGATGACGGTGCACCGGGCTTCGCGGAGCTGGACGGGAACCACGCCGCGGCTGACGCATCACCAGAGGCGAACCACGACGCGGAGGAGCGCGTCGCCGAGGCGGCGGCCGCGGACGACAACAACGCCAGTTTCCAGGAGGTGGATGCGGTCGCCGCAAAGACAGGCATGGATGCAGTTCAGAAGGGCGAGGAGGTGAGGCCGGATGATGAGGAGGCGGAGCCGGCCCCGAAGGTTTCCTCTGTCGGTGACCCACAGCATCAGAGCTCCTTCTGGCGCCATCTTCTCACTGTCGACCTCTGGCTTCTGTGGTTCAGCTTCTTCGGCATGTGGGGCACAGGTGCCATCATGCAGATGAACGCCGCGCAAATCTACCGCAGTACCAGCTACGGTGTGTACGACTCGAAGCGCCTTGCCCTCTACGTGGCGCTGATGGGCGTGGGCAGCGCCGTCGGTCGCATCATCAGCGGTATTGTGGACATGAAGTTGTCCCAGTGGAAGGCGCAGGGACGCACGCAGCTTCTTACAACGGTGTTTCTCCCCGTCGGTGCGGTGCTAATGACGCTGGGCTACCTCTTTTTCGCCGTACTTCCCGCGGACGCACTCATCCTGCCGTTTATTGTCACGTCATTGGGCAACGGCATGGCCTGGGGTCTGGGTGTGCTCGCGGTGCGTATCATGTACGCACAGGACATCGGCAAGCATTACAACTTCATGTTTTCGGCTGGTTTTATTTGCACCATCGCGCTGAATCGCTTCATGTTCGGTGGCATGTACGACAATGAGGCGAAGCGCCTCAAGACATCCCCGGCGTGCAACAGGCCGTCCTGCGTGCGCAACCAAATGTTCATCCTGATGGCAGTGAACGCACTGGCCACGGTCACGGCCGTCATCGCCCACGTCCGCTTCAGCCGCTTCGTCAAGCGACAGCGCGAAGCCGCTGCCACCGCGGCGCCACCGGCGCCTGAAGAAGCCGACCCCTCCACCCACAGTGAGGTGGAACGCAACTCTGCGGAGCCGCTGGAGTCGTGAACAGGTGAAGTCCAGCGATGTTCATCACCTAGTTCCATGACTCTGCGTGGGTGAGCTCAAGTGGATGATGTTCACCACGCGAACGCGTGTGTAGGGGGTTTGCCCTTGCGCGAGACCAGTGGGGACACACGATGCCACCACTGGGTGCTAACATCAAAATAATTCTCCCGTCGCTGAGTGCGACTAGGGACGCGGCCTGTCAGTGTGCTCTGGAGGGCGTAGGCAGTGGGCTATGCGTGTGTGTGCGTGCGCGCGTCCCCGAATGACGTCCTCCACGTCACTGTGCGTGTTATGGCTCGCTTCTTTTTTTTGTTTTCCTTCTTTCTTTGTTTTCCTTCTTTCTTTGTTTTCAATCCTCAGCATACCTGTTAGTTCATGTCTTTATTCTTCTTATCTGTCGACTGTGGTTCAACACCGCCGGTTGTGAATGGTATTCGTTTCCGCTGTCTCTCTCTTCCCTGATTCCCTATTTCTCACCGTGTGTAGCGTGATTTGGTCAGTCTTGCCGTGTCCTGCTCGACGCGGAGAGACAAGAGAGCAAACAAGCTCAGCGGATGGCAGGCGCCGACGAGTACGGAGAAGGGAAGAGCAGAGAGAGAGAAAGAAAACGAAACCGAAGGGAAGCCAAAGCAAACAAACCAAAACGCAAGTCACTGTGGGAAAAGAAAAAAATAAGAGGACCTTCTGCGTGAGAGGCCGTGCGCCGACACAGCTAGCATCGCTTCTGGTTCTGCACGGTTCTCGACGATAGACTCGCAGACGTTGTTGGTCTCCCTTTTTCTCCGTGTTTATTCTCCACTGAATGCGTGTTTCTGTATTTTTTTTCTTTTTTCGGACACTGCTGTTAAGTCATTTCCTGTCACGTTGCTACGGCCGGCGCGATGAGACATTTGAGTGACGCGCGTGCGGTGCCATGCCACCTTTGGAAAGAGAAGGGCTGCATGTGGTCGTGCAGATTGCTCGGCATGCAAATGCAGGTGCTAAAAAACAATGAAAGAGATTCTCCCACAACAAAAAATGACGATCAAAGTTGCTTCGCACTGTCTCACGGGCAGCAAGTGTACTTCAGAGTTGTACTCTCCTTAGGTGTGCTTTGCTTTCGGAAGGGGAGAAGAGAGTGGATTTGTTCATCTTCTTTTTTTTTCTGTTTTTGCCATGCTGTCCCACGCCGAATAAAATTAGGTGAGCGTATGCCCGCTGACATTTTTTTGTTTCCCAGGAAGTGCACGATGCTACTGGGTTTCAAGTGACAGCTTCAAAAATCAGGTCCTAGCAATTCGTAATATATCTCTTTTTTTTTTTTTAATTAAGACGTTGATCCCTTTTGCGCGGGCTCTTGTTAACGGCACCAGCCTTTGCACCGTTCTTTTCTTTCTTTCTTTCTTTCCCTCCTTTCCCTTTGTTCTTTTCTTTTTTTCAATCCCGAGCTGCTTCACCTACTTCCATCTTGGAAGAATACCCCTTCAACAGCTGAGAGATGCATCTTTTTTTTTCCATGCAAAGCCCGAGCTTGTGTGTCTGGGTGCGTGCTCGCGGACGTGTGCCTGAGGTACCACACTCACCGATAGCCAGGGTGGCAGCTGGTTCACGTCCGATATCTTGTCTGTCGTCGAGCCTCTGTTTTCTTTCGCAAGCGGGGCCGGGCGGTAGGGGAAACACACACACACACACACATACATACATCAACGCCCACGAAGTACGGAGACATCCAAGTGAGGTAGAGTGTGCACGATACACGAGCGCTTCACGTCAATGGCTTCTCGTGCGCTTTTTCCCGCTTTGTGGGTAAAAGCGTGGGTGTGGGTGAGTTGTGTGTGCCTGTGGATCTCAACTTCCCGAGGTCTCCACCCCCCCCCCCCCACCTTGCTAATTATTTTTGTGTTCTCTTTGTCGCACCTCCCGTATTTAGCTGGCTGATGGATGAGCAAGTCACTGTGTGATGGACTACCCACCCACGGGCACTTTGATGCTTGTTCTCTGTTGTTGTTGTTTTTGCTATTGGTGCGATGCTGGGGAGACCTACCAACGAAGCCCGGTGCTAGCGTCGTTCAAGCGCACCGTGTCACCAACGGTGAGTACCTACCGGTGGGATCCCATTTTAGGAGCCACTGGGCAAAAAGGAAAAACACACCAAGGACAGCACTCACAACAATGCGGAACTGCATAAGCCGGAGAGAACAAAAGGTGTCGTTGACCCGTGAGCGTGTGTCTGTGTGTGTGTTTCGTTTCTTCTCACAGGTTTTCTCGGCATTGCGCGACAGACTGGCTGGAGTGACCACACGGTTGCCTTTGACAAGTTCTGTCGTTCCTTTTTTTTCTACAGCGGGGTGTTTACGAGGGGATTGACTCATAAAACGAAAAAAGCACACGTATACACTAGGGTGTCAGGCGAAGGCAGACACACCGTCCAAAAGCGCGGAGCGGGGACGGAATACCGTGGTGCACTTGATTGATGAGAGAAACGTAGGGTGCTTTTAAGCCCAAGATCAGTATAGTGCAACGACGCCCAATGTTCGTCTGAGAGGAATGCATGGCAACCGGCACGTAGCGCTCCGTTGATATCCTTCTCTCTTTCCCACCCATTCCACCCCTCGGCTTTCGCTACTCATCCTTTTCGCTCGTTTCGCTGTCCCCCCCTCCCAAACCTCTCAACGGTGGATTTCGCGCGTGTGCACATCCGCATAAATGGCTGACAGGCCGCGGAAAAGCGCCATCTGCGACCGCCTGTTCCGAAGCAAAAATAATAATAATAATGTGTGGCATTTGCTTTACACTTAAACAACGTATTCACCGGCGGCCACCGCGCACGGCGAAGGAGGCGCCATCGGATGTCGTTCCATGCGCCATGTTGCAGCAGTACACCCGGCTTCTGTACCCGGAGGCACAAGGGCCCGCAGCGGACGACCTCTTGACCAAAGGGCACTGGATGTGCCCGTGTCTCTGCGGGTCGTGTCGGTGTGACGCAGAGGGCCTCGCAGCTGTAGGCTCGACCACAGCGGCGGCGACACCGAACGGGCTGCGCATTATCCGAATCTTTCACAACCGCTACAATCGCCATCCGCTAGACATCACCACAAACACCTGCAGCTTTGCCAGCATCTGCGCCAACAGCCCCAGCTACGCCACCATGCTGCACAATATCTGCCGGCGCGGGCCGGATACCTTCGGTGCCACACGTCGCAACTTTGGCGAAACGCTCCTCGAAGTACCGCGTGCGGCGACCCACGCGGGTGGAGGGGCGCCACACACCGCACAGTCCTCGTCCTGTCCCTTGTCTCCAACGACGCCACCGCCGCCGGCGGTCACCACCACACCGACCACCTCGCGCGGCGTTGGCGGAGCAGAAAGCACTGCTGTCGCTGCCAAGGCACCGGTCGTCGTGCAGAAGGGTCAGAAGCCCGTGGGTGCCACAACGACGACGGCAACAGCGGCGGCCGTGATGGCTTCTACAGAGTCTGGTGAGACAGAGTGGTGCAGCTTCACGACGGACACACAGGCCATCTCCGCCGTGCTCGGTCTCCGCGGACACCAGACAGTGCGGCAACCTTACGAGATCGAAGTGGAGACTGATGCAGAGGATAACTGCGAGCCGAATAAGTCATATCTGCTGTGGAACGGCGAGATCTTCAACGGGCCCATGTGCCCGCCACCGTGGGGCTCGGACACGGTGGCGCTCGCCAGTCGTCTTTCACAACTCGAGCGCTCCTGTGTGCCCGAGTGGCGCAGTGCAGCCAACGAAGCGGAGAGGCGTCTCGCGCTTCCGGTGTGTCAGCAGCGCTTTCTCGGCAAATGTGTGCGGTTCTTCGAGAGCGAGGTGCAAGGTCCGTACGGCTTTCTGTTTTACGCGAGTCAACTGCAGATGATTGTGTTTGGCCGTGATCCACTCGGTAGGCACTCACTCCTGACTCACCTTTCCGTGCACCCTGTCGTCACACCGCCCTCTGCACAGCAGCAGCAGCAACAGCAGCAGCACCAGCGTCACCGTGATGCGGCAGCTGGGGAAGGGGACAGTGTCACCAACACGGGCACGAGGGCCTCGCCGGCAACGGAGTGGACCCAGCTGGAAGTGGAGCTGCTGATCTCCTCAGTCGGTTCACAGCACGTGCCCACAATGAAGCCGCTCGCCGCGGTGGACACCGGCTGCGTTGACAACGAAGAGCAGGAGGAGGCGCGTGCGGGCACCAAGGGTGAGGCGACGTGCAGCGCCTCGCGTTCCACAGGAAAACGCCGTCGTGACGGGGAGGATGGGGACAACCACAACGGCGCCAGCGATGCCGCCTTCGCCGTCGGTGCATCGGGCGAGCTTCGCGATGCTGCCAGTCCTGACGGCAGCACGCCCCAGCACGCCACCCCGCAGTGCTGGCAGGAGCTCCCCATCACCGGATTCTTTGCGCTCCCCATGAACATCCCTGTGCTGGCGTGCGCTCCGGAGTCAACGCAGGCGGGGGACGCCGCGACAGCGAATGCGCACCAAGAGGGCCAATGTCGCACACAGACCGGAGGCTTCTTCGGGTGCCTCCCGCAGGAACTACGGGGCGTGCTGCTGCACTGCCCATTCGAGGGCAAGCTTCACACGACACACCCACTCCTGCGCGCGGTGAGCCACGGTGAATCGGGCGACGCCACCTCGTCGTTAACGGCACCTGAGGAGGTCTCACCCGGGCACCTGGGAGAGGAGAGACCACCGGCAATGCACGCGCCCCTGATCCCTGAGGCATCCATGCAGATGATTCCTGCGCTCGTCATGGAGGCTATCCAGCGAGCCTCGCCGCGTGATGACTCGGCAGAGGAAGCATGGGTGCACTGGGCGGCGTGCCGATACTTGGAGGCTCTCAGTGCCGCCGTTTACCGCCGCTGCAACACGGCCGCGGCCGGGGCGGAGGACGCGCGAGGTGTGGAGAAGCTTTACCGTGCGCGTCGGCGACCACTGTGCATTCCGTTCTCCGGGGGTATCGACTGCACGACGCTCGCAGCGTTGGCTCACTACGCCGTGCCCGTCGAGACCCCCATCGAACTCGTCTCGGTTGCCTTTGGCGAGCACCCCGAGCAGGCCCCGGACCGCATCGCCGCGCTTCACGCCATGGGAGAGCTGCTCGCCCTGCCGCAACCACCACCTGAGCTCAGCGTGTACGCCCCCACCGGGCCACCAGAGGCGCTCCCGTCCGAACGGGAGTGGCGCCTCGTGTTCGTCGATGTTCCGCACAGAACAACCGCGGACACGGCGCACATCCTTGATCTGATGAATCCGCGCCACACGGTGATGGACCTGGATATCGCCACCGCACTGTGGTACGCCGCACGTGCACGCGGGCGCATGCAGCGACTCTACGCTCGTGACGTGGGGGCCTCAGGGGCGAATGCCGACGTTCGCGACTGCGTACGTCCCGATGCGGATGAGCTGCCAAGCGATCCGCTGCGTAGTCTGGAGAACTTCTCCAAGCACATCCGCATACACACCCCGCATGCCCCGTCCTCGGCGCCGTTGCCCGCCCCAGTGGCGGCGACTACGACGGAGGTTGACGCGGCGGCACCATTTAGAGCCCTTGTAGAGGTTCTCGTCGCCGAGGGTCGCAGCTCACCGGAGGGTGGAAAAGCACCAGTGCTGCTGTCCACACTGGGAAAGGAATATAGCCCGTATCTGCAGCCGGTCGTGCAGCAGTACGGCTACAAGAAGTTGGGAAGCTACCTGAATGACGCGGTTAAGGCGGGTGTGGTGGTATTCGTGGCCGACGCCCCGTCCAAGGCTGTGCGACTGAAGCGTCCAGAGGACTTGCGCCGCGCGGTACCACCGCCGCCCTGTCCGTGGTTCATGACGAGTGCCATGCGCTTAGCACAGTCCGCTCGCGTCGCCGACCGCGGCCATGTTGACAGTACCGGGGAGGATACGGGACAGGGCGTGGCGCGGGCACAGATCAGCGCCCCGCCGCTGGCCCCGCCGGACGGATCATTTGAGGAAGACTACTGCTCATGTGCCAAGGTACTGCTGCTAGGAATGGGTGCTGACGAGACGCTCGGTGGCTACACCCGCTACCGCCGTTTCTTTCAGCGTCACGGCATGGACGGGGCACGGCGTGAGCTACAGTTGGACTTCTCGCGGCTGTGGCAACGCAACTTGGGTCGCGACGATCGCGTCACGATGGACAGCGGTCGCGAGCCCCGCTTCCCGTACCTGGATGAAGAGCTGCTCGCCACCATTGAGAACATCGTCGCTGCGCGTCGCGAGAGCCTCCTCCTCGACGAGGCGCCAGGCACGCACGATGCCGAGAGCGCCAAAGCCCGCGCTGACCACCTCTTGCAGATGGCCATTGACCCCGTGCTGAGCTTTCGCTTACCGCCGGGTGAAGGAGACAAGCGCGTTCTCCGGCGCGCGGCCACCTTTCTCGGTCTGTCAAACGTCACGCGGCTACAGAAGCGCGCGATTCAGTTCGGGACGCGCATTGCGGAACGCACGATGCGCGGCAGCATGGATTTGTAAAGGAAGCTTGGATCGATTCGGGATGGCAAGCCCGGGTGTTGGGCGTGAAGGGGTGGCGATGTGCACCGGCCGTCGCTCCTTTTGGTTTTCCTTTTCCCGTACTCGCAGACAGCGTGCGGCTCGCACTGATCGTGCCGCCATCTTCGATCGACCTAACCAGCCACCCATGGCGGGTGGCAGAGTAAACTGCGACAACAGTGTGAGATCAGCGTACTGTACTCACGGTGCCCCGAGGTTTCCAAATAAGTGTATGGCATTGCAAGGAGGACGTGGGCAGCGGCTCGTTCCCGCTCTCTGAGTTTCGATGGTTTGCCCATTTTTTTTTTCTCTTGCCTGGCTTCGCTCGCCACGTTGGACGAAGAGTTGCCTTTCCTTGGTGACGTCTCTGACGTGCCACCCGCTCTCTCTCCCTCTCTGGGTCACTGGCACGGCATGAAGACACCTTCCGGATCCACTGACAAAGGCGCCACATAATTCTCTCTCTCACACACACACGTCCCTCTCCGTTCTCCCGTTTCTCTCGTGTCTACCCCCTGTACTTTGGCAGACTGTGAACCTCTCTCTCTCTCTCTCTGTCTCTTAGCTCAATGAGCCGACCAGTGTGCTGTTGCCTCGCAGTGCCTGCAGGTGGCTGCCTTCGCGCGTGCGGCAGTTCGTCGTGGTGTCGTTCCGGCGGCACGGTGGCCCGCACCTCGTTGCTCACGGCTTCACGGTGCTTCGTCGAGCACTCCACTGACCCCAAAAAGTGGCGGAGTCCAGAGAACGACGAGGTCCGCAGGCAGTACGGTCAAGGTGTACCTCTGCACAGCGGGTACGCGGAGGTCCAGCGGCGCGCGGAGATTGAGCGTCGCCTTGTCGAAGAGGACAAGTTCACCGACTGGTATGCATGGTACACAACCGGCGCTGTGTGTGCGCTGTTTCTGGTGTTTCTCAATGTCATCGTCGAGTTTGTTGAGCCGGAGCCGTCACCAGAATACGTGCCGTACGAAAAGAAGGAGAAGAAATGAGTCGGTGCGGCACTGTTTGTTTCTGCATCACTTGAACCTATCCCTGTGTCTGTGTGTGGGTGTGCAGGAGAGTACCCTTCTGCTGACGACGTCGTGTGGCTGTTATTGTTGTTGCTGTCCTTTCCTCTTGCTCGCCACCAGCTCAAAAAATCAAACACCGCAAGTCGGCTTCTCAGTGTGGCCGATGTGTCCCCAACGAATCTTTGACAGTGAAGGCCACCACACGGTATTTCGTTGCGTATCTGCCATAGCGTACGTCAGTGTGCGTGTAGTTCACTGTGTAGTTTCAGTTGATTTCTCGTCACCCACACACTTGTCTCTCCACCCTTCTCGAACTGCTACATCTGTGCTCGCACCTTTTTCAGTGGTACTAACCGCCATTATACCTCCTTCAGGACAACACACAGATTCTTCGCTTGTTACACAATCTCTCGCCTAACCGAGCGTACCCTGAGTTCTTCTCCGTGTGCCTCCCAGCATGTCCGAAAACACAAAGACCCCCATGTCGCCGGAGAGGCGTGCGGCGATGGAGAAGCGTCTTGCCGAGCTCAGAGCCCTTCAGGCGGCACAGCAAGCCTCCTCTACGGGGCATACCTTGTCGGTCGGTGCGGCCCCGTGGCAGCCGCCGACGCTGCCGCCTGAACAGCAGCCTGTGGCGCAATATGGGTACGATGACGACGACAACGGTGATTACGACCAGTATTGGGATGACGAAAACGGTGCCCATGTCGAAGAAGACGGTGACTACGATCGAGTGAGAGAAGAGTTCTTTGACAAGATGGAGTACCTCCACGCTGGTGGCCATGTCGACCCCACGAATGCACCTGTGTTCGTCGCACCGCAGACAAAAGTGCACCGCGTTGTGGACGAGTTCGAGGTCTTGCGTCTAGCAAAGCTGGGTGACGAGCGGTCCTGTTTCGAGATTGCAGAAGTGGTCGGTGCCGACCTCAAGACGCTTGTGGACAACCACGAGCGCAACACATTGCACTACGCCGCAGACAGCGGCAATCTAGCATTGGTGCAGTCACTCCTCAAGCGCGGTGTGCCATTCCGAGCCGATTCCATTGGTCTCACCCCGCTGGACGTCGCGATCCTCAACAGCGGTGATTCGTCTACCGCCGACGCCGCGCCAGTCGCGACCGCGCTTATCGACACGCTCATTGCTGAAGCCGCAAAGGTCAGCTACCTCTCAGTTGACCAGAAGCGTCTGCGCACGGTGGAAGAGCTGTGCCGCAGCTACGCGCCGAAGCCACCAGGCTTTGTCATGAGTAAGCCCGCACTGTCCGCACCATCGGCGCCGTCGAAGCGCCTCTTCTGGGAGCCGAAGAAGGCCGCCCAGACGGAAAGCACAGGCGCCGACCGCATCACCACCGTGGCTGCCCGCGACGCCGGAGACAGCCTGGACGCCGCCTCACTGGTCGCACACTTGACGGAGATGTACGGCACACCTCAGAATGGAGCGGCGCGTGACGCCTGGCTGCTGCCCGTGGAGGAGACCATCGTGCGGAGCTTCTGGGCTCGCTCTCTTATTCTCACACTCAGCCGGAACGCCGAAACGCAGGTGGACGGCATCGTGGTGAGCTGGATGGCCGACGGCCACCTCAGCAGCGCTAACCCGAAAGTGAAGAGTGGGTCGGCGAAGAAGCTGGCGTGTGTAAGCGCCCTTGCCGTGTCACCCTCCAAGCGCGGCTGTGCGCTCGCGGCACACCTCATGCACGCCACGCACAGCAGCCTCCGTGAAGCTGGTGTCGATGCGGTGGCCTTTGTCACGTCGACGTTACTGCCCTCGCCTCCCTCACTGGTGAGCACAGTCAAGTGGATGCGCCGCGTCACTGAGCCAACCCACGTGTTCCGCGACCAGGAGTACACCTACGGAGTGTATCGTGACTTTGCGGACACCCCACAGCGGCTGCGGGCAACAGAGGTGCTCAAAGGCCACGTGCCGCAATCTCTCTTCGAATCCCGTCGCGTCGCACTGATGGGCTGGTCTGCTCTCAACCGCGAAGAGGCCAGTCAAACGGGTCCGCTGTTCGACTTTTTGCAGAAGCAATCGGGCGCACTGGCCGGCGTGGAGCTAGCCTACGTGCCAGACAGCATCGAGGCATTGTGCGACGGCCTCTTGGCGGATGGGCTCATGCCGTACGCTCACGTGGTCGATGAGAGCATCACGGATTTTGTGGTGTTTCGTCGACGCGTGCCGCGCGCGGCGGACCTGCGCGAATCCGCTGTCATTCTGGATCTTGTCTACGCTGTATTCACATCCATCAAGACAACGGAGAAAACCGATCACGTGCTGCTCATGGCAAAACACCTTCACCAGGCAGACGTCCTCTACGTTCCGACCATGTTTGGCTTTACAGAGAGTGATCTGGTCAAGGCGAGCTTTGAGGAGGACACCGAAAACCGTCAGTTTCTCTACATTGGCAGCCCCCAAGACGCGCCAGACGTCTCGCTGATCCCTGCCACACCCGCATCGAAGGTTGCCCTGCCCGTTTTCATCCTGTAATCCACGAGCGGGACGTATTGTCACTGAATGCGTGCGATTGAAAAGAGTCGTCGCCGGTGTTTGTGACTTGACATAGCGGATGTGTGTAGGCAAACAGACACACACGCACACACCTGCCGCGTGTGCGTGTCAGTCACCGTGGCTGTCACTAAGGCGAAACTCAGAGAACACCGGTGTGGTTCGGCAAATGTGTGTGTGTGTGGCGGTGAAGGGAGTGAGATGAAAAAGAAGCGATCCCCGTCTGTTCACTCCCGTCGGTTCGTTTTCTGTTTTTTTTTGTTTTCTCGTTGTAAGTTGGGAGGACGACTCCGAAACACGGCCACGAGACTGGAGTCTTCGTTGGCTGTGAACATCATATCCTGATGGATGTTGTCTTGCCCGCTTTCGCGTAGCTATTGTCGTTTAACTTCTCGATTTTTTTTCGTTCCTTTGACACCTACCATTCATTTTGATTGCGTTGACCACGAACACGAAGACCGCTGGAACAACCTGCGCTGGACGCACATCCAGACTCAGAGAGTCGTCGGCACGGCGTGCCGAGACGGTTGTGCACTGCGCGCGCCGGAGCAGTCACATAGAGATGCCGTGGTTAAATGGGAAGGAACTGTTTATCATTCTCCACCTTCACTTGTCGGCGAGCGCCGTGCTGATGCGTCTACGACGTGGCTTCTCGGACTTTTTGCGAGATGCACGCGTAAAAAGCAGGAAGATCTGTGTGCGACGATGTCACTTTCGCCTTCACTTCTTTCCCCCTCTCCCTTTTCACCCTTTCACTCTTCCCACGCACTTTCGTCTTTTTTTTCTGGTCTACTCTTTGCTTGTTTGTGCGTTCCACACAGGTACACGAAGGAGACTCCACAGCAAACGCACCGCCTTCCACCAGGTGTTGCCGTGCGCCGCCTTGGGCACAATGAGGTCCTCGCATAGGCTCGCCGGACAAACCTTCCGATCCCCGCTTCGCGCCGCCGCCTACGGCACGTGCGGGCCATGCCGACGCGGCCGCTGGTCAGCCCGCGTTGCTGTCCCTGCGCGCACGCCATCTCTGGTGTCATTGGCCGGCACCGCCCTCACCACGGCGGCAGTGTCTATGAGTCACATCGCACCGGGGCCGACAGCCCATGTGAACGAACCCGTCGCCGACCTTTACGACGTCGACCGACATATTGAGGCGGCCACAGCACTCCTGCAGCAAACGTTTGGACCACAGGCTCGCATCACACTGAATGTGCTGCGTCAGCGCCATCAACACACGCCTCAGACTAACGCACCGTGCGAAGGGGCCACGTCGTCGTCAGAGGACAGCTCGCCAATGGCGTCGCCGAGCACGTATTGCCGAGCCTCTGCGACGTTCCGTCTGTTGGCGTTTCCAGTGGAGCTGGCGGCCGTGAAAAGCACGCAGCCAGACGAGGCCATTGAGAGCTGTCTGCGCCAAGCACTGAGCAGCGACGTCGAGTTTTTACTTCCCCAACGGCGCTCACATGGCAACCAGCCTCAGAAGCAGGGGAGGCAGGAGGTCAATGCGCGCGCCAGCTTGGGCGCCTCATCGCTGGCAACGCTGCTTCCGGAGCTTCGTGACTTGTGCATTTTCTTTTCACGTTCTGTCAAATTCTCCATCAAGCCGCCGCTCTCCTCACTTGGAGGGTCTTCTCAAGCCTCGGCAGGAAGCGCAGAGGAGCACGCGCACGCATGGCGGTGTCGCGCGTACGCTCATGATGACTGGGACACGGTGCGCCACTCAACACTCATCGAGGCACATGTTGGTGAGTCGCCACGAGCCGCGCTGCTGGCTTGCGCATCCGCACTGGTCGATCGTTATCACAAGGAGAAGGACTCGCCGGCAGTGTCCCTGGCCGGCGTGCGTGAGTTGGATCACGTTCTGTCTGCTTCGCAACGAAAGCGGGTCACCGTGGCGCGATCCGACCTCGCACAAGCGCAAGTCAGTGGCGGGAGTGACCGCCGGCACACCGGAGACGCGAACGGCGCTCGCAGACTGCCCTTGGGAGAAGGCAGCGGCGGCGCACCGGCACCGGCGTGGACAAGCACAGTGTGCACCGAGGACGCGCATGGCAACACACGCACCGTGCAGCTGCGCCGCCAGCCGTCGTCGCTGATTGGCCTCCACACAGCTGCCATGCTGGCGATAAAGTCCGAGGCCTGCTGGGATGCCTCCGCACACCTGTACGATGAGCGGTTGCCCACCGTGCCGCTGCTGGTGCGTCTACGGTGGCAGTTCGCGTGTATGGTGCAGCACCTAAGCGACGTGCTGGGGAAACCTGCCGCCAGCATCGCCAGTGTTGAGGTCGGTCCTATCGGTGCAAGCAGTGGCGGCGGCGCCTCGGAGGCGCAACCCGACGAGGATAATAGCGCTAATCCAACAACAGCCCCAGCGGCTGTCACGCACGCGGGTTTCACGCCACCTCACTTATACCGCGCCACGCTGACCTGCGAAGACGCCGTTGTCTGGCAAGCGACGAGTGGTGGTCGGTATCGAATTGAGCTTGATGCCTACGCACAGGCCCTGCTCATTCTTCTCGATCAGTACGGCTGCTGTGTGCCCTCGCTGCGGCAACAACCGGGCCTCTTGTACCCCTGCGCCGCCCTGCTGGAGCTCGCGCTGACGCGCCATGACCAGATGAATATCGTGGCGCAGCACCGCGGAAACTGGACGGGCTATGCTGTGCTTGGCACGGTCACTTCGCAACTTCTCGGGTGCTATTACCAGACGCACTACCGCTTTGATCCGGCCTCCAAGTACTGGAAGGCCACGCTCGTCGTCCAGGATGGGCGGGAGACGGAGCAAATTCTGATTGAGCGGCTTTCGCTGCAGAAGGGGGAGGCGTGGCGTCACGCCTGTCTCGATGCGCTGCGTGAGAACTTTCCTGTGCAGTACGCTGCCGCCGTCGCGGCGCACCCGGATATGGATCTCTCCACGGAGCTCATGTCCCGCGGCGGGCGGTTCCGCGCCTTACCTCGGCAGAAGCGTGTGCGGCACCTCGGCACACTCTTTGACCTGGTGGCCGCCTTTGCCGAGGAGGACTTCGGCTGGCGACAACTGCGTGTGCGGCTGCGGAGCGTCTCGCTCGGTTTTGGTGTACCACAGTGGGTGGCTGAGATGGAGGCCATCGTCGACCCACAACGCGCGGCGGCCCACGGTCGTGTGGACTCGACTTCCGCCCCGCCACAGCGCGTCATTGTAGGTGAGTCTCCTGCCTACACGCAGGTGAAGATGGCGAGGCGTGTGCTCGTCTACCGCCTGGCTGCGCAGTACTTTCCAAGCGAGCTTGCCACATACAAAGCCCTGGGGCGGCCAGACGGCGTCGACCCGGAGGAGACCGTCGCTGCTGCCGTCGCACGCACACAACTGTACAACCCGGCCAAGGGCTCCGTCGTCAGCCAGCTCTTCGCGCTGTGGGAGGCACAGCACCCAGAGATGGCGCCCTTCACCTGGCAGCTTGTGGGAGACGAGCCTGTCGCCACATCCACTTCAACAGACGCGGTGGCGAGCCTCGCGCGTGTGGCGACGCGGCTTCGACCCGCTTGCCACGTGCAGGTGTACAGCAAAAACGGCGAAGTGCTGGTGAAGGATGCGGGCCGGGACGGCCTCACTTTTGGTGACGTTGCACCACACGACACCGGTTTGTCGTCGACGCCCAACGTCGTCACCTCGTTGCTGGCCGCCCTGAGGCACGCCACCACGCAGCTTCAGATCAAGCACGGCGAGCGCTTTTGGCGAGAGTACGAGACGCACGTGTTTCCTCCGCTACCCACCGCGCGCGACCTCTGCCTCTATCTTTTTGGCACCTTTCTCGGGTCCAGCGACACCGCAGCGGCCGCGAGCCAGGACGGTGTCTGGGTGGTGCCCACCGCGGAGAGGACCGATACGGGCAGCACAGGTTCCACCGCGGGCCTTCTGGACGCGGAGGCGGTGCTGCTCGGCGACTACTGGTTCGCCACCCTGACGCTGCCACGCGTGCGTCACGTGCCCATCGCCAGGGCGGTCCACAGCACAAAGCGCGGCGCCATCCGAGACGCCGTCATCCTTGCCACGCGCAACGGCTTTGGGGCCCAGCTCGAGTACCTCGCGGCCCACAGCATCGCCCTGAGCGCCTTGGCGAGCGAAATCTTACTCGAGCCTGTCGTTGAGGTGCTGCCAGACGCCGTCCTGCGTGATCTGAGTAGTGACCTGCAGCAGCAGCAGCGGCGGCGCGCGGCGTCCCAGGAGGCGAACGTGCCTCGTGCGTCGCAACTGCACCAACTCGTCAACCGTGTGCAGACGGAGTACAATGGCAGTCGTCGTCTGCGTGTTCAGCGAAGCGTGGTGGAGTCGTCAAGCGGCACTGAGGACGGCTCTGTTGAGCACCAGTGTCGGATCTACCTCGACCCCGTCATGGCGGGCAGCACGTCGCCGCACGCTTCCGTGGCGCCGCGGGTTGTGCGCGGGCAAACCCAGCTTGTCGGCGTCGCTGTGGCCTCCAGAGAATCGGAAGCGTTGGAGCTCGCCTGCGCGAAAGCGTTTGGTCAATTGTTTGTCGAATGATATCGCGTCCAACGCGCAGACGCCTCTTTACAGAACGTGCACAGAACAGGTGCTTGTGGGGGTTTGTGTCTGCCCGTATATGAGCTTCTTTTTTCCTCCGGGCCTGTCTTCCTTTTTGCACAAACACACACACACACATATACCGAAAACAATTGAAAGGATACTCAGTGGCGTGATCACACTGTCTCCGGAAGCGAATGATTCACTCCACTCGAAAGCATCTATACCGCACGCCCACTCCCAAGCAGTCAAGGTTCATCTCTCTCACACACACACGTACGTAAGCACACCTGCAGATGTCGGCACGCACCTTTGTCTCTATTTCCTCCCTCACACTGCTCGCCTCAAAGGTTTTTCTTACACCCTTTTTTCTCCCTTGCCACTGTATCTGCTCTGGCGACGTCAGCACGGTAGAAAACGAGCTTACTGCCGTTGTTGCAGCTTCTCCAGTGACACATTTTGTGTCTCCCTCTATTTTGGTGATCTAACCACATAGTTCCAAAGGAAGTCATCTTTCTTTTTCTTTTTTGGTTTATCTTGCTTTTCCCATTGTATCGCAATACCCACACAAATAAAGCATACCTGACCGTCCGCGCACACACACGCACACACCTCAACGTGGCGAAGTGATGGAAGACATTGCTTTTCCAGCCTGGGTGGTGAATACCCCCGCCATGGCAGTGGCTGTCTCGCTCAGCCGCCACCTTTTCCAGGAAGCGGAACTTGACGTCAGCCGCCGCACGGAAGAAGCCGACAAGTTGGAGCGCGTGCAGCGCGGCATGGTGGATGCTGACGCCGTGCACCGTGAAGCCGCTGAGCAGAATGACCTCAGCTCGGCGCAGAGTGACACCGGTGAGGGGCCAGAAGTGGCCGATCGCGGGGACGCGGCGAGCATCTCCTCGGACGCCAGCGATGCCTCGCACGAGGACGCCGCCGGTCGTGCACGTTTCCTCTTTGGCTCTCACGCACCGGGCGAGCATCGTTATGCGCGCCTTCTCGCACAGACCCATCGTGGCGCCTCTGCGTCTCGGCCGCCGGCCAGTCCGACATCTGCAGCACCGTGGTCGCCAGACAAGGGTCGACCGGACTTGCTTCAGGACTCGCGGGTGCAGCTTCTGTTCCGCCTCTCCTCCTTCAATGACATTGCGACAGGGGTGGCGGCAGACGTGTCAGCCAACAGTGCCGCAGCACTGGTCGCGCTTCTGGGCTGTGCCGTTGACTGCACAGCCCTGCCTGGAGACTTCTCGCGCGGCTTTTACATGGAGTGCAGCTCCCTGTATGCCTCTTTGCTTTCACGACTGCCCACGCTGCACTACAGCCCCAACATGGATGTGCAGGGCTTTGTGGCGTCCGTGGTGGCCTGTGGCATGAAGTTGCGTGCCACTCTAGAGGCCAGCGGTGATGGCACGGGGTCTGTCGCGTACGCCGCAGATGGCGCGTTGCATACCAGCAGTGGCCGCAGCACACCACGGGCGAACGGCGTGGCTTGTCACGGCCAGAGCCTTACGCTGTCGGGCTTCAGTGCGCGCATGGTCGACCCCGCGCTGGTCGCCTGCATCCCAGAGAGCATTGATGCGTGCGTGCGCAACCCCATCGCGCTCGGTGCGCTGGAAGGGCTTGCCTACACCCACTCGCGCGCGGCGGTCTGCTTCGCACCGGCCCTCGTGGCGCACCTCAACAATCTGACTGATGCCTTTGCCCTGAGCGAGCAGCGACGTGAGCTGGCCTACAAGACGCTTCTCTCATTGCTGTTGGAGGCGATGAGCTGTTCCAAGGTGATTGACCACGAGCGCACGAACAACTGGGTAACGGCGATCATTCAAGAGGACTACGTTGTGCGTGGTCTCTTCCAGCGCGAGATCCTACACGCGCGAGTTGTGGCGGCGACGTTGACACTGCTCATCCGCCAGTACCAAGAGCTCGCTCATGAGTGCGCAGAGCAGGCGGCCGGTGCCGACGGGGTCCCCGACTTTACTGAGGGCGACCAGCTCATTGAGCTCGTGTGGCGTGCGCTGCGCGAAGGACTCTCTGCCTGGGAGGGCACACCGAACAGCTCTCTGACTCTCTACGGCGCCAACGTACGCGTTGTGCTGGAAAACCTACTCCTCGTGGAGGCTGAGCGCGTTCGGTGCTACCTGGTCATTACGAGTGCCACGAATGCCTACCAGCAGCGCATGCTCGCGGATAACTCGTTGCTCTCCATACCGTCAACAGCTGTCCTTGCAGGACAAGCTGTTCGTCCAGCGCAATCCGGATCTGGGGCCACAGCTGCTGATGACAATCGCGCGTCGCTGCCGGTGTACGTCCCCTCGGTTCAGGAGGAGCGCCTGCGTGTGCGCATCGCCGAGAATGTCGTCAAGTTCCTGCTCATGCCGACCAGCGTGGTGAACCTGCCGAACGCCGGCAGCGGCAACAACACGGCAGTGACCACACTGCAACGCTCTCTGACAGGGCTCTGTGCGCGCCTGCTCCGCGTGACCTGCGCAGACCGTGTGAGCCTAGGTGCGCCGGGACAAGCCGTGCCCGCCGCGGCAGCGGCCATGTTCGCCGACGGTGCCGTCGCACCCACGGACGACAAGGCGGCTCGCTCGCGTCACGAGTACTGCGAGGACACCGCTCCCGTGCGCTTCTCGAACCGCTACTACAACCAGGTCGAGCAAGTTGTCCGCACGCTCATCACGACGGTGATGCAGGGCGACTCCGCGGCCTCAGAAGCACGCGGTGCGAACGCGTCATCCAGTGCGCGCCACAGCCAGGCGAAGGGACAAGTCGAGGCGGCCACGGTGTGCCTGCAGGGCTTCTGCGCCAGCGATGCGCACATTGGTAGTTTTGTTGTGTCCGAGGTCACGGACGCCATTCAGAGTATGTTGCGCGACATCACCGCCCACGCGGAAATGCCGAGCGAGGAGGTGGCCGCGCGGTTGAGTCTGTGCGTGGAGACTCTGCGCAGCGTGCTCGTGCCGCAAGCTGGCATCCACGGTAGCAGGGTGGACCCGACAGCGTTGCGGCGGTACTGCCAGTTGCTCAGTGACACATACGAGAACCTTCTACGGCTGGAGGTGGTGGAAAACAAGAAGATCAAGGACGGTATGCATGAAGGCAAGGTAGGCGACTTGCTGCCCACTCTCAACATGCGCGTCGTGACGGACGCGTTCTGGCGACTCACCGTGAGCGTTCATGAACGGCTTCTGGGGTTGTCCTCGGACGCCTTGCAGGTCACGCGTGATCGTGCTCTCAAGGCTCGCTACCTTCGCCAAATCAACGAGGAGAGCGAGGCGATACGCGTCTTGTTGTCGGAGTCGATTCAATGCGTGCTGCGTGTGGCGTGGCCTGGATCCGGTGTGCTGTATCAGCAAGCCGGCAAGGGCGGCGTCAAGGTGCCTGGGACACCGTCTGCGCAACCGGCCCGGCTCGCACCGTTCGCGCTCGTTGTCATCAGTCCCTTCTTTCGTGTAATTGGACTTCTGCTGCACCTTGCCGCGCTTTTCCCGCTGCAGCGGCTGAGCACACTGGCGGCGCACGTGGAGACAGGCCCCGCGCTGCTCCGGGACGATCGCGTCGAGACGGCCGTCTTGGCCTACTTTTTCCGCCCCAGCAAGCTGCACAGCAGCTTCCACACGCAACTCAGCATGTCTCAGTTCCGCACGTTCTGGCTGCTTCTCGCGCACTACGGCTTCACCACAGAGGCGCTAGCCCTCTCGAGCCACGACATGCGGCGCACCTTGGCGACGCAGCACACACGCACAGTGGCACAGACAGTCGGTACGCCACGGCACCACTACTGACGGCAGCGCAGGCGCAGCAGATCCGTTTGCTGACTGCCTCTGCGACACCGCTGCTCTTCATGCAGTCAAGTGACATGACGCAAGCGCTGGCGGACATCGCGGTGCTGGTGCGGTACACGGATGACACGTCCAGCGCGTCAGCCGAGGGAGGGCCTCTCTGGCGCGAGCTCGCCGCACACCAGAAGCTGCTGTGCGGCCGAGGGCCGAGTGGGGAAGCCAATCCGTGGAAGGCCCTCACGGTCGGGGAGTTGGTGCTCTTGCGTGCCTTGTCGCACCTCGAAATGCTGCGCGGACTGACCGGCTCCATCGCGAACCTCACCACGTACCAGCACTTTGAAATCCGTGAATTTGTCGCGAGCCGCGCGATGCAGCCCGCGCTGACGTTGGTGATGTCCACCGTGTGCACACATTACATCAGCACTCTCCGCGCGTTTCCGCCCTTCACGACGTTCTCGCTCATCTCCCGGGATCTTCTGCAGCTTGTCTTGCTGGTGGGCTTCGCCATTGATTCTGAGCGTGATGGCGCTGCGATGATTCTTGACATGATCGTGCGCAACTTCCCGGCCTTGTCCGTCTACAGCCACGCCCTGCCGTTGTTGTGGAGTGTGGCGAACGTCGTGCAGGCGGGCACTGCCGCCCAGGTGGAGCGTTTCTGTCGACGCGTTCACTACGACGACACGCCTGCCGTAGATCCTGATACAGACAGCTCGGCGCGTCTGGCTCTCGTGGCGCAGCTCACAGACATCGCCTCGCGGTGGGCAGACGCGGCTCTCGAGGCGGCGCCGCTTGCGTTGTTCAGCGTGGCCACTGGGTTTGTTCTTCAGCAGTCAGTGGCGAGTGAGGACGTGAGCAACGCAGCGGAACGGGTTGGCTCCGTCTTGGCCATGCAAGCCGCGCAGCCGCGCGATCTGCGCCGTCAGCGTGCAGCCAGCTCCCTTGGCACGGGATCTGTGGTTGCCGTTCAAGCTATTGGCTGCGCACGCATTCCGAGCTATGCGCAGCTGCTGATCCGGCGCGGCCAGGCACAGGGCCAGGTGCTCGCGGCGGTGCGCCTCTCCTCCTTGGGTGGTGTGGAGCGTCTCGTGCTGCAGCAACTGCGTCGGGCCTTGACGGGGCAGCGGCACGCACTGCCCGCCACCGATTTCGACGCGCTTGTGAAGTGCATCGCCGGTACGGTTCGAGGTGCACGATCTCGCTCGGCAGCGTCGACGAAAAAGATGTCGGCGTTGGGGCGAGCTCACATGGAGTCCGCACTGAGTTCCGCGGCAGCGGTGCTTTGCACGGGGCTGTGCTCACCGTCCGCTCAGTGGCAGCTACTACATCTTGTCGTCCACAGCCCGATCCGGTACTTCAACAGTGACGTCATTGAGTCTGCCATGGCGGCCTGGAGTTGGATCATTGCCGCCAATGGGGGCACGCTTGCGCTGGTCTTGCTCAAGACGCTGTGTCGGTCGATTGAGTGGACCGCGACACATGGCCTCGGCCTCTTTGACGGCGTCACGGAGTCGCAGAATCAGGTTGTGCAGACAGGTGACGACTCCGCGCTGAGGGCGGTGGCGGCGCGGTACGAGAGCGACTACAGCACGCGCTCACCGCACAGTCTCTTGTTCGCGTTTCTGGCCGACCACTTCGCCGACCCAGGCAACCCCATCTCGCAGAGCGTCGCTGTTGTGCAAACAATGCACGCATTCTGTCTTCGCCTCGTCGAGCAGGTCGAGCGGCTGTCGCTGAAGGACAGCTCGTTCGCGGAAACGATGCGGGCGATGGTGCTTGTCGGGCAGGTTGTGCGCAACGGACGCGTCACGAACCACCGCCGGCAGCGTCAGGGGCTGGGGCCGGCGGTGCCGTCCGCCAGCGTCGATGTGCTGCGGCAGCGGTGGTACGCGGCGACGCTGCACTGGTTCCGCAAGCTACCACCGGCGTGGTACTTTGCCGCAGATCCGAGCCTGGCGACGCAAGAGCTCGCCGTGCTGGAGGCACTGCTGCGCTTGCTGAATGACGAGAGGAACTGCAAGTTGGGCGGCCCCGTCGGTGCTCTAGACTCTTCCGTGGTGGGTCGCTACGAGGCCTCCAGTGCAGATGGCGCGGCCGGTGCGAATGGCGGTGCGTCGGCGAGCCGTCCTGAGTCGGGGTCGTCACCTGCCGCAGAGCACCGAGGCCTGCCGGCTGCGGCGATCTGGGCGATCGGTAGGGGCGGGCAGTCACAGCGCGGCAACGCTCTGGGCGCGCTGCGGCCTGACGAGGAGCTGCGGCGGCTATTGGCGAGCGAGGCGGCGAGCTTGCTGCACCTGAATCAGCTGCTGTGCGTGCTTGTGCAGCATGAGTGCGTACGCATCCGAGTGTGGCAGGCACCACGCCGCACACTGTCCATCAGCCCGTGCGTTCCTCTTACGAGCTGGCGCGAGCATCTTCAGTGCGCGGCGAACAATGATCCCGCGGTAGTAGTGGCCATGGCCTCCAGGTTTTCAAGCATCGCTGAGGTGCGTGAGGCGGCTGTGACGCTGGTGGGCCAGTCGCCTGAGAAGTACGTGACGGTTCCCGAGGCGGTAGATCTGTACCTCACCAAGGAAGTGCTCGAGGCGGGCGCGCCGAAGCTGTTTCTCTTCCACAACTGCACCATCACGCAGGGCCTGCGGTTCCTCGACGGACACTTCAGTGCATACCCGGAGGTGGGCCGCTACGCCATTCGCAGCCTGTTGTCGTGTCAGAGCGAGTACCTCATCTTTTACCTCCCGCAGCTGCTGCAGGTTCTCGCGACCGACAAGAGCGGCGGCATTCAAGCCTTTCTCAAACGCATGGCGGAGAAGAGCGTTGTCTTCTGCCACCAGCTGTTGTGGTCACTGCAAACCGAGGGAGAGGGCGAGACGGAGCTGGCGCGTCGCTGCCGCGGGCTCGCCGACCAGATCAAGGCCGACATGTCGCCCGAGGCAGCGCAGTTTTACCAGAACGAGTTTGCCTTCACGGCGCTTGTGACGTCGCTGTCGGGCGAGCTGATGAAGTTTGACAAGCCGCAACGGAAGCCGAACCTGCGCAAGCGCCTGGTGGACGCCGAGTTCCACGTGGCGCCGCAGCAACAGCACGTCTATCTCGCGACGGACCCTCATTACCGCATTGTCGAGGTCATCCCCCACACCGCTGGCGCGATGCAGAGCGCGGCCAAGTGCCCGATCCTCGTGCAGTTTCAGTGCGTGCCGCGGGCCTTGTCGGACATGCGTCTGCCCAGCACCACTGCGACGACGGCACCATCGGCCGACAAGGAGGCGTCCGACGACGAGCAGCGTCCGCCGGTGCAGTCTCGACCTGACCCACGCGATGTGGTGGTGAAGGCGTGCATCTTCAAGATGGGCGACGACTGCCGACAGGACCAGATCTCGCTGCAGCTCATTGGGCTGATGCAGCGGATCTTTGATGCCATCGACGTCCCGTCGTACCTGTACCCGTACCGCGTCGTGACGACTGGACAGGACAGTGGCATCATCGAGGTGGTGCCGCACTCGGTCAGTCGCAACGAGATTGGCAAGCTGGTGGAGTCGAACGTTGCGGAGTACTTTGTCCAGACGTTCGGACACCCTGAGTCGGTGAGCTTCAAGCGTGCGCGGCGTGAGTTTATCAAGAGCACTGCGGCGTACTCGATTGCCTCCTTTATTCTCAACATCAAGGATCGGCACAATGGTAATATCATGATTGACCGAATGGGGCACCTGGTGCACATTGACTTTGGCTTCCTGTTTGACACGTCGCCCGGTGGGGATATCAACTTCGAGTCGTCCCCGTTCAAGCTGACAACGGAAATGGTGCAGCTCATTGGCAAGGACGTCGGCGTGTCGAACCTGCGCAGCAAGTCCTTGACCAAGGCCCTGGTGGACGAGGAGAGCTACGTCTACTTCAAGACGCTCGTCATCCGGTGCTACCTCGCGGTGCGGCAGTACTCGCGAGAGATCTGCATTCTGGTCGAGCTGATGCTGCGCAGCGGGCTGCCGTGCTTCAAGCCGAAGCAGACCATTGCGAATCTGGCGAAGCGCCTGGCGATGGACATGACGGAGATCGAGGCCGCACACTTTATGCGTCGTCGCATCCACGAGGCCCGCGAGAACTACCGCACGCGCCTGTACGACTGGTACCAGAACAAGTTCGAGGGAATCGAGAAGTAACCCGACCCCTGTGGGCGAAGAAAACATGTAGACGACGGATGTGCGTGAGTGAGAAAGAGAGAGGCGATGGTGATGAAGGATTCATGATTGTGCTGTCACGTTAGAAAAAAAAAAAGGTGAGCAAGCGACGCGAACTCGGGCGTGCACGTTGCGAACGTGAGGCGCGCCTGTATGTGAGTGCATGTACGCGATGCCGGCCGTGTGAACGATATTCACTGTATGGCTCGTCACCGACAACTGTGAGAGGCAGAACGCTGGCTCCGTGAGAAGCCGCCACACCCAACCCAACCCACACCCAACCCCAAGCCCACACCCAACCTAACCCACACCCAACCCCAAACCCCCACCTCGAGAAAAAAAAATGGACGAGCGCCGGGGCTCGAACCTGCACCTCCGCGCGGCCTGGGCTGGGCAGGCAACACCTGCGCCAGCCGGAGGGGTCCGCGCGACCGGTTTGCGCTATGCACCACGTGTTTGTGGACAGTTCGTCACGGCGAAAGCAACTTTGTCTGCGCAGGTTTCGTTGTTTCAGTCGGTGGGCGTGCAAAGGATCACGGGTACTTCGCAACCAGCTTTCTACTACTTCGTCAGTATTCTTTCTTCCTCGCAGCGAGGCCGCCATGGAGCCTTCGCACACAGCGACACTTCTTTGGATTCCAATCCAACGCGCCTGGAGCGCGCCTGAGCCCGACACGTGGCCAAAAAAAACCTCCGACACAAACCCCAACCACCACCCCTCCCGTGACCGCCGCCGCACCCACCACTTTTTTCCCCCGACCCCGCCGCGGGAACCTGGGGGGGGAGCAGGCAACCGCCTGGGCGAACGCCGAAGGGCGGAGGGAGGGAGGGAAGGGGGGGGGGGGCGTTCTATGTTTGTGTGGTTGGGGTTTTGGCGGCGTGGGGATGAAGGCAGCGCGCGCCGAGGTCGGAAACAGTCTGCGCCGCCGCTCGCGTGGCCACCGCGCCGTGTGGTGGTGCTGCCGCGTGGCGAATCCTCCCTTCTTTCTTTTTCTTTTTAGCTCTCCCCCAGGGACGTCGTTTTCAAACAATCTGTGGTATGACACACACACACACAATCACAACAACAAAACCGCCGACAATAAACAACGACACCTCCAATCGCCCTGATAATATACATTCTGAGCTTACAGGTTGCGAATAGCGCTCATCATCTGGTTGCTGAGCGGTGCGCCGGCCACCTTTTCCTCGCTCTCCTCGGCCTCCACATCGTGTGTGCGGATGTACTCTAGAATGGCGCGTTTGCGGGCATCGCCTAGTTCGCCCGACAGGATGACCTCGTCAAGAATAAAGTAGGCGCGATGAAAGTTGAAGATGAGGTCGAGCTCGCACACGTTGCCAAAGTAGCGGTCCAGTACCTCCACAAACAGGTGCACCACCTCCAGCCCAATCAGCTCGTTGTCCGTCTCGTCGAGCCCGGCCACAAAGTAGAGGGAGGCGTACCGGCGGCACAAGAGTTTGCGCCCGTTCAGCTCGACAATGTTCGAGAAGCGCACGGGCCGCCCCACCGCGCACTGCGTCGCGTCGCGGATGATCCTCGCCTTCTCCTTCGCCGGGACGCTTGTGTACCACTTGGCGAGGCGCACCTTGCCTTGGCGGCTGATGAGCAGCAGGAACTGCAGCATGAAAGCGCGAGTCAGCCGCTGTTGGTGTGGTGATGATGGAACGTAACGATAGCTTTCCTTGTGTACAAGATGGACAAAACAACAAGTAACAAAAGGTGTGCAGAAACGAGAGCGCAGGAGCGGGTGGGGGAGAGCGTATGGGTGAAGAAGTGTATCCAGTCCGTGCAGTCGGCTGTTTCCGTGTGGTGGTGGTGGTGATTGCTTTGCGTCAGCACGCGCTCAGGGCCACACACCCCACGTCCGAGACGAAAGGCCGAGCATTGGGGGAAGAGCGCCTGTGGGCAACCTGCGCCAAACAAAAAAGAGAGAAGGGAAAAGGAGCAATACTGTCGTACAACCAGTACGCAGGGTACAACAAGGCAACGTGGAAACAAAAAGAGAGGGAAACAGTGCTTCGCGACATGGCTACTCCTACGCGGAGGCAAAAGGAGTGAGCTGGGACACAACGTCGTTCTGCAAGTAGGAAAGCGCGCCCAGGTGACTCGGCGGCGGTACAAGAGGAGCCACGGGTGCTGCCCTGCGGTTGGCACGCTGATGCCGCAGTGCGGCCCGCATCTTCTCCAGGCTCCCGCCGCCGTGCACCGCTTCCGTCTCGCGCACAACGGGCTCCACGCGGGACACGTACTCGGCCAGGCGGATCGTGATGAGCTCGCTCACGATGAGCTGCAACGTGTGGGTGGCGAGAACAGCGTCGACCGAGCACGACCCAGCCGCCCACTGCGCGGTGGCAGTGGACGCCACGTCGTCGGCCAGCGGCACCTGCGGTGGAAAGTGCAGCGACGACGCCCCAGCAGCGTCCGTGCCCAAGCTGGTTTGCAGTGAGTGCGGCTCCACAGCCCACCGCATCAGTCCCAGCACGGCACGCACGTAGTTTGCCTTGAGCGTGGTCGCGCTGTCGGCCGCGGGAGAGGGAGCGCTGCCACGTCCACGGCCGTCCTCAACTGTGGGCCCTGCACCTTGCGCGGGCGACGATGACGGTGTGACACCGGTATGTGCGGTGGGCAACACCTGCTGTCGTGTCTGGAGCAGAGCCTTCGGAACAAACTCATCCATGCCGCATAGGTCGAACAAAGTCTCAAGGTGGAAAGCAGTCGAGACCATCTGCGTCATGGCAGAAATGTCCTTAGCCGCCGCACGCGGGAACACGCTGGCCAGCGGCGGGAACAAGTCCTTGAACAGCACCAGTGTGCCGTGAAAGACTGCAGAGGAAAAGTAGCTCGGCAGCGCGAGGGGCTCAAAGATGCCTTTCTGGGACCAGTACTGCAGCAAGTCGTGCAGCACCACACGGCGCCCAACGGCAGTGTCGTGTTTATCATACCAATGCAGCATATCGTGCCACGGCGTGTCCGCGCACGGAACGTGTGTATAGCCCGGCAGGTGGTGTCGGCGCCGGAAGCGCGCCGCAGCGCCGATGCGGAAGCTCCGTGGGCAGAGCGTCGTCAGGCTTTCTTCCGCGTCGCACCACACCTCTTCAGGGGACCACTGCCGCGGTGCAGTGACGACGGCGTTGAAGACCATCCCCAGCGCGATGTGCTCGCGTTTCCCCACATGCTCCGTCCAGCTGCCAATCGGCTCACAGCACAGCGCGCACCAGTGTGGAATCGCATCAAAGACGTATTCCGCTGCTCTTGTGGATGGGGCAGATGCGGTGCTCGCACAGCGTCGAGTGGTACGAATCACGCCGAGCCAGGGTGCCCTAGACTGGCGAAAGGCGTTCATACCACGCCGTCTTTGTTCGCACAGCTACACCGTGAAGGCGGGTCCGTGGGACAACTTACGGTAAAAGGGAACAGAGAGAGAGAAGGGGAGAAAGAGAGAAAGAGCAATGCGGAGTCAAATAGGTGAACGGAAAAGAGCACCAAGACCGTCAAGGACCGTCGTTTCTGGCGAGAGCGAAAGCAGCCGTTGTTCATCACAGAGAAAGTGCCGCTCGGCTAGCGAGTAGGGCATGTTGTGATCCTGGTTGTGGTCGGTTTGCTTCACTGTCTTTTCCAGCCCTCTGCGCATCTTGGAGTGGAGCGCGTCGCGAGCACTCTCAGAGACGGCCATGCGAGTGAGTGGATAGATTCTGTGCTTCTTCCAACGCTCGTGTGGCACGGCAGCCGGGTCGAGTTGGTTCGTCATCACCATTACACCTGCTCAATGTGGCGCTTGCATGCTGCAGATGTTGATTTTCTTCGTTTCTTGCCTCCATGAGGACGAGGCAGTGGAACATGCCCATCTTTATCACACAAAGTATCGTAAACACACACACACACACAACTAAGCACTCATTGCGTCCAAAGAAACACGCGAATGCCCAGATGAGGGGGATGTGAGAGACTGCCTGTGTGGTTCTGTGGAAGCGCATTTCATGTACGCCACCGCTGGCACGCTTCCACGGGCCTGACTGGGTGTGTTTATATGTAGCACAGTAAGTATAGTGTGGCAAAAGCGAAGCATCGGTTAAGCTCTGGAGATGCAAAACAAACGACTGACTGGCGCAGACAGGAGTTAGAACGTGCCACACATTTTTTTTCTTATTTGATTATGCCGTACATATGGTTAACGTGTCGTGCGTGACGGGTATAGTGAATCATGACAACGCGTGGCTGACCAAACAGGAAAGTGAGAGTTGTTGACGGTGCACGGATTTACCTGCCGGCTTCTCCACTCTCGTCTGAGCGGTGGAGTGTTGACAATGAATAGTGTGGCTCAGCGCCAGGTGAGTGACAACAGAAACAAAGAAGGACGAGAAACAAAGGAGAAAAAAGAGAAAAAGAAAGAAGGCGAAAAAATGATAGGGATGCTAGGGAGAACAAAAAAAAAGGAAACCCTCTGTGAAATCAGTGGAAAAACCACCACTTGCGCTATCAAAAAAAAAAGTGGAAGGGTCGTTCAAAAAAGAAAAAAAAATTATGTGTCTGTGTGTGTGTGTGTGTGTCTTTTTGAGACGTGAAAGTCTACTTGTGCACAGCCCCCGGTAGCTCACTGTGCCCCTTCCTCGGCCACACCTCGCACGTCCCCGCCGTGAAGGTCGGCGATGTGTATAATGAAAACTGTCGACTTGCCACGAAAGCGTACGTACATTCTCCGTGGTTTGACTTCGTTGTGCATTGCCTGCACGTTGAGCGCAGGGAAAAGGACGCACATAAAAGATGGGGGAGGGAGTAGCTTCAGCCACAACTACCTGAGGCACACGTAGGCATATGTGACAGCCCACCTGGACCTAAGCACACACACAGACACACATGCACGCACACACACTACTTGATCGTTGGCACGCTTGGAAACAGGCGTGGCTGATCAGAAAATAAGTAGCCACAGACAGTTTGAGGGTAGCAGAGTGCAGGGGCTTAAAGACAGCTAAGCACTGTGGACAAGAACAAAAAAAAAGAAATCGAAAATGAGGGGGAAAAATTGTGTAGGTTCAGTGATGAGGGAAGAGAGTGGAAAGAACGGAAGCGCAAAACAAGTGATTATCGCACACAGTGCAACTATCACAGGAAGAGAGAAGAAACAAGCAACGTCGCAAAAAAAAAAAGTGGATCACCAACGCACGCGGTGCGAGTAACTCGTTGGTGACAAGTCCATAGTGAGCGGTACAGCTAATAGTGTATGTGTCTGTATGAGAAACGAGAGGAAGAGAGATTGCGCGCGGTGCGACGCTTTATAACGAAAATGAGTGGAGTCGGTGAGCTCTCTGTCTTTTTCTCTTCAGCGCACACATGATATTCGCTAGGCGAAAAAAAAATTGGGAGCTCTCACTTAGAATGACTTCAGCCCGTGCGCAGCATGGTTCGTCGCAGGTGACACTGTCGCAGACGGTGGCGTTGTGGCGGGCAACAGTGGCGACAGAGATGCACCACCGGCAGTGTTCACACTGTACAGCACCGTGTCGGTCTCCCCATGAATCGGAACAACAACTTGCGGGCAAAGCAGCGGCACCGACCGCGACTGAGAGGTCTCCAGCCTTCTTGCGGTATCGTGCGATGCTGGTGAGGGAGAGTGGCCGAAAGTGCGGGCGCGTTCACTCGTGGTGCCGTGACAGTGATACGTCGAGGTCACCGAAAAGGTAACCTTGCCATCCCTGTGTGTGTGTGAGCTCGTCCGTGAGAGACGCGGGAGGCTGGACGTGTGTGACGGTGATGCTGACATCGTGTATGGCTGGGTTTGGTGCGTCGCGTGCACGCCCAAAGCACGATTAGACACGCTGGAGCTGTCAGAAGACTGGCGACGAGATCGGCAAAACAGGTGGCTAGGAACAGAGAGGAGATTCGCGAATCCTCTCACTGAGGCTCGTCGGACCTCTGTGGCCGTCACTGTCGGTGGTGGGCTGCCGCGCCGGGGGAGCACAGGTGCGTGAGAGGTCGCATCAGCCGCAGTAGTGGCAGCTGCGGGCGTTGTCGACGGCACTGGAGTGGGTGTATGCTCTTGAGAGGCCTCTGAGAAGGAGTGACGGTGCATAGATGCGCCGCAGCTGGTGGCGAACACCTTCGGGGGTTGTGGGATCCACAGGCGTGGTGCGGCAGACGACGTGCCGCACTCCGGCTCGACCGTACACATGGCACGATCAGGCAACTGTGTGGTTGCGACTGAATTGTCGGTATTCCTTGTCGAGTGGAGACTCGGTCGCGGCTGCGGCTGCTCTTTTTCAAGTGGTAACTCAAGTTGCGGCCCAGTGGATGGTGGGTTGTGGCCGGAAGGGATGACCGTGGACGCGTCGGTGACCTTGCCGCCGGCGCCGCTATCAAGCACGAACGCCGGTGACTGTGCACTCTCACTTGTCACTGTGCCAGCGCTCGGCCGGCCAGACGCCTCTGTGAGCGTCGTCAAGGATGGCAGCGATTCGCTGCTGTTGCTGGAGAATTCGCCATCTGAGTCTGGCATGATGTCGAACGGCGCCTCGTCCGCATCATCGCACTCCGACGACGTCAGTGTGTCGCTGTCACACTTCTCCACGATACGGACACGGTGGCGCCTTAACGAGCTCGATCTCTCTGTCAGGTGTTTTGGTCGCGTCCTCGCAATGAAGCACGGCTTGTCGGGGTCATCGTAGAGTTCACTGGGCAACAAGGAGCGATACACACGCATCATGGTGGCGGTACTACGCGCCGCGCTGGACAGTGAGGCATTCATGACCTGCTTGCTAGAAGGGCCACTTATGGTTTGCCACGAGGGCAGACTCGGCGCGGACGCTAACACTCCATGGCTGTCGCGATCAGTGCCACGGAGAAACGCGAACGGCTTTGACCTGTTTGTCTCGCCCACACCCTGCGTGAGCGCGTCCCCCAAAGGACCATCAGCTGCCTGCGAACGAAGCCCGGAGCTGCGGGAGGCATGACCCATCCACAGTGCCGACACGCTCCCGCTTGTCGACCGATCAGCGAGTGCTCGTGGCGCACTTCCCGTGGACTCAACGTCGTATAGAATGCCGATCAGAGGGCAGCTCACGGACACTTCAGCGGGCTCAAGCACGACGACACTGCCTCTCCGACGCTCCCCGTAGGTCGTACGCGAGGCGATCGCTGCTGGCACGTGGATGGGTGAGCCACCAAAGAGCGACCTGCCGAAGTTCGCGCTGGAGTTCGCGACGTGCAGTGGGCTGCTTTGGTTCGCTGCCGTCGACGTGTCAGCGTTAGGGATGGGGTGACTGCCATCGCCGTGTCGCAAGAATTCGTACGCCCCAGCAAGACAGCCGGGGGTTGGCACGTCTGCGTGGTGCGAATTGACGGCGTGTGGCGCCCCCTCGGCCTCGAAGCTGACGGCGCTGGTGTTGATTGACCAGTTCGGCTTGAAGCCAGTGGAGTGCCCACCGAAACGCGTCGATTGCGAAGACGCTCGGGGCGAGTGCGGTCGTCCAGACACAATGCTAAGCACGCGTGAGTTGGAGCACCGGCTTTCTGACAGTGAGCGGTGAGCGTCCGGAGGCATCGCGTTGAGTGTTGGTGTCGTGCAACTGCGCGTGGTGGCGTCGCGATGGCGGTTGAGAGACCATTCCCGTGGATCGGCCGTGTCGTAGTAGCACGCGATGGGCTCGAAGGTGCCGGAGGTCGGCTCCAGTGAAAACGCTTCCGCGCTCCTACTGAGGCCAATCGCCTTGGACGAAGGGCTCGCAGACGGCTCTAAACAAGAGTCAGAGAGAGCCGTCCGAGTGTTGGTCATCGCGTCGCGGTCGGCGTCATGCATTTGGGGCATGCTGTGGCGGCGTTGATGATCACGGCTGTTCGGTTGTGCATCAACGAGGTCGGCGGAGGCGGGGGCTAACGAGTGGCTCTTGGGGGATACCATCGTGCGCGGTGTCTGCGACGTAGTTGTCACGTGTTGTGCGGCGTCCACACAACGTGGGTGTCTGACACACAGATGTGTTGACCGCGCTAGCACGTTCTCCTTGCCCTTTCAAGGAAAAAGGGGGATAGGAGTGCCCGAGGGTGGGGGCGAGGCGCGACGGCGAATTTTTTTTTTTGACTGTTCCTTCACCGCTAAATGGTGATAATGCTTCCGTGTACTGGCAACAGACAGTGAGGCCTGACCGGAAATGCGCTGCTGGTCGGTTTAGGGGCGAAATGAATGTGTTCTCTGCTGATTGTCAGGCACTCACCCTTGGCTTGTCTGCGCTGCCGATGGGTCTAGCTGTGCGAGAGTGAGTGTGTCGTACCGCTGACGGACACGGCCACTTCGGCGAATGAGCACAGGGCTGCAACGGATTTTGTGGCTAATATGCACACGACGGAGGCAATGTGGGTAAAGCAATTCGCTACTGACCGAACGGCATTCAGGTCAAGACTGCGACAGAACAAGCGCTCGTGTCCAGCAAGTCCGAGCAATGGCTGACGAGCTTCGAGAGTCTACACAAGTTTAAAAAGAAACACAAGCTGCGACAATGGGAAAAGACACGACAGCTGTCAAAGACAAAAAAAAAAAGATATGTACACGAATAACAACACAGCAAGCTGCTGTCAGCACTGAAGACAAAGCAAAACAAGGGGGAGTTAGCTGTAACAAATGAAGAGCAAAAGTCTTGAAATGGCGAGAGCCAGTGCAGCTGACTTCAGAGAAAAGAAAACGAAAGAACAAAGGCGGCTGGAGTCAAGAAAATTCGCAGAACAATAGCTGAACGCGTGTTTGACACACCGCGAAACGAAAAACCTAAAAAGCACAAAACAAAAAACAAAGAAAAAAAAGGGGCTAGAGGAGTAGAAAAAAAAAAAGCTGGGACAGGCGGGAAGAGTCCCTGGGCCACAGCACACGAGAGAGACAAGAGAAGCTAGTTTTTTGATTTTTTTTGTACCGTTCTTCGAAAGGTTGGTGTGGGCGGTAAGGATTGATGTGGCGAAGATAGGGCGAGAAGTTAGAAGGATGATAGTGAGTGCGCCCGACCTTCTCAGCGTGAGCCTCGTCGGAGACGAGGGAGACAGTGTGTGTGTGTGCGTGTGCGCGCGCGGGCTCTTCCTTCGGTAAGAGCAGTGGCTGATACTTCGTCAGGCGTGCAGCTTGCCACTAACTGTCACTCGCTCTTTGGACCGGGCGAGAAAAGAAGTGGCCGGGAAACGGCTCGCCTTGGTGCGCGGCGTCCCACTCTGCGTTCCGTGTCACGGACCTGCTCGTAGGAGTACTGTCGCTGCTGTGATGGTTACTGGTGATGTTGTTAATGGCGTGGCCGGAGATCGCCGTCGAGCGTATTCTCTTTCGCGGGAGGATTCCCTGCCCCGCTCCTATTACTGAAAGCAACGGGACCTGCTTTCAGTGTTCACCTCAGTGAAGCGTAAGCGCTGAGAACTGCTGCAAGCATACGCGCAAGATATTTTTTAAAGAAAAAACAGGTGGGTAAGGAAAAGCTGTGTTCGAGGGATGCCAACCACGAGAGTTGTCCCTGACAGTGTATTAAGAACGGAAACGTGCACGCGTGACGTCAGAACAAAAATTAATAAAATTCATGTACATGTGTAGTGTTGGGCACCGGCAAGCAGACTTGTCAAAAACAAAGTTGATTTACTTGTGCCCTTGCCACGGAAAAAAAAACTTAAAATAAATTAAAAAAAGGTGGATGGTGTGACAAAGGTGTTGGAGACAGCGAGCGGAAGCAAGGCCGTTGAGTCATTTCAGTGCCCTTTACCCGCCTCCGCTCCCCTCCCGTCTCCCCGCATACACACCCACATATCAGTCGACGTGGGGCATCGGCCGAATGCAAGGAAAGAAAATTCTTGCTCACAAGAACAGGAAAAAGAAAAAAAAACATGCAAGCAACAGATCCAAAAGAGATGAGTAGAGCGCAACAAAACAAGGAGTACGAAAAAGTCGATCGGTGAGACTTGTGCGGGAGGTGCAGAAGAAGATAAACGCACCACCAGAAACAAACGAAAAAGGAGGAGCCTCATTGACAAAGGCGGGTCTTCACGTCGATCATGCTGTGAACGGCGGCGTGCAAAGAAAAAAAAAAAGGAATCAAGCAAGGTGGCCTACATGGTTTTTGTCCCACGCTGAGTGCCAAGTATTGTTGTTGTTGACCTTCTGGTTTATGTGTGTGAGTGTGGTTCGAGGTATGCTTCAAGATTCCCTCACATGCACAAGCGTCTGTCCACGAAGTAGGCACTGACTGAAGTCGATGTTTCTTACTGTTGGGCCCATTCATGCAGGTAAGCGACGTCGACGTCGGGGTCGACGGTGCGTGCCTCCACGATCTCAATCTGCTCGCGGGCTGCCTTGTTGAGTCTCGATTGGAAACGAAGGTGTAGGTAAACAGCCGCGGCACCAGCCACCACGTTCAGTACCAAGCAGACAATGAAGAAGTCGAGCGTGCATGGCTTCTTGCCCTTCAGGCACATCCCCCACGCTGCGGGAGGGATGGCAGGATTGCCTGCAGGGAATGCCTCCTTCTTGTACGTCTCAGCAAAAGCGGCGCGGTACAACACCGCGACACCTGCACCCACCGCCAGCAGGCACAGGCCGTACATCTTGCCGAGGCCCACGTACTCGAACGAGAAGAAGACAGTGATTGCATACGGCACCGCAGACGTGGTTAGCCCGTACGAGAACGCGACAAACAGCTGGCCGATGATCTGCAGTGTGGCGCCGGGAATCGCCATGAAGAAGATGATCCCCACCACCGTCGCCCAAGGCGGGAACACCAACAGAAGGGTGAAATTCAAGCCGAAAGGACGCTTGTACTTGCGGCGGAACGCGGGGAGTAGGTCGTCGGCGATCGTACCGATGGCCACGCGCCCACCACCAATAGCAATGCCGGACAATGCGGCAAACAGGTAGTAGAGCTTATTCGACATGGCCGCCTTATCCTCCGCCGCGTAGAACAGCTGGATAAACAAGTTGCTCGTCGCGGTGAGACCGGTCGCCCACACTGTAAAGCTGAGCCACAGCAGCACCCACAGCTCTGGGGTGAGCAACGCCCGCCAGAAGCCGTCGCGGTACTTGATAAGCTCGGTCACGGTATCACCGTTAACAGGGATGCGCCGATTCACCACCGGCTGGACAAGCACCGTTTTCATGAGGTCATCCAGAACCTCCCGCTGCGTTTGTCGAAGCTCGGCAACCTCATCGCCTTCCTCGTGGCTCGCACGTGACACGAAGGTGGCAGACGCCGACAAGTGTCCTCGCGCACCGAAGGAGTCGTTGCCGGCGAGGTGGCTAGCGCTCGGGGCAGGTGCGTGCGTGGTCGGCGACGGTGCTGCCGACGGTACCGGCTGCATCGCCTCACCCAGACACGCGGGCGGTGGTAACACAAGACTGCCGTTGGGCACAGGCGCGTTCGGGGGGCTTTGGAGGCTGGTAGAGGTGCGTCGTGTGGCCGACAGGGGCACCGTGGCGCGTTCCACCGGCGGCGAACGCAGGGTGACGGACTGGTCCAGCATCGAGACCGCCTCGGTCACCTCACGTGCGAAGAGGAGCTGCGAGAGCGTCGTTTGAGCCTCGTATTCCGGGTAGCGTTGGCGGTCCGCACGGGTCCGGCTGTTGAGTGGCGTCTCATTCGCACGAGACGGCGCCGCCGCACCGCGGTTTCGCATGGCCGAGTGGCGGCGACTGTCTGTCTGTCTCTCCGCCGCGGAGTTGGGACGGCTGCTGTTGGCGCCACCACCACCGCCGCGAAGACTGGCGGACAGCCGGTTGAGGCGCGAGGCCGGCGGGGAGGAGAAGGACGGGTTGCCGCTCGCGCGGTGTGACTGGGGCAGCGGTGCGGACCACGTGATGGGATGTGCCGCTTCGGGCTGGCCCTGTGCCGCCTCACGCTCATCGGTGTCAAACACGCGTGAGCTGTCGCCAACGCCCTGCGCCGTGTCCCCGCCGCCCAGCTCGCCCTCCTTGTCGGTCAGTGCGAACGCAAGTGGGTTCGTCATTGTCATCGTGGCTGGTTTCAGCACGAGCGGTGCCTGCGCATCGGTCTCTGGTGCCGAGCTTGTCTCATCTTCGAGAGCGTCGGTGCCCGCCTTGCCAATGGGAAGTCCATCCTCGTTGATGTCCACCTCAGAGCGCGCGTAGTTCACCTCCTCGTCCAGGAAGTCAAAGGGCCATGCCAGAACAGAGGTGAGCAGCACGAGGATCAGGGCACCTGTGGCGATACCGTTGAGCGCACCGCGATCAGTCACCTCGAGGTACGCAACGAGGATTAGCTGCAGCGTCATGTACACGTTGATGGCCAAGAGAATGAGAAAGGCAATGCGAATGCGGCGCTGGGGTGGGCGGTATTTGAGATAGGGCACCTTAGCCAGAAAGTATCGCAGCAGGTGCGCCTCCACATTTTCTTGCGTCATGAAGCCAGCGTCCTCGTCAATGTGAGTTTCCGCGTCAGAGGTGCAGCCAAAGAGGCGGCGCAGACACGGCATGCGTTGCTCGGCACGGCGGCGCCGGGCGTAGCGATAGAAGCGTGTGTCTGCCCATTTAGCGGGCTTGAAGAAGATAGTGCACACGACGCCGAGAACGAACAGGAGGGCCGTCAGAAAGAAGAACAGGTTGGCGAAGTTGTTCGCTGGCTTCTTGTTGTACAGGTAGCCGCGGTACAGACACGAGTAGAAGGACGCGCCAAGGCCCGAGAAGGTCTTGAGCAGCCCACACACCATGCCACGGTTGCGTGGAAAGTGTGTGACAGTGGTGATCATTGCTGTCAAATCAAGTCCATACGCGCCGACGTTGAGGAGGAAAAAGAAACCCATGAACTGTGCCTTGGTGCCGCGCAGCTCACCGTGGAAGGCCAAACCCAGAAGCAAGCACGCGGGAAGCATCATGAGTATGCCCGTAATGACGACCATAAAACGCTGTGCATAAAGATCGTACAGCACGCCGCTGAAGAAGGTGGCTGCTAGGCCGCACGACGTGCCGACGACGAACAAGTTGATCATGTCTTCAGGGGTATAGGCGTACGCCTTCTGCACGTAGAAGCCGAAGATGGCAAACGTGCCGACGATGCTGCTCATGAGCATCACGAGGAGGCCCACGAACAGATAGCGAAATCGCAGCTTGTTGTCAATGGGGGCACGCGTCGTCGTGTCGGCCAGTGAGCTCACGGACGACCTCGCGTGCAGGGAGGGTTCTAGCGCCTCGTTGAGCGGGTCGCGCTCTTGCTGCGTCAATGCGGCGGACCGATCGGCTGCTGTTGACTGCCCCAGCCCCTCAGGCACAGGGACGAAGAATGTGGCGGGTTGGCCCGCGAAAGAGGCCCGCCGGGACGGGAGCTTTGAGGCTGGCATCGAGGGTGATGTATGGATGGAAAGCGGGGTGGAGCCAGGAGCAGCAGCCTTGCCATCCAGGGCTGTGGCGGTGGGTCCGTCTACAGGGACCTCTGCCGCCGCAGTCGCGGCCGCTCTTTCGTGCGCGTGCGGTGATTCGGTCTTCTTGTCGACAGCCGTGCTGTCGCCTTGTGGAAAGCCGTGGACACCGCGACTCGCTTCGGGGGTTCGCGCGCTAGCCACTGAGCTGGGTTGCCAGTCGGGGAGCCGTGGGTTGGCACTTGTCCATAGGTCATGATCAGCGGCGGTGGTGTACGCAGGCGATGGTGCGGGAGGTGGGCGCGGGGGGCGACCGCCGCTGACTGGCCGCGGTGCCCGGTGTGTGTTGACCTCGCTCGCCTCGTCGGCGTTCTCCCCCACCCTGAGCAATGACACCCCGCTAAGCTCCTGTGCCTGCGGTGGCGCATCGACTGGGTTCGCAGACAGACGGCGCTGCGGTGCCTCTGTGACGTACGGGCCTGCCTGCTCGCTCATCACTAAGAAAGTTGTGTGCACAGAATCAGGACGGCGGAGCAGGAGGCACAAAGAAAAGGGAGGCAAACGGGTGCCGATGGGAAGAGCAAGAAGAGGATCAGCTTGTAAAGAAACGAGGGTAGAAGGAAGCAAGAAGAAAATAAAAACAATCAGCGGCCTTGCTGTAAAACGCAGGCGCGTTCGGTAGACGAACGATTCGCCGTGTGTTTGTGTATAAAAGCAGTCGTTGGCTTTGGTGAACGTGTGTGTTGTCGTTCGGGGCGACGCACAGGGGGGGGGGGGCAATGCAAAGAGGAGCGATGGAAGAAGAGTGCGAGGATTAGGGAACGCGTCGAGAGCAAATGAGGAAAACAAAAAAAGGGAGCATGATGGGTCGGTATTCATCGTGTTGCCTTGTTATGCCATAGGGGTGAGGGAAAGTGACAACGAGAGCTACTGACTACGCAGCGCCAGCCATCTCACAATGTATGAGTCACTCATCGGCTCCACGCTCTCTCTCTCTCTCTCTCCCGCTCCCACTCTCCAGTCGTTGGCGCACATGCACACCCTCTTTCTTCCCACCGAGGGTGACCGCTCTTCGAGGACGGCAAAGGGTGGTGGCAAGGCACCAATATCATCTCAGCTGTGGGGAGGGGAGAGAAGAAGGTTGTGTGTGTGTGTGTGTGTGTGTGTGTGTGTTCACTTATTATTGAGCAGGTCGCTGTCCACAGGGTGGAGAGAAAACAAAGAAGGCACCCATTCACACCCAAGCCGTGCGTGCCTACGTGTGCGTGAGTGTGTGCACCCTCGTGACGCCAGTCTTTGTCCTCCTTCGAGTAACAGCTAGTGCATTAATCGTCAGCGCGCAGCTGCGGAGGTGCGTTCCCCGCGCGTGTGCAGCACGTACGTTGTTGCCGTCGATGTTTGTTCGTGCTTTACCGAACGTGCGTGCACGTGACAGTGAGAACGTTTACCGTAGAGCAGACACCTGCACGTGCGTGGCCAAGCCCGTCAGGCAAGGTGCACATTCCCGTGTGCGTCCTCAGCAAGACCACCGAGTTGGACGGCGGCATCGACAGCGGGCACCACGCCCTTCTTGGCAATGCGCACCATGTAACGCGTCACGAGTGCCTTGGCCAGGTCCTTTTTCTTCATGCCTGTGGCTCCGTTGGCCTCGTGCGCAAGAATGTCCTTGACGATTTCAGTGAGCGACTCGACACTGTCCAGCACGAACGCCGGCACCTCGCACTCGGTGGTGGCCGTGGAGCGCGGCAGGATAAGGGGTGTGTGTTTCTTGTGCTTCTCGGTGGGTGCCGCAGCGGGCGTCCGGACCTTCGGCTTCGGTGATTTGGCGGCAGCATGCGCGGCCCGTTGTGATTTCTTGGCAACCTCGACCAGGCGAGCCTCGCCATCGTCCTCGTCATCCGAAGAAGCGACACCACCAGGGCGTGGGCGCTTCTTGCCTGCAGAGGCGCTCGTGTCCTTCTTTGACTTCTTGCTTGTCAGCCAGTCATCATCGTCGCTGTCGGTGTCAAGGTCGTCCATGGTCGCACGTGGAGGACGTTGCAGCCCGTCCGGCTTCGCCTTGGCCTTGCCGCCGGCCTCGTCCTCATCAGACGAGTCGAGGTTCTTCTTCGCGGTGCCGTTGGTCCCTCGGTTCTTCTGAAGCCACTTTCCCTGATACTTCTCAACCTCGCTCACACACGTCGTGTGTGGTTTGATCGTGTTCAGGTCGAACACCTGCATGCAGTCCACGCAGGTGAAGCTGTGGGAGCCGCAGCTACTCGCATGGCCGACCACCTTCGGCTTCTTCACGACATCCTGGCAGACATTGCAGGTAAAAGAGACCATTGCGCTCGTACACGCGGATGAGGGTGTTCGGCGGTGGTGACTCTTGTTTTATTTCTTTTTCTTTGATAAGCTTGTGAGCCGCACAGCACGGAATCCTCCAACCACAACAGCCGTCCGTAAAGAAATCAATCAAAGAGACGAAGCTGAGCTGAGAGTGGTGGTTGAGAAACAACAACAAAAGAAGAGAAAATGGACACATGTCGATGAGATGGAGAAGTGTGTGAGGCAGCAGAAGAGGAGACGGGGGAATAATCATGTGGCATTGCGTGCAGTGCAAGTGTGTTGGCTGTGTATTTCCTTGAACAGAAACGACATGTAAGTGGTCCTTGGCGTGCGCCACTTCCGTTTTCGCACGTGACGTTAGCGGGCTGCATACGCCAGTGGTGTGGAGGCTGTCCGCTGTGGTAGCAAGCGCTGAAAGGGAAGGGGATGGGTGGGGGCTATAATGCTGCTAGCGCACTCGTTCGGTGTTGAGCGTGCGCGCGTGTATTTACATACCTGCGCACATATACACGCGTGCATAGAAGAGAAAAACCTCTTCGATGTTTCTCTGTAGAGTCACTGGTGTGACCGTGTAGACACACGCGCATACCTGACAGTAAACACACAACACAAGCTGGACGGCCGTAGTGGGGTGGCACACGTCAGGTGAAGACAATGGCGACCACTACGTGAGGTGGTGCCGTCGCAACAACAACAAAACAAAAAAAGCATGATTAATTGAGAGTGACAAGCCGCGACCAACAAGCGGAGTGAAGCACGCACGCACGCCGAGTGCAGTGGGGCCACTCACTCCTTAGAGAAAGATCGCACAAGCCTATGAGTGGGCACCTGTGTGCGGAGGGAACCCGAGCCAGGGAAAGAGAGAGAATAAAAGAAGAAAAAAGTCAAATGAGTGAAAACACGCATGACCAAGCAATAGTACAGCATATCAATGTGAAGAGAGAGAGTAAGCGAACGACAAACGTCCACACACAAAAAAAGTTTGTCCCCCAGATAGATAGTGTCGCCACGGTGACACCGAAAACGCCGAGGCCACGTCCGCCAAGTGCCCTCACTGCACTGCAGGGCGTTGGGAACATCGACAAGATGCAAAAAGAAACTCGAAGTGCAAGAAAACAAAAATGCTGGAGCTGTGCGCCGCAGCTGCACGGTGATGGCACACAAGATACGAGCAAGAAGAAACAAAAAAAAAAGGAGTGTGCAGGGGTGCGCTTGTGATGCCGTCTCCCCATGGCCCCCGTCGCTTCCTCGGTTTATCACCCTCTTTCGCCCTCTTCTCAGTGATAAAGAGGAGGTAATTCAACATCTGGGTTTGCGCCAACGGTGGCTCACGTATGTCGTGGCGTGCGAGAGACGTCAAGAGGAAGTGAGCAAAAGTGCCAGATGACCAGTGGCGCCCGCTTCATGAGAACAAAGCAAGTGAAAAGAAGCAAAAAAAGAGAACGTCATGCAGAAGCGACAGCAGGTTGTCAGAGCCTCCGGGGAATGCATGCCGTGGTGAAAAAGGAGCGGACAAACAATTTGGACGCACAGAGTTGTTTGAAAGATACTGTGTGGAAGGCTGGCGTCGACCAGCGATGTGTCTGATCGAGGCACGCGCCTTCATTGTTGTTGTTTTTTAAACTAGGTCACGCACACTCAGGCGCACGCACGTGACCCCCCCCCCCCGCACAACCAAAATGAATAAATGAGTGTGATTGTCTCTATTTTGCTCCTCAACTGTTAGTGTTGCTGTTGTTGCCTTCCCTTGCACCGAGCCGTGTGGTCTTCGTTACTGTACTCGAGGAGCACATGTTTCCTTTTTTTTTTTGCAAATAATCAAAAAAAGGAGGTGAAAAGGCAGCAAATGACAATCTGACTCGCCCTCGCCACCCGAGTCGGTGCGACCACGAAACGTGACCGTCAGCACACGGCGAGGCGGACAAGAACAAAGCGTGGAGGTGCACTGTTGCCGAAGAAAAAAAAATGCGGCAGAGAAAACGTCCAAAGCACGGCACGCACGGGAGCAGCACGGTAAACACAGAGACAAGAATCTACCTGCCACCTTTGCGCGGAATAGAGGGAGACACCTTTAACAAGCACGCGCTCAAATTTCACCTTGGAGGAGAAACTAAAGAAACGAGGAAGAGGGAAGAAAAAGAAAAAAAGAAGGGTACCATGTGTCATCAGTTCGTGTTGAATTGCCTTCCGCGTGACGGACACAAAGATCTACGTTTCACACCAGATTGAAAAACGATTAGTGACGCGAGATTCACAGCGTATGGCGCCCCGTGCGGTGCATTTCTGAGGGAGAAAGGAAAAAAGGAAAGAAAAGGCACCAAGCATGCTCACGCGAGTGTCTAGGTGACGGAAAAGAGCCAAAGCTGAAAAAACAAAGGGTAAAGTGCATGCGTGGGCAAAACAAAAAAAAAAAGCGAAGCAGCAGCTCTCACTCGAGCAATAATCCTCCCTTTTAAAGCAGGTGTGTATGTGTGTGAGTGTGTGAGTGTGAGTGACTCCATTCCTGTGCCTGTGTCAACGAACAAGGTGAAAGCAAAAGCAATGAAAACGTCGAGCACGGGATGTCGGCGGTCTCTGCTGTGGGAATTTGGCTTTGTCACTGCACTGAGCGTGGTGACCTCTCTCTCTCTCTCGCACACATGATCAATATCACCGCCACTCACTCACACACTTAGATCAGCGTCTGAGGGTCCACTGCGTTGTATGGGTTGTGCCTAAATCGGGAGTTAGACGACGCGGTGTCTGCGTTGCTGCCTTCGTAATGGCTGCCCTGCGCCTGACTGAGCGTGTCCAGGTCCGCCAGCGAGGTCCTTTTCGGACCCACACTGGAGTGCGGGGAGACGGGAAAGCCAGTCGGATGATGGTGTGCGCCCGGTGCCGATGGATACTGCGCGGAGTAGTAATTCTGAGTGGTGTGCGAGGAGAGGGGCACTGTCGGGGGCCGCGGCGGCACCACCATGTCCGCTGAGTAGTTCATGCCGCCTGTGCCGTAGTAGTGCTGGTTGGCCGAGAGCGGGGCAGACTTACTGTACACATCCGTGCGGGCCGCACTCAGTGGCTGTGGCTGGCTGTACGCGACAGACTGCATCGCGGATGGATAAATGTTTGCTTCCATCTCTTGGAACGTTGAGAAGCCAGTTGGCTGCTGCTGAGGCTGCATGTGGTAGGCCGAAAACGCCGACGCCTGCCCGTTGCGGGCACCGTGGGCAGTGCTCGTCATGCTAAAGCTCGCGCGATGGCCAGCCGGTGCCCGCTGACCCGTCGCAGCGGGGTTGTGATTGCCGCCACCTCCAGGCATGCGGCGTGCCGTTCGTTGCCGTGTATCCTCGGCGAGCTTCGCCATGACCGGAATGCCGCCGTGGTTGCGGAAAGGGGTGGTGTTGTGGAGCGCGTCGCACGCCGCCGCGGCCGCACCGTCCTCGCTGAAGGTGACGAACGCAATCAACCGTGCGTCCGCCGGGTGAGGCGTGGCCACTGTCGAAGGCGTCGCGTCCCCATTCACGCTGCCGCTGCTGCTCCGGCCACTCACGGTAGCAAAGTGTGCAGCGTTAGGCATCCCACCCTGCCCGTTCGCGTCAAATGTGTCGACGTGCAGTGTCACCTGATCAACAAGGCCGTAGGGCTTCACCAGCTCAAAGAGCATTTTACCATCCACGTCCTGTGGGATGTTGCGCAAGAAGAGCTTGCGGACTGCTTGCCGCGCCTCGCCGACGAGGGCATCGTCATGCTCCTTCCGTGCCCATTGCACAACGAGTCCGGGGAAGGGACCTGACTGCCCGGCGCCACCAGCATCTGCCGCACGCGCGTCGCCCGCGCCTGTGGGTTTGCTCACTCCGCGCATGTGCCCGGCGGGGGGATTGGGGCAGAAGTACTGCTTCGCCGCCAGTGCGGCGGGGTGTGTCGTGAAGCGCACAAACGCGGTGCCTAGGCTTTCGCCAGTGTGGATGTCCAACATAACCATGGCCGACATGACCTCACCGAACGGCTCAAAAAGACGGCGCAGCTCGGCATCGTCGACAGTGGCCGGCAGACCGCGAAGGTAGAGGTTGGTGCTGCTGTGATGGCCCTGCACGGTGTGAGAATCTTCGGACGTCATGATGACAGCTGCCCTTAGCGGTAACTGCTTGTTTTTTCTTCTGTATACTCTTGTGTGTGTGTATCGACACGGCGATGTGGGCTCTCTTCGACCTGTGGCGCAGAGTCTGTTTCGCGGCGCGTTCACAGTCTACTTGAACTTGAGCAAGCGCGGTCCTGAGAGAAAGAGGTGTTCGGTACCGTGTAGAGTTGCGGCACTGTTACCTTAAAGCCAGAACCTACTAGGGTCGAAGGAGGATGGCGAGAAGGGAAAAAAACGAAGAAACGGAGAGGGATTAATGTGCTCAAACAAACAGGCAGTCGGCCCTGTGAGTTCACCGTCAGCCGAATGCCTTCGGGTGCACAAGCAAGTCGTGCAGCAACAAAAAAAGGAGAAAAAAGTGAAGCGAATCACGTTAGTTCTCAGTGATGAGTGCCCGAAGCCGGAGAAAGGTGGCGCTTACGGCTAGGTGAATTGCTCAGAGGATGAAAACAAAAAAAGTAAAATCAGAAGAACAATGGTCGAGAAGAGGTGGAGGGGAAAGGAAAAGAACCGCAATTCTTCACTCGAGAATAAAGAGACAGAAAAAAAAGGAAAAGAAGGGGGAAAAGAAAGCACGGAAGGAAGTACACGCGCACCAAGGTCGAGCAGCGACCCACGAAAATAGCTAAAGAGAACAAGCTGAAAAGGGGGAGGCAGACAACGCGGAAAAATGTCTTGTGCACGTAGCCGTGGACAACACCACAAGAAGCCCTGATCAGTCCTTTTTTCTTTTCTTTTCTTTTTCTGCTGGTGTTGTTACTGTTGTTGTTGCTGTTGTTTTCACAGGTTGTTGTCAGAGCCCGCTTGTCACTGTGGAACGAAATTGCGTGGTAGCGCTTGTGTCAATGTGGTGGATTCGAGTTGTGTCGACGGTACACCGCCGGTGAGTTTGCTGTGGCAAGGAAGGCCGAGGCGAAGGTGAAGGAAAAGGCAAGGACGAGTGAATGGAGCCACAGTATGAGCGAACCTCTCTCACGCACACAGATACACAGGCGAGTGCTGTATGCATTGTGGTTGTCCGAGGTTCAGAGCCGGTGTGCAGAGATGGACTCCGTGACAAGCTCCTGAGTGAACGTGAGTAAACAACGCGGACGAACCTGAAGGGAGGGACGAGGGAGGGGCAAACGAGGCGGGGGCACGCCATGTGCTTCTCAGCCACAAGATATTTCCAGTGAAGTCATTCATACCCACCCCACCCCCTCTTACCTCCCTGTGGCAGCTAGCGCACAGCTCCGCGTTTTTCGCGGTGTATTTGATGTTTTTTTTCTTTTACGTGTTTACTCGTGGGGGCTAGGAAGCGAACAAAGATAAAGGAAAAAAACTCACAGCAAACAAACAAAGAAAAGACAACGCGGTGAAGCAATGGTGAGGATGAACGTTGAAGGGGAAAGAAAAAGGCACAAGAAGAGCGAGGTGTGTTCGGGCCTCGGTTAATATGCACGATCAGCCATCGCACGTTAGATTGGTTCATTCTGCGTGTTGTTCTTTTTTCTGTTTTCCTTCTCTTGTGTGCGCTTCTTTCTGTTCTCCCCTTGTTAAGCGGCAAGCGGCGTCTCTCAGAGAGAGAGGCGCGCTGTTATACGAGTGTGGGCTGTCCGAGGGAGACGCAAAGAGAGGTTGCGGCCTATCCTGACGACAGACGATGTGACGACTGTGAACGGTAGTCGTGTGTGTGAGAGAGAGGGAGAAAGGTTGACCAACTACGCAAATTTCACGGTACGGCGTGCGTTATTCGATTGCGCCACCCGGTGCAGCTCGTCCTTCTCCACGTTCTTGTACGCCTGCTTGAGTGCGCTCTTCTCCTGGCGACGTGCGCGTTGAGCGGCCTTGACGGCCTGACGACGTGCTTTGCGCTCTTCAGGTGTCTCGTCTTTCCGACGTTCGAGGACGAGTGGAGCCGCTGTCCCCGCGTTGGACGCCTCCTCGGTCCCCTCACCGTCGTCATCGACCTCACTGTTCGCAAGCCGCGCCGCTGCCGCACGCTTCGCCTTGGCGGCATTCACACGCGCCCGCCGCGCTGCCTCGGTCCGCTTATCCGTCGGGGCCTTCAGGATGTTGGGTTGGTTGTAATAGGTCGAGAAGGTGCTCACCGCCGTCTCGCAGTCCATGCGTCCTTCGCGCTTTTGCATCTCCTGCTCTACAAGCGTCTTCACCTCCTTCTCGACGTCAGCGTCCCCCACAAGAGCGGAGTCGGGCACCGTGTAGAGCTTGTTTTCTTCGGACTCAACCTTTTTCAGCATGGCTTGAAGCTTGGCGAACTCCGCCATCTTGGCGGGCTCGGGCTCACCAGAGACAATGGCGTCTGCGGCGTGCGCCTGAAGCTTGTCGAGCAGCATCTTCTTGAACACGCGGAGACGTGCCTGGCGGCGGATCTCATCGGTCTCAGTGCGGTACTCAGCGACGAAGCGGTTTTGCTTGTCAGGAAGCAGTGTGGTCACGAAGACGCCGCCCTTTTGGTCAGTATCGAAGGCACCGGCACGGTGTGACATGAGCTTGAGCTGCGTGATGAGACCCTTGTTCTTGCGTGGCTCCGCTGTTTCGAGATTGACCCCGGCCCGGTCGACAACGAACTCTTGCAACGCGGTGAGGTACTTGTCCATGGACAAGGGGCCGTGCGTGCGAGGATCATCTGTGTAGGCATCGTTGACGGCTTCATCGCCGTCAAATTCGCGCAGCATCGCGTCAAACTGACGCTCTAGCGCACGGCGGGTGACGTCATGGCGTGGGTAGGCATCGTCACCCTCGCCGAGGCCTTCACCCGGCAATGCGTCATTCGCATCGGCGCGCCGACGGCGACGGCGAGCGGTACCTCGGAGGTGCGTCTCTCGGATTGCCTGGCGCTCCTCCTCCGTGAGCAGCCGCCACATCTCCCCGTCCTCGGCCTCCATCATGGCGTCGAAGGCGGCCGCGTCGTCAGCAACGTCCTCATTCCTCTCCATGCCCTCGAAGCCATCGTCGTACCTGTCGTCGTCCTCCTCATCGTCTTCGTTGCCGGCGCCACCTGATCCCATCACCAACTGACGCAGGAAGTCGTCAGTGACCTCGCACTCGACCTCGTCTTCGAAGAGTCGGTCGTCATCGTCGTCGTCCTCGCCATCGACGCCATCCTCGTGGTCAATGAGTGCCAGCACATCGTTGCCTGATCTGGCGCGCTTCCCACCACCCGCGCCACCCATGAGCGCGCGCTCGTCCATCACTTCCTCGGCCTCATCCAGCCAATCGCCGTCTTCTTCCTCACCATAGTACTCGCCATCTTCTTCATCATAATAGTCTTCGTCGCCCAGGCCATCGGCGTTGGGGTCCTCAAAGCGCACCCGCCGTCTGCCACCTTGGCCGGCGCCGGTGGCCTCGCTGTCCTGCCCGTAGCCGTTGGCGGCGAAGTACGCGAGGTCCTCTGCGGTGAGACCTGCTGAGCCGCCGTCTCCGCTGGCCCCGCCAAGACCGACAAGCTGGCCGTTGACGTTGGTGGTGGCGCGGTGGCGGTTGGGATGGAGTTCCTCTTCGCTCACCCACATGGTTTCATTGCCCTCGTGGTACTCAGGATCGTCACGAGGGCGGTTAACGATGCGGTACGTCACCTTGCTACGCGCTTTCTTGAGGGTGGGCATCGCGCTCACCTATCAAGTACGAATGAGCGCGGTGGTCGAGGGGATGTCGGTGACGCCTGTATCAGGAGTCGCTTGTACAGACCGGTTTTTTTTTCAAGTGAAATCTCGGTGGGCACCTCGTGCAAGTGCAAAAAAAAAAAAGACCAAGGAAAGGAGGAATGAAGGAAAGAGAAGGGGACGCCACAGAAAGTGTGAAAAGGGAGGGGCAGAGAAGGTCACCATAGCACTCAGGCAACGCCACAGGAAGCGTTTCTGAGTACTCAAGACCACATGTGTGTTGGTGCACGTGTGCGTGGCGCGAGAGGCGCGAAAGGCAAGGATGCAAAGGAACGAAAACAGGGCAGCCATCTGTCGTGCACACGCCACGAGAGGGTCATGCGAGGCGAGGCACTGGGAGCAGGCAAATACTTGTCAGCTTCTTCTCGATGGTCGGATGTGTGTGTGTGTGTGTGTGTGTGTGTGTGTGTGTACGTGTGTTGAAATCCAGCCTCATTCGTGGGGAAAAAAAGCTGTCCGTGCCTTTTTTCTTCGCGGAGACGTCAGTGCAGGCGGCTTTCTCTCTCTCCCTTCCTCTCGTTGGGTGAAGATTCAACATTGCACGGTACACATATCCCGAAGGCGACTATGCTAGTGTCCAGATGTGGAAAAATGAGTAAAGCGAAAAGCAACAAAGAAAAGGCAAACAACAGCAGAGCAGGAAAAACTTCAATCCTGCTGTGGCAACGAGGGGGGGAAGCGAAGAACAATGAGCCGACGTCCAGTCCAAGATACGGCCAGGGGTAGCCGCAGGCACCGGGTCGGGCTGAAAGAGGTGAGGGAGCATGGGCATTTTTTTTCCAAAGTTGGTATTCGCCTGCTCCCGCGGTTTCGCACGGAGAACGCAGGAACAACAAACGTCAGTCAACGCAAAAACCACGACCGACGCGACGGAAACAATCGCGGGGCGTGCGGTTGCGCACGCACTCAATTTCGTGAAGGGGAGAGAGCAAAATCAAAGAATGGAAGCCTTTTTAAAGTCAAAACAAAAAAGGGGGACGGACCAAGAGTGATAAGATGTTCGCGTGCGAAACGATGTGGGCTCCGTGGGTATGTGTCTGTGTGTATGCGTACCCGTGAAGGCCTCAACGCGACGCACTGCCAGATTTGAGTAGTGAAAGGCGTGGGCGAACAAGGAAAACAAAAAAAACACAGGAAACAAGTGGGTCCCTGACTCAGCGTTGACCCGTTTAACCACATCGCAGACCGGACAAAAAGAAAAAAAGAAAACTTAGAAAAAAACGAAAACAACAGAGTGAGTTGCGCACAAGATCTGGAAATCGACTACAGGAGCAGCCGAAGTGGATGAAAAGAACACGTAGCCGACCCCAGAGGCCGCCAGCCGTCCGTCGCTTGTCTCATTTGCGATACACATCCTTTCCGCCGAACGAAAAAAAGAGATTCGTGGAAAGACACGCAAACGCCTTTTCTTGGTGGAGCGAGAGCTAAGCGGAGTAAGACCGGAGAGAACAGCCCGTAGGCAGGGTGAGAAACAGTAAGCCTGCTTTTGCCGTCCGTCAAGATGATCTTCTCCAAGGTGGTGCGCATCAAGAGGCGCAACAGCAGTAAAAGAGAAAGAAAACAGGCTTTTGCCAACGGGGGAGAAGGTTGTGCTCAGAGCAACTAGGAGGAGATACACTCGCATCCCCGCTGATGAACAGGAGGAGACGGGAGAATATCACTCCGCCAATCACTAGAAGAAACGAAGAACAAAAAAAAAAAGCAAAAACCCACACAAAAAAAAAACCGAGCTGAAGAAAAACTATGGAGGAAAATCAAAAGAAAAAAAAGAGTTGCACGCGTGCACACGATGACAAGAAAAAATGGAGAGCCAAACGCTTTGGGCACAAAAGTCGAAAAGAACGATGAAACTGAGGTGTCGTTGTCGCTATCGGTGTGGGTGTTTTGCACGAGAGCTCAGATGGAGAAGTGCGAAAGAGGCCTCGCAACGACAGCAGACAATCAAATAAATAAAAAAAGAGGGGGGCACGGCGACTACACGATATGTGCGGAGCCACAACTATGTGAGAGGGCAGACCAGTTGGACTGGCTTTCAGTTCTTTTTTTTCCTGTTCTTGGAAGACCGACAAGGTCGAGAGAAACTCAGCGACAGTTGCCCGTTGGTGCCGCCGTTCGCTCTGCGCAGTGCATCCTGGCCCATCGTGTTCTCGCGCACGTGCATGATGCGCGTTCGTTCATCGTCCCAGTGCACGTGACGCAGTCCCTCCGTCCCGCTCTTCTTTTCTTTTCTTCCCTCCCAGTACGCTACTTCCTTCTTCCTTTTCAACCCCATTCACGTGCCCAGAGCAGCGCGAATGCGCGCACACCACACAACAACGAGGGAGCGAGTGATTGCACAGAGGTCGACCAGTGCGTTTGTGAATCTCATGTCGCCTCCGGTGCCGGTGTGGTCGGGGTAGGAAGGAACTCGTTGTCCTCTGATGGCGGCGCAAGCTGACTCATGAGCTGCTGCAGTGCAGCCTCGTTCATGAAGCTGTGCAAGGAGGACTGAGGCTGGAGTGAATGGGCGTCGCCGCTGGCGTTGGCAGGCTCTGTCTCGAACACGCTCAGATGCAGGTCCGTGTCCGCGCCGAGTAATGACGGGCCATAAAACTGATGGTAAGGGGCACTGTGCGTCGCCTGTGTTTGTGTTGGGTTCGTCGCGTAGCTGTCAGGGCCTCCCAATTGACGCCGAGCGCCGACACGGGCCTCTTCACGTCGAACACCGGTGCTGCCACTGCCAGCAACGGGCGTGAAGACGTTGAAGTCGCCGTCAAAGAGAGCTGCGGTACCGGGTCGCACCGCCTCGAGGGAGATGGTGGGTCGCTGCACGCCTTGCTGAGCGTGGGGCTTGCTTGGCAGAGAAGACGGTACCTGCGTGCTGACAACGCCTGTCGACGCCGCCACGGACGTTCCACTGCCGTCGCCCGTCATGGCCTTGGACGGAGTGATCTCCGGTGACGTGGAACCTGTGATGTTCGAGGTCTCATCAAGCATGGCGTTGCGGCACTGACTCATGGTCAGCCCGCTCGTCTCCTCGGGGCCGACCGGCCCCAACGCACCACCACCGCCACGGAGAGAATTGCTGAATGTGCTGCTCTCCTCCGAGGTCGTCGCCGAGTGCTTGCGTGGACGCGAGAGTCGCCCCGCACTGATGCCGCTGCCACTCGCGGAGCTGCGATCACCTGCCAGCGAGGACTGTTGATCGCGGATGCCACCGGGCGAAGGCGCCACGCAGGCGGGGGTGTGGTGTTCAGAGGCGTAGGCAAGTGACTTGGTGAACGACATCAGCACATCGTGGTTCAGTTCTCCGGCGCTCTCGTCGGGCATCACTCCCTGGTTGAATTGGTTGAGCTGACCGGGCACCTGTGGCACGCCCGAAGAGGGCGAGCCCGGGCCGTAGAGCGGTCCTTCCACCCACGGGCTGCTGGCCATCACACACTGATTTGTGTCGATTCCCCTGTGCATCATCGCCGATGGGTGCGGCGGCAGTGCCGGCCCCTGCGAGGTCGGTGCGAACGGCCGTGCGGAGGCCTCCTGGATGTGGCCAGGGCCGATGGTCACTGAGGAAGGGTACATTGGCGCGGGAATGAACACCTGCGGGGCGACGCCAGCCCCACCTGCAGCCGACGACGACATGTGCAGGGGGAACTGCATGCCACTGCCCGCGGCGACCGCCCCTGCGCCGATCCCAATCACCGGAGAGGCGCTGGGTGGACGACCGGAGGGCGAGCCAGTGCCGTTGAAGAGACTTGCGCCTATCGGTGAGCCCATCCCCGAGGCAGCCGCACTCCGCAGTGGCAGCGCGTTGTACGAGGCCGTCATGACCGGTGTCGCGCTCCCACCGACGGCCGCACCGGTGAGTGAAGAGTAGAAGGGGCTTCCGTTGAGGGTCTGCGGTGGCGTCGGGGTGGGGCCTCCGTGGGCAGTGCCAGCGACCCAGCGACCAGCGCCACTGCTCGCCGCAGAGGCAGACGGGAGTGAAACAGCCGGCACGAAAGCGCCTCCGACGGCGGGAGTACCAAAGCGGGGTGACCCATCACGCTGGACGTACGCAAACGGCGCGCTCGATGAGCCGTGCCTGTACCCTGGGCTGCCGCTCGCACTGTAGGGACGGGGGCCGGCGCTTGGCATAAAGCCAGTGCCACCCAACGACGATGTGGAGTTCATTGTGTGCGCCAGTACGGGGGAGCCCTCACGACCAAAGCCGGAGCCGTGCAGCGACGACATGGCTGACGGGCCGATGGGAGCGCCGCCGAACGCACCTGTTTGCTGTGAGAGGCCTGCGAGGCTCATCATGCCAGTCTGCCCAGGAAACACAGCGGACGACGGCCGCACCGGTGACGACGCGGACGGCAACTGGGAAAATGTGGTGCTCAGACTCGTGTACCCGCTACCGCCAGTGCCGCGGCCCGCATCACTCTTCGTATTCGCGAGCTGGTTGTTGGTCCCGCTACTGGTGATCCCCGTTGCGTTGGTGCCGTGTCGCAGTGGCGTGTCCTCAGCGAGCTTTACCATAAGTGGCACACCGCAGCAGCTGGCGAAGGGCGTGGTGTTGTGTACCTGCAAGGCAGCTTCGGCCGCGACGCCTTCTTCGGTGTATGTGATGAAGGCAATCCGGCGCTCCTCGTCCACCACAGGGGTCGCCCCGCTGCTCGTTCTTCCGTTCCCCACCGGTGACGCTGAGCCCGAGGTGTGATGACGCGGCGCGATGTCCATGGCCGCACGCGTATCATGGTGGATGGACACTGTGCTGACGGTGCCGAACTGCTTAAAAAGTGTCTCCAGCATCTCGGAAGACACGTTGGTGGGGATATTCCGCACGAACAGCTTGCGCATCTTCCGTCGCTCAACTCCGACAGGAGCGCTGTCGTGCTGCTTGCGTGCCCACTGTGCCGTCATGCGACTTCCTTTTTCATCGATGAACACAAGGTCCGCGGCGGGGACCACGTTGCCTTGCTCCCGTCCGCCAGCGGCGCCGCCGCGCCGTGCCCCTCGACCCGAACCGCCAGCGGCAGCAGCAGCGCCGTTCAACGCCTCCATGGCGCGCGACGCCTCTGCCTCCGTGTCAAAGCGCACGAATGCCTTCCCGAGACTCTCACCGGTGTGAATATTGCGCATCACTACCGCTGAGGTAATACTGCCAAATTGCGAAAAGACGGTCCGCAGTGTGCGCTCGTCCATCGACAAGGGCACATTGCGGATATGCAAGTTCTCGCGACTATGATGACGGTCCTCGTGGAGAGTCACACGCTCTCGGGACCGCTGCTTTGGGGAGGACGATGGACTGTGGGAGTTGCGCGTCGTGAGGGTAAACGTCATGGCGTCAGTGCCAGGCACGCCAGCAGCCAAGCGGTGTTCTTCGACGGAGAGTGTCTCTGTCACCTTCGCCGCTGTTGCCTCACCACGTGGGCCGAATCGACCACTTGCCCCGTAGGCGCTGCCGCCGGTACCGAGACTGGGATCGGCAGGGCAGACCTCCAGCCCTTGGCCGCCGCTCGGCGCACTCGTCGGGTCACCGCGGGTTTGGCCCTGGGCGGCTGTGCGGTCGTCTCGCTCACCGCTCCCAGCGTGGTGTCCATGGCGCCTTGACCGTGTACCGGCCTTTGAACGCAACGGCGCACCCACAGGGGCAGGTGGTGTGGGGAGAGTGGCAGGTGCCGGTCTACCACCAGCCTCATCGCGAACAGGCTCCATCGGCTGGCTACGTTGACGACGCGTCTCGTATGCACAGGGTCGCACGCGCTGTGCTATTTGCTTTCTGTCTCAAGTCTCCGGCCCGGACGGGTGATGAGAGAAGAGGAGAAGGGCTGAGCAACTTCTTGCAAATGTGAACAGAACGGCGCGAAAAAAAAAAAAGATACTTTGAGATATGGTGAGTACGATGAAAGCTAACGGTTCCCACTCTCTCTCTCTCTCTCTCCTCGGCCTGTTCACTCTTTTTTGTGTGTGATGCGACTTTCCCTGTTGTGTTCTTTTATCTCTCGCAATGTATAAAAATCTGATGGTCCTGTGTGTAGAAAGGAGGCTATTGGTGTGAGAGGAAAGGGGGAAAGGAAAGAAAAAAGCAAAGAAGGATGTGGGGAAAGTCAAACAAGGAAAAGAGAGAGCGACAGTCGTGCCCGCGGTTGTCCCAGTTGCCTCGAGCGTTCTTTACGAGCAAACAAAGAAAGGAGAAAAATGAGAAGTGATCGAGTGTGTGTGTGTGTGTGTGTTTGTGTGATCTTGGCAGAAAAAGAAACAAAAGGAGAAAGAGAGAACGGAAGGCGAGTGTTCCTTGGAGGCGTCGATTTACTGTGGTATTATGCTGACGCCAGCGCTGCCTTTACTGTTTCTTGTTGTTGTTGTTGCTTTATCGCTCGCTCGTTTGTTTTCCCAGGTTGTCTCCTCGTCACTCACGCTGAGATCTCCAGGAGTAGACTTCTATTCTTGTGTTCTTGTTTTCTTTTACTTTTGATTGTTTGTTCCTCTGTACCGTTTAAGTTCATGGTGGGAGTGACACACAGAGAGGGTGTGGATGTGTGTAAAAGAAAAAGGGAGGCGCGGCGAGGAGTGAACGTGGTGGTGAACGATGGGTATCGGCAGTGGTTGTGGCACCGGTACGCGCAGCTAGTCGACATGACTGTTTTTAGTCAGGAATCACCGGCTGCCTCTCGGCTTCACACACGCATACGTACGGAAGCACACATGGTTCTGTACGCCGCCGTGTGTCGCTGCAGCAGACGGGCACGCCCTGCATCAAGCGCCTAGTGTGTGTGTCTGTGGACCCGTGCCGAGAGCGCCACTGTGTTGGCCCTCTCCCTCTCACCCGCAGGCAATGACTCACGACGGTGTGAGCGATGGCACCGTCACCGAGCACATAAAGGGTCTCCTGTACGCTTGTTTTTGTGTGTTTGGGTATGTGGAAGAGACGAAACGACTCTTTTTTTTTTTAAAGCCACGCATGTTCAAAGAGAGCCAAAATAAGTGTGAGTTTGGCTCCGTGGCAAGCAAAACAACAACAACAAGGCCGACAACAGCAAGTGATGAAGGAGAAGTAAAATAAATAAAGGACGAAATAAGAAAAAAAACACAGAGAAGAAAAAAGCGCACAGGCTTTTTTGTCTTTATTTTTAGTGAACAAAAAGCGAGTGAGGCCCCTGCATTTGACTGACAAGAAAAAAAGCAAAGAATGAATGTTGAGCAGCCGCGGTCTTTACCTTCTTCGGTTTACAAAAGAAAAGAGGAAACTAATGCACGCATGCGAAGAAAAAAAGAAAAAGGCCCGAGACGGCGCATCACCTCCGTGTTTGGCCCAATAAACGTGGGCTGACGAAAACAAAAAGAAAAAAGTTCAGTGCGGCACATCAGCAAGCTGGTATGCGAGTAGGTCCTCCCCTCTCCTAGTCGACTGTGCGTTTATTTTCTTTTTTTTTTCGTTCGTGCGTGTCATGTGTGACTGTGACACTGCCTGTGAAACTACGTGTTTCATTGACGCGTTGTGTGTGTGCCACTGCTGCATTTATGTATAGTTTGCCGTTATTTCTTTTTTCTTCTTGGGTCAGTATCAGAAGGTGATCATTTCGTATCGTCTCCATGGGCTGTCAAACACAAAACGGTGAGATGCTTACTGTTATTCTTTTTAGTTTTCTTCGCTGCACGTGTGTTTACTGTGCCAGGACGCCCTTGGCTCGTCTCTTTTAATCCGTTTCTTTGAAGTTCTCAAGCATGAAACGCAGCACCACAAGCCGCTCCGTGGCAGCGAAGAAGCACGAAGATTGAAAAAATGAAAAAAAAGCTGGGTAGCTCTTAAAGAGGAGGGAATCATCTGGCAGTTGACGCTGACAGAGAAAAAAATTAATTCTGAGGCACCCGCAAGAGCACCCCGTGCAGCGTACACCGCCAAGGAAAGCGAAAAGGCGCATATGCAAGGGAAATAAAGAACAAAAAATGCTGTACGGCAAGGGGAAAAAAAAGAGAGACATTGAATGGGAGATACCCTGTCAAGCACACCCGTGAAACCCCTCCACCTCTCCCTTCACCACCGTCTGTCTGCCTACTGCGCGGACCAACAAAGTTGGTGCGTTCTGCTGATCTGCGTGCGCGAACCGTCGGCACCTTTTCAAAGGGTGTCGCCACGACGACCCCATGCAAAGGTCATGAAGGCAGTTGCCGCACGCTGACTGCTGCCATCACGGCACAACGTACCGTGATCTGGGTAGCCGTTCATGGCGACGAGCAAACGCCAATTCGCGTAACGGGAATCTACGACGTGGAACACGCACACAGCTGAGCGCCAGTTGTTCTGCCACTCATGCGACACGAGGGGGGAGGGGAAAAAAGGAAAGAAGAGGAAGTGAGTAGCTGCGCACGTCGTGCTCGTATATACTGTCCGTCAATGCACATGTCATGGGCTCTTTTCCCTTTCTCCTCTCTTTCAAGAGAAAAGAAGAGGGAAAATGGAAGTATTAATGAGTGAAAACAGAAACAAAAGAAAAAATGTGCTCCGCAAAGCAAAGGAGGAGGAGGAAAAGAAGGAAAAAAAGAACAGAAAAGCGTGGCTTACATCAAAGGCACACGCTCTTTGTGGCAATCGGGGACAAAAAAAACACATGGAGAATTAGCTCACAAGAAAAATAGGTGAAAAATAACAAGGTTGTGAACTACGGAGAATCCATCGCTGTCGCTTTACCGCATCCGTTCATTTCCCCCCAAGCTGGTCGGCCTGTTCGCGTACCCAGCGCTGCCTTCACGTTTGTCCTGGGTTTTTTTTTTCGTCTCCTCTTTACACCGTTGGTACGCGTGCTCTACAGGTACACTCCATTCACTTCCACGCACCCACAGCGACACCACCGTTTGCCAAAAAGCGACAGGTGTGTGACAGAGGAAGTGAGGAAGAATCAATGATATCGAGGCAAAAAAATAAAAGCCAGTTCAGCAGAAGCCAGGTGACAACGGTTCAGGGGGAAAAAGAAAGAAAGAAACAGATCGCGTTGGCACATCAACTCGCAGTTGACATGAAACAGAGACACAGCGGATTGTATGGCGACGACAAGGTGAGAGATAAGAAAGAGATATCGCGGGCTCATGGCTCACCATTCACTTCCTCCTCCCCTCGACCATTTTCTCTTTTTTCAATGTTGTTGTTGTTGGTCTACACGATCGCCCCCACTTTTTTGTTCTCGCACAGCGAGGCGAATTGGTTCGCGCCAGCAGTCTGGCCGCGGCCAGGTACAACCAGCACCCTGTGCCCTTCACCACGACTAGTCCATCCCTCAACGAAGAAGAAGAAAAAAACAGAAAAGAAAACAAATGCCGTGCGCCATGTAATCGGCAACTGTCCTCTCTCGTTCTCTCTCGCTCCAGATCGTGACTTTAGCGGCAGCGCAGATCTCGCCGCTGTAAATTGAAGTAAATAAACGAAAAAAAAAGCGAATGAAGAAAAGAGAAACTAAAAGGAGGGAAAAACAAAAAAGGGGAACCCTCCAGCACTGGAAAAGAGAGAAAACCAGGAAACTCAAAAAGGAAAAGAAAAGTCCTAGAGGACTGGAGAAACGACGAAAGTCAGAGCGCGTAGTTGGTTTGAAAAAAAAAAAAAGAGGCACGTCAATCGAAGGCAAAGCCTGGAAAAGGAAAAGGAAAACAAAGGGAAAACAAGGGAAAAAAGGTGAAAATAACTTTGAAAACTCCCGGGCGCGTTACGCAAACTCCACTGTTAAAAACAATGAGGACGTCAAAGCACAGCACATTAATGTGTTTAGCACCCCTTTTGCTTTAACAAACTGGGGAGGGGTCATGCTTGTGTGTGTGTGTGTGTGCGTACGTGTGCGACGAAAATGAGGTTTGTTCGCGTTGTGCGAATCACAGATGGAGAGACGAGGTGGTGCATAACGTGTGGGAAGCGCCGGAAGAAACAAAACAAGTGCTTTTTGATGTAATCCGCTAATAGGCCCGATAGTAAAGCTACGAAAATAGTGTGTGTGTGTGTGTGTGTGTGTGTGTGTGAAAACGCTACTACTTTTTTTTTCACAGTTATCTGCCCCCTTTGTTATGCGCTCCTTTTTGACTGTTCCCCTCGTTTCTGTGTGCGAGTGTGCGTGAGTTTGCCGACGAAGAGAGCATTGAGACTCAGCACAGAGCAGAGCAAGAGGCGGAAAAAATCACGTACACGCACGTTTGGAAGCAAAAAAAAAAAGGTGAAAGCAAGGTGGAAAGAAAAAAAGAAGAAAAACCATTTGAGTCATTGTCCGAGTGTTTGTGTGCCAACTCAGATTCTTTTCGTTCCCCTTCACATGTAGAAGGAAAGAAAGAGAAGAAGGAAGAGGCGTACCCACAGCGATGTTTACAGTATTCATATAAATAGAGACGGAAAGGGAAAGGAACAGAATGGGGGAAAAAATCGTGCACACACGTCGTTGGTTTGGGCTCTCTCCCCTCTCGTGCATTCACGTGCCCACCAGCTGTTCTGGTGAGCGTGGCGAGACGCGAGCACGAAGAAAAAAAAAAGAAGGGAGAGAGTCGTCGGTGAAAAATAAAAGAAATGGGTGAACGCACTCGCTTGCCACTCGAGGGAAAAAAAGAAAAAGAGGTGGCTTCTGTACGCCAGTCAGAGCGCGAAATCAAGAAGAAAGTGGATTAGAGCGAAACAAAAAAAAACTTCGAAAGGGGTAGTGGGGAAAAAAAGGAGTCACTGCGTGCTGTGCCGTGCACTCTTTTCAAAGTCAGTTTGCTTTCTCCTCTCCGTCGCACTATTCTTCCGGTTGTTGTTGATGTGTGTGTGTGTGTGTGTGTGTGTGTGTGTGTGCGTGTGTGTAGTGTGTTCTCCCAGACAGGCAGGCAGGTACTGGTGTGATGAGCGGTGTGGGACTCATGCATTTACCAATCGCTTGTGTGTGTGTGTGTGTGTGTGACGCATCAGTGAATGAAAAAAACAAAATTATGCGCCATTGCACTATCAATGCACAAATAACTCCAAGACACTCCAGTAGCGAAACATCGGCTATGCAAATGCGGTTTCGTCGATTAAATGGAGTTACTTGTTCTCAGTTTGCCATTTGCGCATGTTGTCACAGCAATGGGCCTAGCTGACGCTGGTGGTTCACAAGAGGGTTGTAGAGATGTGAAGTTCGTTCGCCACTAAGAACGTCAACGTTAGGCCGTACTGCACGCGCCAGTGTGTTCATCCCTTCGCCTCAAGTGCAACCACCTGCGAATGCCTGCTCTCAGGTTCAGACAAGTAGCCACACCGAGGTCGGCGCGCATGCGTGTGTGGGTCGATGTGATGTCAGCGGTTACTGTGCGTGAGGCTTTCTTCAGGGTCTCTTTGATAGAGCCGCGGCTAAGCGTTTCCTGATTTTTCTTTTTCCCCGGCAAACCGTCGAAGAACGCACACGGCTCAGTCGGGCACGGGTGCTGACGAATTGTACAGGTATCATCTGCGAGAAGAACAAAAAGGAAAAGAGAGCCATCCTGCTACTTCGCACGCCGGGTTATTTGTAGTAACCCTGCTGCTGCCTCGCCAATCGCGTCCCTGTCCGGCCGCGCAGAGGGCAGGGGATTCAGAGGAAGAGCTAATCCACACACACACACACACACACACACACGCGTACTGTATGTGTGATGATCATTGTGTACGCTACCTGGTGTGGAAAACAAAAGAGGTAGTCGCAAGCGAGAACAGGAAAGCGACAGGGTGCGACGCTTGCGGGCCAACAAACAGTGTGTCCACCTGCCTCGCACACGTGAAGCAAGGCAGCGCAGAAAAAAAAAAGGGAAAGCACAAACGGAGTGGATGCCGAGAGTGCCGCATGTCGAGTTCAGACATGAAAAGGATGAAAATGAAAAAAAAGTCACACACAGAAACACACGTACACATGCACACACACGCACATGCGCACGCACGCATACCAAGCAAGTGGCACTACGTCCTGTAGTCACTGCACACACGTGTCCGGAAGTAAGTGGGAAAAATAGAAGAGAAGAACACGGAATAGCGTGCGGAGGTGGCTGCCGCAGACCCTTCTCACAGGGAGACCGTGCCATTATCGAGTACGTGTGAGCCGTCATCGGCGACGGCAAAGAACACGCTAGACTGGTTCAGGCTGTAGGGGTCGTGGCGGTAGCCGGACTTGGTAGGCGTCTTGGCAGCAACCGAGGCCTGGTTGATGGTGGACGCGGGCGTGCGTGCGGCGAACATTGACGAGCGTGGAGCAGGGATGCTGCACACCGACACACCGTTCCCTGAGTTCGAGTCGGAAGACTGAGACGAGGACGGCTGTAGAGCGACAGGAGCACCAGTACCGCCGAAGCCCACCGCGCTGTCACGGTTGAAGCAGGTGGGAGTCACATTGGAGGCGCCGCTGATGGTCGAAAAGGAGCGAGGGCGCGCGTGGCTCTGCACGCCGGTCTTCGAGAGGGGTGTGCTGGCAGGGTTGCCGAACGACACCTGCGGAGTGCGGCCGGCAGTCGCCGTGGGTGAGCCGGTGACGGTAGCGAAAGGAGACGCAGGCATGTGCTCGGGCGCGGACAGCGTCGGCATGGGTGCAGCACGGCTCGCCCCTTGGCGAAGGCAGCGGCTGTTGCCAAAGAGCGGCGTCGAGGCGCTGGGCAACGGGCCGGAGGAGGGCGCGGGCGACACGAGTGTGCTCGGACGGTGGTACAGGGGGGTGCCTGTGAGTGCCACCGGCGACACCGGCGAGACGGTGTTCGCGTAGCCTGCCATGGGGTTGGCGCAGCAGTGGCCGTACGGCAGCGGAACAGGCGCCATGCCTGTGCCCGCCAGCGCCATTGGATGGTACGGGCTGGGAGGCTGCCCAGACATGTCGACGCCAGCAGCAGAGGGGCTCATGCGTTGTGGGTGGCCACCGGCGGTGGCGTGCATGAAGTTGTTGTTGTGGCTGTGTGGGCCACTGAAGCCGCTCGTACTGTTGTTGCCACCGTAACTGCGGTCGTGTCGGTTGTGGTTGTCCTCGGCAAGCTTCACCATGAGCGGGACACCGTTGCACGTGGCGAAGGGCTTCGAGTTGTGAATCACGTTGGCTGCCCGCTCCGCGGCCCCCTCAACGGCGTAGATAACGAACGCAATGTGTCGCTCGAGGCTCTTATCCGCGACAGGGCTGGTGTCCTTGTGGATGGTGACTTGATGGATGGGGCCGTGCTCCGCGAACACCTCCGTCAGTTCCGCCACCGTGATCTCCAGAGGGATGTTGCGCACAAACAGCTTCATGATGCGTCGACGAGCCTCGCCCACAGGCGCCCCGTCGTGCTTCCGCGCCCACTGCAGCACGATGCTCTTCTGGCGCAGCTTGAACCCGTTGAGTTCAGCCAAGGCGTTCTTCGCTTCGGTGTGCGTGGAGAAGCGCACGAAGCCAGTGCCCAGGCTCTCACCTGTGTGGATGTTTCGCATCACTGCTGAACTCACGATGGTGCCGCACGTGCTGAACAGCTGGTCCAGCTCCTGCTGGTCGACGTCAACGTGAAGGTTGCGCACAAAGAGGTTCGTGTTGTTGATGTTGCGAGCCTCAATGGCCGCCGCGTTGGGTGAGCGGCTGGGTCCGACGATGCTGCCCCGACGGGACGGGCGAGAGCCGCGGGCACTGCCCTCGTGCGGGGTGGAGCCGTAGCGGTGGCTGCTTGTCTCCGGGCGTTCAGAGGTGCCGTTATCGCTGCCGTTGCGCTCCTCGTCGGAGATAATGCGATCAGCCTCCAGCAGCTCCGGGCGCAGCGCGGTCGGTCGCCTGAGGGGACGCTGCGTGGTTGACTTGTCCTCGTCTGCCATCCGTGTGGTGGGAAGTACCTGGTTTACGCGGTCGCTGACTTCACTGTTGGTGCTGGGGGAGGACATGATGCGGACGCGACACGAGACAAGATGGGGGTGCGGCACAAGCAGTGGGAGGAGCAAAGAACAGCGTCGATCCAACGGTTCTGCTAGCCACAAGCGCGCGCCGTCTGTAAAGGCTGTCAGCTCAGTTGGGAAATACTATCACAGCGAAGCACCGTTGTCTTCAAGTCTGATGTTTCCTTCTTTTTTTCTTTCTATTCTCTTTCTCAGCCTAACGCGTATCGCCAGTGAGCGCGTGGTTCAAGACGGGGCAGGCCAAAAAAAAAAGTGGTCGGTGTCGTACGGAGAACAGAGCGTAGGAAATAAATAAATAAAAACGGAGGCTTGTGGGAAAAGGGTTTTAGTTGTTACTGTGAGATAACGAAGCTGTTCCCAAGGCAAAACAAAACAAAAAAGGGAGGAAAGTTTGTGATTGCAATTGAATAGAGCGGCAATGTCGGTGGAGCACATGAAGGACGGTGGGTGTGAGATGGTGACAAGTCTTGGGCGGCTGTGTGCCACCGACGAGGGGGGTCGCATTGGTGCCACCAATACGAACACGTCACAAGGGGGGACGGGACCGAAGGACAACAGCGATTTCATTCGCACAGCGTGTGACTCACGCCATCTCAGGTGGACAGCCGATCGTCAACGCGCCCCAGAGACGCAATGGTCTCCGCGGATGCTTAGAGGCACAGATATTTGTGGGGATGGGTTCACCTCCCTCCCACTTTTTCTCCCTCCTTGGAATGGTACGAATAGAGTTTGGGAGCGATCATACCTCCATTCTTCATTCAACCTCATCACCTGCTTTGAAGAATAGAAGAAAGAGGGGGAAACAAAGAGAAAAAAGAAAAACAGAGAAAAAGAAGAAAAAAGGGGAGAAGTGGGAAAAAAAGAAAAGACAAGCTAACCAAAACGGCGGATAACCGTACGTGCGATTTGCTGAGTCGCGTTCATGCAGCAGTCGCCTCGACTGGTGTGCGAAGGATGAACACACAAACAGTGTTGTTCTTTTTTCCTGCATCATGTCACGTCTTCACGTGTCTGACCAGAGGGAGAGGGAGAGAGGAGGGGAAAGGCTTCACCCCGCTGCGGTCTGCACTCTCTCTCCTTCCCTCTCTCTCTCTCTCTCATCAGGCGAATGTGTGGTGGGTTGCCCATCGTCCATGTCAGCGCACTGCGCACCACAACGCTCAGGCTCACCCACAGACAGAGACACGCGTTGCTCAGCTGTCACCAAAATCAAGTACAAGGGAAGAAAAGAGAGAGGGAGAGAGAAAAACCCCCACTAGGGAAGTGATGAGAAACATGCACTGGAATTGAATCAAAAAAAGAAAGATCGAGGTTTGGTTTTTGCGTACGATCTGCCAACTTGCTGAACGCACAAGAATCAGTTACAAGCGACGGAAAAAAAAAAGAAAACAATCTATCAACAGCGCGTGCGTGCCTGGAAGAACAAAAAGACACTCGGCGAGCAACAGTGCGCAGTAACAGACCGCATGCTTGTACGTGTGCGCACCGTGTGGGTCGCAGAGAGTAAACGATCGATGAAAAGGAAAAGAAAATCAAGCGAAGTGGAGCTAGTAGGTCTGCTATCCCTCGAGACGCAACAACGCAACGGCATCGTCTTCCACACACACACACACACACACACACACACACACTTCCCAAAAGAGAGAAGGAACATGCTGAGCGTGCGCGAAACCAGGCTGCACACTCGAGGTGTAGAGCGCGTGCTTATTGTGGTTGTGATTGTTGTCAAGGACGCTGACCCACAGCAATCGTTCAGGGCCTTGTTTTGTTGTTGGCAGCGCTTTCCGCCCACGGCCAGAGGTCGTGCAGCCATTCAGCAGTGGCGCCACTGGCATCCTGCCTCTCTTTCCTTATTCGTCAGAGCACGGCGCGAAAGGCTAAGAAACAGGGCGTGAGTGCGAGTGTGACTCACACACTTACAGAGCCGTGACCCAGATGATCCCGTGCGGCTACCGGTACCGTAGGCTGGCGTGAGAACGAGAGAGAAGAAAAAAAAAAAAACGTCATGCTCATCCTGTTTTTTCTTCTATTTTCTTCATTTGTAGACAAGCTTGCTGCAACTTGGAAAGCGCGCAGAAGCTGCAAAACAAAAAAAGAAAAAGAAAAAACTGAGCCGCAAACAAACAAAACAACCGATTGAGGCACGCAGACACCACGATCCGCGATAGAAGCAAATCGGAAGAGGAAAAAACATTAGCCACGCCAGCTGTTGCAGGAAAGAGTAGCGGCTCCGGACCAGCGTGGGAATTCAATGTCAGTGTCTACACGTCGTAGTGCATACACACAGACACCGAAAGGGTGGGGGGTGCGCGTCATCATCGTGTGCAACGGAGCGGAGAGCAAAATGCGTTGGCGGCACAAAAAAAAAAGCGGAAGGGGGGAAAGCGTCACTTTGAACTCCGAGGCAGTTCTGCTTAATGAACTGTACGAGAACAAGGTAGAAAAAAAAATCAGTAACCTCGAATTCGGCTGCTTCGTCAAAAATACAAAAAGAAAAACAACGTTTTCGTCGCCTACGACTCGGAAGCTGAGATGTGATTCGCACCTCACAAAGGTAGAGATACATCCTTGTTGCATGGAAGGGAAACAAAAAAAAGAGACGAGAGCCGCAAGAAACAGCCGTCGCGCGGGGTGGTGGAGCAATCAGCACACTCATCGCCGCAAGGTGTGTCATCACGGGCCATTCATCTGCCAGTCTTCGTCGTCTGTTTCTCTCGCGACGATGGTGATGAAGGTGCGGGCGTGCTTCGTCACTGGGTAACTGCGATACCTTGGGAGTCAATCAGCCGCTGAAAACGCCCGCCACGACGCACCGTCACCGTGATGCTCTGGCTTGGATGTGTGGTGATCGAGTTGGCGTGGCTCGGTGATGTGTGGTACCGCGGCACACGAGCCGCTCCGTCATTCTGTGCGTGCACCAGAAAGTCGTCGGACCGCACGTGCGTGTCGTCTGGGCAGTCGGTCGAGTTTTCCGTGTGGCTCTGTGGGTCCGATGAGGTTTCCGTCACCCCCGCGACAGGTACGCTCCCGGTGGCGCTTCCACTGCTGCCAGTCATGCCGAGTTCCTTGACGGACGGGCTCGCTGCGGTCGAGTTGTCTTCGGTACCGTTGCGGGCCACGTGACTCGCCGACAGGTTCACTGCCTTGCGCAAGCTGCTGTTCAGACGCTCTGCTGCCGTGAGCGCATCGGTAGCGCCGGGCGAGCTGTTCGTGGACGGGGCGACGAGCTCCACCAATGCGCGGTGGACACTTCCGCAATCTTCCGCAGAGAAGAGCCCGCCCACGAACGGTGCCGTGGGGACAACGGCCCTATCCTCGGCGGCCACGAGCGTGGCAGCCCCACCACTGTTCGTGGCACGGCGCTCTTTGCGTGGCGGCGGTGCGCCGTGCCGTTCACACGCGCGCGAGGGAGTCTTTGAGGCCGTTGCCGGCGGAGCAGTTACAGCTTCGTTACTGTTGTCGGAAGTCATTTTGATCATCAGGCGGATACCGTTGCATTCGGCGAATGGTGTTGTGTTGTGGATCGCGTGGGTCGCGAGCTCCGCGGCTCCGGCTTCGTGGTAGACGACGAAGGCAATGTTGCGCTGGTTCGCCTTGTCACCCGCAGACTTGCTGTCGCGATGAATGGAGATGTGGCTCACGCGGCCGTATTTGCGGAACAGCTTCACCAGCGACTTCCGTGTGCACGACGTCGGCACGTTGCGGATGAACAGCTTACGCACGCGAGCGCGCTCGTCAGCAGTGAGGGTGTTGTCGTCGTGTGTGCGCCGCGCCCACGTCATGGTCAGGTGGGCCGCGTGCGCCGCGCCGAAGGTCGCATCGAAGGCGGAGGAGGTGAACATTGTGCCGGGAGGTGGGGGGAGCTCGTCAAAGCGCCTACTAACTTCGCGAGACAGTCCAGCTTGGCGCATCGCCGCGGGAGGGGCGATCCCCCATATGCGGTCCGCGATCCACAGCCGGAACGCGCGCAGTGCGTTCAAGGCCTGCCCATGCGTGGCGAAGCGCACGAACACAGTGCCTAGGCTCTCCCCGCTGTGGATGTTGCGCATGACCGCAGTGGAGGTGACGTCGCCGAACGCTTCGAACGCCGCTTGGACGTCGGCCTCGACAATATGGTGCGGTACGTGCTGGATCACCAGATTCGTGTCGCTGCGATCCGCTTCAGGGAGCTCCTCGGTGGCGGCTACGGCCACGGTGTGGCTCGGCGTGCTCATCATGGAAACCTTGTTCGAGGACGGTGTGGCATGCAGGTCTGCCGGCGCGACGGCGGACGGGGTCATGGCCTGCCACGAGCTCGGACCCATGTTACCCACCGTGAAGAAGGCATTCGTGTCATTGTAGTGCCGCAGAGCGGTGGTTGGACAAAGATCCGTCACGGGACCCGCCGTGGTACGAAACGGGTCGGCACCGTGAGGCACGTTCGGAACGTGGTTTGGCAGCAGGCCGCCGCTCGCGTTGAAGCGCATCGGCGAGCCGCCTGCCGACGCCGGGACGGAATCGACGAACTGAGAGTGGCTAGAGGAGCCGGCGGGTGAGATCTGCAAGGAGAGCGCACCCGGAGCCAGAAAGACGCGCGGCCTCCTCTCAGAGTCAAACCCGAGTGCACCGGGTTGATTGATCGGCAGAGCAACAGCCTGTGGTGCACCCACCCCGATTGAGCTGACGGAGCGGTTCATGGGTGTGTTGACGCTCATTGATACGCCGCCGCTGATCCCGGCAAATGGGAGCACGGGCGAAGGGGTGTCGGCAGCACGGTGTGGTAGAGCACCTGCGCTGTACGGTGTATGCACGTAGGTGTGAGTTGGCTTTGACGGTGCAGCGGAGGTGGTCGTGGCACGGGGGCGGAAGTCAGTCATGTTCGCACAGCGGGTGGCGGCACTGGGCTTTCAGAGGATTCAGTAAGACTGAGAGCGGGCGAGGCGCAAAAAAAAAAAAAAGAAGGGGAAAAGAAGAAAATTCACGCGGTCTTACGCGCAACAACAGAACACAAACAAGGGAAAAACAGTACAAGGGAAAAATACAAAAAAAAAAGAATCACAGTAGATCGTCAAAGTCAGCTGTGGTGAACGGAAACGCTCGGAGAGTGTTTCAGTGGTTACTTATTTTTTTTTTTTGTGTGTGTGTGGAGCCGATACGCGCAAATGAGAAGAGCGGGTTGACTGTATTGTGGGTGGGTGTTGGATGGTAGAGCTTGCAAGTGCTAAACAACGACCAGAAAGGGAAAACGACGAAGGGAGCTGAAAGCAATCGTGGAAGAAAAAAAACTTAAAAGCTTCAATAACGAAAAGAAAAGAAACAGACAAGTGAAGTAAAGAAAAAAAAGCAAGGAAGAATCCACTCAATCGGCAAATTAAAGAAGAAAAACACAATAGCGAAGAGAAAAAGAGAAAGAAAAGTGCGATGGGGTAGAAACGCGTAAAACTAAGAAGCGACCGCAAATCGCACCGTCATCCACCTTCGATTATTTTTTCTTGTACACCCGTGTGTGGGTATGTGGATATGCGTGTGTGAAAAAGAACAAAGGGGAGTGTCTGTAGCCGGTGGTGAAAAACGTTTGATTTGAATCAGGCTGCACTGGTTATAATATTCGTTTATTCTTCTTTCTTTATCTTTCCACTTTTTTTTATTTGCTGGCTATCACTTCTTCTCAACGATCAACGTGACAGCACCTGGGAAGTGGAGGTACTGAGTGGGTGAGTGTCGCAGCCGCTGGGGATGGAAACAAAATACGGAAATAAGAAGAAAAAACGTGTGTAGCGTACCTTGTCTTCGTGCAATGTCACCAAAGGCTCCTGATTCTGCGCGTCAATTGTGGTGTCAGCAGGAGAACGTGAGAAGGAGGCGCAGGGGAAAAGAGAAAAGAAAAAATGAAAAGGAGGGATGCAGCGGAGAAACGTCACTGGCGGTGACTGCTCCGCGGCTGTCGTTGACGGTGTCTGTGCGAGTTTACCTTTGCGCGTGGCAATTTTTAAAGCAGAAGACGGCTTGATCAATTAGAGAGGGAGAAACGAGGAAAAGGAAAAAGGAAGAAGGAAGAAGAAAGAAGAAAGGAAATAAGTGGCACGCCGATCACAAAAGGCGGCCGGTGGGGTTGGCGAAGGTGGTGGAGAACGCTTAAATGCTTTACGATGCGCTTGGCAAGAAGTCCTCGGGTGTTGCGTGAGGTGTTTGTGGGGGTGAGATGAGTCAAGGTCGCCAAGTGCGGAAAACACGGAAGCGAAAGGAAAAAAAGAGGGACAACGTGAGAACGAGAGTGGGATGTGTGTGAAGCACTTCGGTGACACAATGAGGTGCACCTGAGCAAGGAAGGGGGGGGTGCTACGAATCACAGCTCACGAGAGTGTAACCTAGCCAACAGTTCTGTGGAAAGGGGCGGGTAGCGAAGAAGGGAGACATCAGCCGACGGACGGGGCTCGGGAAAAACTGGGGGCCAGTCACTCCGCACCCAGGCACGGGTCCCGAGGGGGCAAAACGCCAGGCCGTGTGATGTGACACAGACTGAGTCAGCGTGAATCGGCCCTTGTGTGCGTGTGTATGTGTATGCGGGTTTCAGTGTCTGTTGGTGCGGTTGGCTATTCACTTACTCTTGTCATTTCGGGAAGCACGACGTCACGCAGTACGATTGCTTTTTTTTTGTTTTTTGGGAAAGACGATGCATGTGTGTATCTGTGTGTGCGTTGTCAGCCAACTTTATTAATGTGTCCCGTTCACAAGTGCCTATAAGCACCAGGTGCTCAGCTGCGCTGGTACTGTTCAGGTTGTTTGTGTGTGTGTGTGTGTGTGTGTGTTTCCCTTCTTTTCGCCCTTGGCGCCATGTCTGTGCGCTGTCTTGCCTCACCGCAGGAAGTAGTGGTGTGTGTACAGATGAAACGGAACGACACCGGGTGTTCGCCCGTTCATCTAAACCTCTGTAGAAGGTGGTGTCGTTGGCATCCCTTCCACTCCTAAGCAAAGCCACCGCGCACACGACTACACACAGGGGGGAAGTGACGGTGAAGCGTGAAAGGACATACGTGCTGTAGCAGGAGACAAAGACAGCAAGGGATGAAAAGAAGGAGAAACGGAAAACGTTATCGTCACTTTGCGAAAATGAAAGTGACACAAGAGGGGGGGGATAGTGCACAGTGGTGTCATTAAAAACACTGTGAAGGGGGAGGGGGGCACACCGACTACACGCGTCCTGCGGCAAGCGAGAGTCCAAGGAACGGCGAACAAACAAAGAGAAAGAAACAAGAACAAGGAGAACAAGAAGACGAACAACATGGTCTGTATCTAGCCACCAGCATCTGCAAGCGTGGGGCATCGGGCCAACACGAAGGCGGCGACGGCCTCGACAGGAATCGAAAAAGAAAAAAGGGGAAAACAGGGAGAGAGAAAAAAAACGTAGAACAGAGAAAGAGCCTGCGCGGCTAAACGTGACAAAAAACAGAAGAAGAGAAAGAGCCTTGACATGAAGAAAAAAAAGAGCAGTTGATCAGCACACGTGTGGGTGACGCCAATCCTTGCCCGGTGTGAGGACAAAAGAGAAGCGGTGCCCGCACGCGTTGCGCGTCTGCTCGCCTACGGAGGAATAGGTACACTCCAAGAAACAAAAAGGGAAGAAGAAGAGCCAATCATAAGTGTGTGGGGCCACCATCGGAGTGGCAGATAACGGTCGCGAAAAGAGTCCAGAGAGAAAAAGACGCATCATTTGTGTCTGCACTCGTGTGGTTGGGCGGCATGAGAAGCAAAGACAAACCGAGAACAAAAGGGAAGAGAAGAAGGGGAAAAAACAAATAAACGCATTAGCAGTGACAGACACACGTCTGTCTGCAGTCGGGTGAGATGAGAGGAAAATAGGGAGAAGGGGAAGGCAAGGGCCTAAACTGTACAGTAGACGCAAACGAGACAGCAAAAACAAAAAGAATGAACGCCAAAGGGCCAACGAGAAGTGAAGCAAGGGCGTCTGAGGAAAACAGAGAAAAAAACAGAGAAAGAGAATCTACGAAGGCACCAATGACTAGAAATGTCACTAGGCGAAGAAAGCAAAATAATTTGGAAAAAAGAGAGACACAATCAAACGCGACGACAGTGACAGTTAGTGGCCCGCGGCAATGTCACATAGAAAAGGCTAGCCATTTACGTTGCTTTTTTTTTTTTTTGCTTCTCACAAACAAAAAAAAAAGCTGAAGAAGAAAAAGGCGGTGTGCGTTCGCGCTGTGCAGCACCCCAAGTGCTCAAACTCGCACACGCGCCATAACCTGGGTGTCCGCTGAAGAAAGCCCAGAATTTCTCCTCCGTGGGCTTTTAAATCTGCACTGGCCAAGAAATAACACACAGTAAACACAGTCAGACACGAGAACTCGAGAGAAACCAAAAAGAAAAAGAGAAAAGAATGAGAATGGTAAAAAAAAGAAAAAAGAAAACGTAATTGTCAAATTGGGCTTGCAGTGTGCACATTTAGAGCGAATGTGAAGGCCAGCGTACGTGTTCTTCTTCCTTGAGCCCGCCTCACTTTTGGGGGGAGAAACATCATGAAGACGTCACGCGCTGGGCCGGTCTTTTTTTTTAACGCTGATTCGTGCTGAAGTGCATCAAAATGGTCGGCAACAACAACATTGCCCACCTTCACGGTTACCCCTCACGTCAAGCTCCAATCCTCTCCATCTCTCTCTCTCTCAGATAGAAACGCAAACAGGAGGGTTTAAAAGAGGAGCCGCTTACGACGAACAATCAACGGTGCACGGCTGGGCACACGGTGTGACCGGCCGCATGGGCCGTTGTTGGGTTTGTTGCTGTTGCTCAACAAAAAAAAAGAAAATAAGCAATGCCATCACCACTGCACAGTTCGGCAACGTGCGCCACCGTGGCGGTTATGCGGGTGTGAGGACAGAGCACCTCCTTTTTTTTTTTTGGAGGCGGGTACGTGTGTTCATGCATGCGCATCAGTGAATGCATTTGTGTGTGTGTGTATGTGTGTCCGTGTGCACATCTGGATAAATATCGCCGATTGAAAATAGAAAAAAGGTAAAAGAAAAGAATGAGTGCGCAGGTTGAGAGAATGAGCACCTATGAGCCAGGGATGAGATGGGGGACAGTTAATCATTGTGCGGCTCAAGATGCAAGATGATGAAACCCCCCGAAAACAAGAAAAAAGGAGAAACAAAGAAATAAAACAAAAGACAGTCACGACGATGGAAACAAAGAACGGTAGAAAGACGTGAAGTGATGAGAAGAGAAAAAAAAGAAAAAAGAAAACACAAACAAGCGGAGTGTTCTGTAATGTGTCGCAGGTAGGCATGAAGGCGGTCACGAGGTTTAAAAGAAAAAAAAGACTGAAAGAAAAAAAAGAAAACGACAGAGCACACACACACACACAAGAGGGAAAGAGAAAACAAAGAAGAGTGGCGACAGGCGAGAAAACGCGAAGAAACCACGAAGAAGATAGCATAAAGCGAAGGCAAAGTGAGCGACGCTACAAACCAAAAAAAAAGGAGAAAACAAGAAGCAAATGACAAGATGGCGTGAATGAATGAGGCTGTTGGCTTTAATGCGCCGCCGTGGGTGGGGACAATCGGAGGAAAAGGAGGTGAGGGAAGAAAAGTCTGTGTGCGCGTAGGTGCCGCCATTGTCGAAGGCAACAGAAGAGAATGGCCAGGGAAAAACAAATCCGAAAAGCAAAAAAAAAACAGAACAGTAGAATAGGTCAAAGCACCAAGCTAAAGCGAGCACTAGAGTTACAGAAGAAACAGTCATTAGACAAAAAAAAAAAGGAGAAAGGAAAGGAATCCAAAAACGGTGAACACATGGGTGCAAACAAAAAGAAAAAAAGGAATCACCATCACTCGTAGGCAGCTGTCTTCGTTCTCCGTGTCGCAGCTGGCTTGTCACGTGTCATGTGGCAACTGCTAGGTGCTGTATAGGCACGCGCGAGAATAGCAGCATTGCGGTCACGCGTAGAACGGTGCGACGAACAATGGGCTGCAACGGAGAAAAGAAAGCAAAATAACTGCCGAGGCGAGAGACAATGTTCATGCATGCGCACAACGCGTCTGTGTGTGAGTGTGTGCGTGTGGAGTAAGTGCAAAGGTGAGCATGACTGATGAGATGGAGATCCGTAACGTTTTTCACCGGCGTTCGTTGGTTTGAGGTGGCGCTTCACTCTCCTTCTCTCTTTCTCTTACTTTTTTTTCTTCCCGTGAGCAGCAAGCGCTTCCAATAATGCGGATGCTTCCGCCGATGTGATTGACCGCGTTCACTTTCCAGAAGAAGAAAAGAAGCCGTGATGGACATCTTTCTTAGCGCGGTGAATGGGTCTGCGCGTATATGCATGCGTGAGCCTTGGGAGCAGGTACAGACACACACATACACGCCAAGACGTGCAATAAGAACTGCAGAACAACAACTAAGCCAACAGAAATTTGTGCACGCCCTCTGCGAAGTGGAGCGTTCTCTAGTCGCGCAAAACAGGCTGGGTGTCGGAGAAGCCACCATGGTCCTCTAAGAGCGCCATGTTACGCGCGAACGCCAGTAGCTGGGCCTCGGACATATCCGTGTCGGCGACGTTGCAGGACATATCGTGTTCATCATCAAAGCCGATCATGCCGCCGTTCATCATGTACTGGCCAGTCAGGTTGGCGGAGTTGTCAAGGCGCACACTGCTGTACGCAGTGTCTTGATCCGTCAGCGTGGCCTCCGCGTCTACGGACGCATCCAGCACTCGGCGCTGGTGCAGGGAGGAGAGGGACATACCGTTGGCCGTGTGGTCCACCGAGCGGCCTGGCACCGCGCAGAGCACAGGGCTTGGCTTGGCGAAACCCGAGACCAGAGGTGAGCTGGCCTTGGGCGACAAGTTAGGCATAAACAGTGCGCTGTTTGTGGTGCTGCCGAGCGGCCCATATTCTCCCGAGCCGCGGCGCGTCGTGTTGTGCGAGAGGGTCGACATGCCTGTGCGTGATGCGTGGGACGACGGGATCGACTGGCTTCCACCGAGGCTGTTGGGAGAGTTGGCGACGCAAATGGGGCTGGAGGCGTTGAGGTTGTTGTTGCTGCCTGGGATCGACACCTGTTGATAAAGCTGAGGCGTTTGTTGAAGAGGGAAGACAAAAGGTTGCGGAAACCGCCGAGCGTTTGCGACAGGGGCGGCTGCCTCGTGGACAGGGCTCATGTTCTCTGGCGTCGTGCGTGCCTGGGGCGAGAACGCCGGCGTGATGGTGAAGGTGCTGCCACTGCGGCTGTGCTGCTGGCTGTGCCCACCGAGTGCTGTGGTCGCACCGAACGGTGAACCGCCGGCGCTAGGCGTACCGCGGGCCACGTTCGGGTTTTGGCCCGCTGTGCCGTACGTGTCTGGAGTGCCTTTCTGCGCACCGGTGGCCAGTGACATGACCAGTCCGGGCGGTGTGCTCGTGCCGGCGGTGCGCGGCAGTGCACCAGGCTGAGCAGCGGGCATGCTGTAGAACAGCGGCGGTGTTCCCGAAAGTGACTCGCGGGTCCGTGCGGCCATAGGCGCCGGCACCGCGACACTAGCCTGCGGGGCGGGGGACGGGCTCACGGGCTGGAGCCAGTACGACTGTGGAGCCCCGCCGTTTGTGGAGAGCAGCACATACTGACCAGGTGACGCCGCCGGTGGCGTGGCGGTGGCGGAGGCGTTCACACCCGTCGTGAACGGATGCGAAGGGGCCGCACTCAGCACATAGGGGGCGTTCGTACCGCTCGGCAAGCCAGCCGCCGGGGCTTGAAGCACCATGTGACCTGAAGACAGCATGAGCGGGTGCGCGGCGTAGGGCAGACCAGAGACAGTGCCCATGCTGGAAGGCAAACCCATCATCTGCGCGGAAGGCGGTGTGCCACCGGGTGTCGTCAGTGACGGCTGAAGAAGTGTCTGCTCGCCATCCGGGAAGCGCAGACGCCGCTCCAGGCGTTGGCGGTTGTCTTCGGCAAGCTTCACCATGAGTGGGACACCATCGCAGGTGGGGAACGGGCTTGTGTTGTGTAGCGCCTCGACAGCGGCATCTGCAGCGCCGTCTTCGCTGAACACGACGAAAGCAATGTTGCGGGCCACGTCGTGGTGCACGCCGGGCTCCGACGCGCCTGCCTTGGACAGTGTCGTGAACATGTGAGGCGGCATCGTGGATGCCCCTCCAGACTCGTCATGCGCGGCTGACGTTGTTGTTGTCGTGGTATGGTGGCTGCCCGCTGTCGGAGGCGACGTGTCTGAGTGCAACGTGACGTTTGCAATGGTACCGTATGGCGAGAACAACTGACGCAGACGGCGCGTGGTGACGTCGAGAGGAATGTTGCGAACGAACAGCTTGTGGATCCTCGCACGGGCTTCGCCGACAGGCGTGCTGTCATGCTGGCGCTTCGCCCACTGGATAGAGATGGGGCGTCCGTAGAGCGGCTTCTCATCGAGTGCCACCATGGCTGCCTTGGCTTGTTCGTGTGTCGCGAAACGAACAAAGGCGGTGCCCAGACTCTCGCCAGTGTGAATATCACGCATCAGGGCGAACGACAGGATCTGGCCATATGGCTGAAACAACACCTTGAGGTCCTGCTCCACCACCGCCGACGCGAGCTTGCGCACGAACAAGTTGGTCCGACTCCGCGGGCCGTTCGGGTTCAACGCAATCGCGTCGTAAGAAGGTGGCGCCGCCGCTGAGACATGCGTCGCCAGTGGGTTTGGCGCGCCCATGGTGAACGAGGCTGGGCCGTTCGATGGGTTTGGGATCATGACGGAGGCGATTGTGCCTTCTCTGACTTTTTTTTCAAATTCTTTTCTGTATTGTCGTTTTTCGTTTTCTGTTCTTTTTTAAAAGATGTGGTGCTGTCGGTAAGAAGAGGAAGGGGAACAACAGACGGTGAGACAAAATTAAAGAAGACCAGGCATGCCGATGCAGGGGGTGGGCGAGGGGGGGAGTTGGTACGTGGAATGTTGTGTGTGTGTGTGTGTGTGTGTGTGTTTGCATCCGTCACCGAGCGCCAAAGCCAAGGAGGGAGGGGCAGTGGCATCGACGTGGGAAGCCGCCACCCGCTGCGGCATAAAAGGATTCTTACCTCTCTCACTGTGTCGTGACGGGGCACCGGCGGTGAGTGATCTATCTTTGATAATTTCACGGCTCACGGCATGATGATGAGCGATCTGCAACCAAACAAAAACAAAAAAACTGGGCTGGACCGACTACCACGCCGTCAACACGTCCCGGAGAGACCGCACTCACCTAGTGAGACCGCGCACAGCGCTTCTTGAGCCACGGGTGGGCCAAGACTTCCTCCATGGTCGGCCGCTCCGATGGTTCCTTCTGCAGCATTGCCTTGATCAGTGACGCGGCCTCCGGAGAGAGTGCAGTCTCGGTGGCATCATCGCTCGCCACGCTCAGGTCAGGCTCAACGGTGCGTATCGCCTCCATTGTGTCTTCCAGTGTTGGGCGATAAAAGGGCGGTCGTCCTGTCAGCATTTCCGCGATCATGACGCCGAGAGACCACACATCCGTTTTGCGCGTGTGCGGGCGGTGCAGCACCATCTCTGGGGAGAGGTAGTCGAGCGTGCCACAAACAGTGCTGCGGCCCACGGTGGCACCGCCGCCGTCGTGGTCGTGGTCAGTGCCAAGTGCGTTCGGCGTTGCGTCTGGATTGTGCAGACGTGTTTGTGGGGTGCGGTAGCCTTCGCCGGCCGCCGCGTCAGCCAGCGCGCGTGGCGGTGGGGTGGCACCTGGGTGCTCTCTCTCGCCCTTCGCATCATCCCCGTCCGCGGTGTCACGATCGCGCTTCCGACCAGCCGGGCCAGCGCACACAAGTTGGCGGGACCAGCCAAAGTCAGCGAGTTTGGCCACCCCTCGCCGGTCAAGAAGGATATTCTCCAGCTTGAGATCGCGGTGCACAAGCTTGTGGCTGTGCATGTACGCCACCGCACGTGCAATGTGACGTGCCAGACGAGAGGCGCGGCCCTCGTCGAGGCGGCCATGTGGCGCACCGCGAAGATACTGCTGCAGTGTGCCCTGTGGGCAGTACTCCAGCACCAGCCGAACATGGTCGTCTTCGGGGGTGTAATAATAGCTGTAGAGGCGCACAATGTTGGGGTGCCGTAGACGCCGGTGCACGTTGATTTCCCATTGCAGCTGCTCGCTCACGTGCATCGCCCGCAGCCGACCGCACATGATTTCCTTCAGCGCGAAGACGTGGCCGGAGGGGACGTGGGTCGCCAGTGTGACTATGGAGTAACTGCCCTCGCCGAGATAGGTTTCACGGCGAAAGTCCGCATCACAGAGATCGTCGGGTCGCAGCAGCGAACGAGGTGGAGCCGGGCTCGGCGAAGAGCCTGTCTTCCGAACTGTGGCGGCTGTCTGTGACGGCGCGCCTGTCGCTGTCTCCGAGCACGACTCGGGGTGACGGCGTGGTGACTGATCGCTCGGGACGCAGCGCGAGGCACTTGGTGGCACGACGGTGGCGAGAGGAACCCATCTGTACTGGGCGTTGGGTGGCGGCGCGGGTGCGGAGCTGCCTCCAGCTGTGTTTTTCACGACCTGCTTCTCGACAGAACTGCTGTCCTGATTGCTCGGGTGAGGGGCGAACAGGGCGCGCTCGTGCGAGGCACCAGCCGTGTGCGGGGACGCCATGTTCCGCGGGTGGGATAGGAAGAATAGGGGGAGATGGCTTCTCGCACAGCGAATGATGAACCCAAGTAAGAAATCAGGGGAAAAGGCTGACAGACTCAGTGCAAGAGAGCACCAGCAGTTAACGGGGTCCACGGATGAGCGGTGAAATAAAAGCGGCGAAAAAGAAAAAATCTAATGAAATCTAGCCGCTGCTCTAAATGTCGCTTGCGAGCCAACAGTCCAAGGAGTCTGGTGGAGGTATAAATACGTGCTTCTGTATAATATCGACACGCCTTCATAAGAGTGGAGGTCGGAGGAGAAACAGAGTGACGAAAGACGGCCAATAAAGGCAGCAGCCGTGGTCAACGAGGAGCAACGGCATGGGAGCACGTTTGTTTGCTTTGGAACAACAGGTCGTCGGCCCATAGACACCGAGTGAACGGCACGGCCTCACAGTGCAGTCGCATCACGCATCGTGCTGTCCATGGTCAAGTGAGAGATGGGAAGGAAGAGCTGACCGTACTGGACCACCTTCGTTGCGGCACGAACAGCAAAGAAAAGAGGCAGCAACGGAAGAAGCTGAGAGAGGGGCAGAGGGGTTTGCACCCCTACCTCGGAAGAAAGGTGATGTATTTTCTTTTTTCTTCTCGTCTGTCAAGAGAGAGGTATGAAAGACTTCCCAGCCGCACATTCATTCTCTCCGCGCCTTAATTAAACGGTTGAAGGAAAGGCGTCAAAAAGAGCCGCACGAGGGGAAAAACAAGAGAAAGAGGAGAGAGAGAGAGATGTGAGTGGTGATGTCCATTGTGCTGTGTATAGGGCACGTTAATTACTCACCTAGCCACTCCTTCATGTACGCACAACGATGCACGTTGAACAAGCTGCTTTGCAGATTTGAGCACTGTGCGAGCTGAGGACAGCCCAGACAAGGGAAGCCAACGGCCGGCATGTAGCCGCCGCCGCCGGGCGCGGCGATTGTTTGCTCACTGAGGCTTGACGGAATAAACAACCCCTCCTCTTTCAGCAATTCCAGTAGCTGCGCGTGTCTAGCCTGTGGAGGGGCGGGGACGCGGGGAGTCTGACGTCGACGAGCGGCCTCCATATCAGCGGAGTGCTGGCCGAGGTGGAGTAAGGATTGGTGATGGCTCTCAGAGCTGCTCGACGCCGACCGCCGCAGCCACGTCCCGTCGCGTGCGCGTTTTGGTGTGGCGGAAAAGTGGCGCACGACGTTGGCTCCTGCGGGTGCCAATTGGTAGTGGCGGTGCGCGCGATCGTCGCAAGTCAGACCGGCCGCGGTGGAAGACGCCGATGCCGTGGAGGCGTGTGTCGTGCGTCTACCAGTCGGGCCAGCAAACGCTTCGTCGCCCAGCGCACTCACGTCATAGACGTCGTCCTGAGCGCCAAGAGTCATTCGCGCAGCCGACAGCTCCGTAACGGCTCCTGGTGCGACCTCCTCGAGCACGCCGTCTAGGATCAACGAGTGAGTCAAGATCTGCACATCACGCGCCGACAGCGTGCGTGCGGGCAGCTGCGGCCTGAGCCGCTCGCCACCCGCCTCGTCCAGCTGTTGCGCCACGGCGGTGCCGAGTGAGCTGGGGCTGCCGGACGGCGAACGGGTGGGTGGGAACACCAGTTGACTCTGCTGTGGGGTATGTTCGTTGACAAAGTGAATGGGTGAGGAGAGATCGTAAAAGCTCTCTGACGCATTGTCACTCGGCCGGTGGCTTTTCGTGCCTGCGGTGTGCGGCCCGGTGGACGGCAAAGTGGTAGAAGCGCCTGCAGCGATGTGTTGATCATCGAGAAAGGTCTTGATCTGAGGCATCGTCACGACCTTCTGCTCCGCCACGTACGCAACAAGCCGACGCCGCAGCTCATCAATGTACGCGACGTCAAGCTCCTCGCCACAGTAAAAGGAGCCACCCGTCACATGCGCGGAAGGTTCCACGTTGAAGAGCAAGTAAATCCGTTTTGTACGGTTGGAGAAGCTGCGTCGTTCCTTGATGTGCCGATCCTCAATGAGTGCATTCAGTATCTTTAGCACCTCGGACTTGGGGATGCGCACCCTGGACACCAATTGAGCTTGGTCGATCCCGCTCGTGCCGCTTGCGCGAATGGCGCTGAGAACCATCTCCGCGTGCTCGGACAAGTCACCCGCCAGCGAGAGAAACATGCGCGATTCCTCGCCTTTACCGCCGCGTCGCAGGGCCACACGACCGTCTTGAAGTAAGCCACGCAGCGCGGCGGCCATCGCTTTCGGGTCAAGCTGCAGCTCGCCCTGAAGCTGGTCCAGCGGCACCACGCTCTGGCGCGTGGCAGACAGCCGCTGCATGATGCGCTGCTGTGTGACATCACCCTCGGACATACTGATAGCACGGGTGTGATGTGTTTGTGTGTGTGTGTGTGTGTGTGTGTGTGTGTGTGGTTTAGAGGTGAAAGGGTCACAGCTGGCTCGGCGACGCGCACAGGCTACCGCACTGATTCAAAGCGTTTTCTCCTCTGTTGCCTTCTCCAGCAACCACTCACTATTGGTATGCACGATTCTCTCTGTGCTCTGTGTACATGAGTGCGTGGGTGGGTGTACGCCGGTATGAAAAAAGGGGAATAGAGAGAAAGAAGTCGTTGTGTGGTGGTTAGACCGGATGCACAGCGAAGCCAACGTGCAAGCGGGTGCATGTGTGTGAGCGGGATGACCGTGAGCAGAGTCATGCGCGGGATCTTGTTGCTGTGCGAGAGTGTCGGTTATTGCGGCAGAACAGCTCACGTCAGCGAAGTCCGCGGTGCCGCCACACACCCGTCTGCCAATCAGAACGCAAAGCCATTGCGCCACTGAAGAGGGAGAGAGAAAGTCCCGGTGACAACGGCACCGCATGGGAGCACCTCTTTTTTTCTGTTGACGTGGGGCATGCGCGCTCACATTCCCGGTCGCCCACGGTGTGTCCTTTTCGCTGCGGGTGAGGGAGGAGTGTAGCCGGCCGACGCTATCGATCAGCTATTTTTCTTTTTTGTGGTGTTATTGTTGGTGCCACCCCTCTCTCTGTCCCTAAGGAACTTTATCTGAGTGTCCAGAGGAAGAGGGAGAGAAAGGGGCCACCACGCTTGACAGGAGTGGATGAGGAAAAACGGGAAACGGGAAACAAGAAATCTGCATGCGACCGAAGTGGGTACGCGCCATTTTAACAAACAAGACAGCATCAACGAGGAGGGAGGGTCTGCACTGGCGAGAGTGAAGGGAAGCCCACGAAACAGCTCTGCTTCGTCGCCCTGACTCCGTGCGAGCGCAGTCTCCCGCTCGAACAACGTCTGAAGCGCACCACGCTAGAAGAGAATCACAGTGCGTGCCTGTGCGGAGACTGGTGCACGAAGGGGAGGGGAAATCGAGATGGGCAACAGGCCAAGACAAGCAGAAAAGAACCCGGCGCGCGAGGAGACACGATTAAGCCATCTGGATCCCCCTCCCCCTCCCTTCTCTTGGACGAAATATGTCCGGAAGAGCAGTGACGTCAACAAAAACAAGAATAACAGCAGCCACAACAACAACAACAACAAAGGGAGCAGGCACCTCGACGATAGTCCTATCCGCAGTAAATCAGATATGTGAGAGAGAAAAGGAAGAAAAAAGGGGGTAAACAAGGTGGGGGCGGCAACACGGAAAGCAAGGCAGTTAAGGCTGCACCAAGGGCGAACCACGCATGCCTCAAAAAGAAAAAAAAGGCCGCGACAAAAGCAGTGAATAGAAAACTCAAGGCCTAAATGTTCTGATCAACACACTGACGCACGTACGCACGCACCGCACGCGTGTCTGTGGATGTGAAAGAGAGGGGAAAGGGGGGCAAAAAGTCACGACGGTGATGCGCAGAGCTGCGCAGTGTCTTCTGAATGTGTCCTCATTGTTTGCTCCCCCGCTGGGCTCACGGCAGCCAGGCAAGACGTTAGCCACACACGTGCACGTGCATGTGCATGCGCGCTCCTCTCCCTCACCCTTTGCGGTACGTGTGTGTGCTCAATGTTAGTTCGTTTACTGCGGCATGACGCCACCGAGGAAACCGTAGAGAGAAGTGGCGCAGGCGTCAATCGCCAGTTTCATGTCCGCCAAGTCGGTGGCAGGACTATTGATGTTCGCTGTCATGGAAATGCGGATGTCATTGTCTTGAACGACGTAGCCAACACCATAGCCGCTGACCAGGTCAGGGCCCATTGTGAAGTATCGCAGCCACGGGCGGGTGAACTCACTCGTCGTGAGCTGGAAGGTTGAGGCCTGACGAAACACTTCATCTTCAAAGAAGGCAAGGCCTGCCGCATCCTGGTTGGCAGTGGCAATGTCGCGCAGCGCGCGAAGGTGGTTATCGATACCCTGGCCTTGACGCACCTCACGGACCAGGTTGACGTGCTGTGCGGCGGCGGCACGCGTGAGGCTGGCCAGTTCGTCGCGGACGTTAGTCGAAAGCCCCGCACTCGCCACCGCGGTCGCGTCTGTCGCGGCAGCGCTCTTCGCAGCCTCGGCTGCGGCCAGCTGATCCGCCTCGCGCAGGTGTGAGAGACGCTCGGCCAGTGCGTGCAGCTCTACCGAGGCCGACCACGTCCTCTCCGCGCCACCATGGAAGAAGGTGGCAAGGCTGCACAGCTCACTAGCCGAGGTGATCTTGCCACGAAGACGGTAGCAGGCGAGTTGCAGGCACAGCTGGACAAACGCACTCGCATCAACGTTCACCGCACTGAGCTGCTTGGTGCCAATCGGGAGAGCCCACGAGGTCACCTCCGTCGCCTTGACCAGCTTCGTCACCTCCTGCCGAGCAGAGCGAATGTGACCAGCGAACGTTTTGCCGTACGTGATGGTCAGCGGCCGCAGCACGCTCGACACCTCGGCCGCGGCAGCCGCAGCGTCCGCACCAGTGGCGCCACTCGATGCCGGGCGGCTTTCCGCGAGAATAGCCAAAATATCGTCGATCCAGCGTGCCCAGTGCACACGGTCGCTACCAGTCGGCTCGAAGTTGAACGCAGCCGCGCCGTCGGCCGAGACGATGAGCTGGTGCTTGTCGTACCAGCGGTTCTCAAGCTCCTCGGTGCTACCGTGCAGGACGGACGCTTCGGCGAGGCCGCGCGTCTGGGCCCAGCCGTGGCTGTCCAAGCAGATCACCATGATGCTTTCCTGGAACAGACGAAGCATTTCGGCATTCTCTGGCACCTTGACCAGCTCCTGGTAGGCTTGGCCCCAGAGCGAGCGACTGGCGGCCGTCAGCACAGACACGGGGGCGCTGTTGTCCTCGTCCGGCGTCACCTGCAAGATCGTTTCAAAGGCGCGCTTAATGACGGCGTAATCGACGACCTCGTGCTTGTCGTTGAGCAAGCGTACCAGGTACGGGTGGCCGTCATGCAGAACCACGACGTGTCTGAGTGAGGCCAGCGGCGTCGTGCGAATCTCATCTGCCTCTTTCCCGGGAATCAGACTGCGGCCGAATTCCACGGCTAGCGGTGAGAGGTCACACTTGTCGTCGGTGCAGCTGACGCCCTCGGTGATCGCCTGACGCACCCAGATCGCCATGGCGTGAGCCATGCCGGCTGCGACGCCGACCTGCGAATCATCCGTGCCGGCGATTCCACGCTGGAGAACGAAGCCGGGATTGATGTTCACCTCGAGCGGGGCGCGATTCTTGAGAATAAGGTTCGTGTTGAGGTCCTCGATGTAAGAGAACGGATATGTGCCGGCGGTGGCCGCCGCCGCGTCCGCCTCAACAAGCCGGCGCTGCAAGGTGGGACCGGAGCCTTCCAGAAAGGCTGTGAGCTTCTCCAGATGCTTGTCCCCAACCGCCCCTGGCTTCAACGCACGGACCGCGTTGCGGTAGCGATCTGCCGTTGCGACAAGCGTGGGAATCGGCAAGCGCGGCAGACTGAGCACATTCTTGGCGAGTTCACTGTGAGCAATACGCTTCATGGTGTCCACGTGCACGTATCAATCGGCGTCCACAACAAGAAGAGAAGCAACAGCAAAATAATAACAATCTGTGCCCGGACGACGAGAACTTGAATGCAGTTGTCGTTGATGGGCTATATGTGCTCCAAAACACGCACGTCAAGGGGAGAGGGGGGTAGCAACAAAAAAAAAAGAGAAGAACTACGTCAAGAGTGTTTCAGGACCACTTTTTTGATTTTTGGTTCTTTGCACACGAGCGTTCGGAGTGGCAAGCAAAGGACAGGCGGAAGAGCAACAGAGAGAGAGAAAAGGGGGTGGAGGTTAGGTATTACTGCGTCAGCAGCAGTAAACGTCGAAGAGGCCACGTGCAACGTGACATGCAGTACTGGAGCGTCTATGTGTACGTGTGTACATATGTGTGTGCTTGTGTGAGACCACGAACCGTATGAAGGGAAAGGACACACGCACAGACTCACGTACAGATGCCTGTTCACAAAGAGGTCGCGGAAACCCCAAGTAGGTGTGCACTACACACAGAGGAGAGGCACGCGTACACACACACAAAAAAAAAAAAGATGAGCTGACTCTGGTAGACACGCGTCAATCATAGGCGAAAGAACACGTGTGCTTGCCAAGCACCGTCAGGTGAGCGTTCTTTCGGGTGATTGGCAGTGCACATGCTTCATCGTTTGTTGGTTGGTTCGTTTGTGTACCACGGTAAGGATACTTAAATGATCTGTGTGTGTGTGTGTGTGAAAAAAACTTGTCGTTGCGTGGGCGGATGGAAGTGGCATGCACACGGCAAAACAAGTCGGAGAAAGAGGAAGAAAGGGGGAAACAAAAGACCCCACACAAATAGAAAAAAACAACGACAACAACGTCAACAACGCCGGCAAAAAAAAAAAACAGAAAAGGAAGAAAAGCGGACAGTCAGGCACACAAGAGCGGTAGAGTGAGGGCGCCGTCTGTCATTTTCAGCGGCACGTCGCGGCACGCACAGCAAACAATAACACGAGGCAAATCACCAACAGCAAACATTGAAAAAAAAACGAAATTGACGGTGCATTGGTTCACTGGGGTGGCCGTGTTCACTCTACTTGTCACCACAGCCAACAGTCACCAGAAGCAATCAATAAAAATAGTGACCGCAGTGCTGAAACTGCACGGTCGACGAGCTGATTTCCTTTGCTTCAGGCTCCTCGGGCCTGCGACGCCACACAAGACACACCAGTGGAGCTTCGCTCTTCTTGGACTCACCCGATCTCTCGCGCGTGCAGGAGATGCTTTTGTCGTCGATGTGTGGTAGTGGTGGCGTCTCCTCCTTCGACACTTCCAGCAGACCTCCGCCGTCGCCCCTTTTTGCCCATTATGCACTCCCGCCTCCCATCTCACTTCTCCCTCCTCCCGTTCACCGTGTCTGAAGTGAGCTGTGCGTTACACAGTGCCAGTCGACGAAGCGGCGTCAGCCTGCTGCGCGGCGCTCTCGTCGTCCAGTGGCGTCTCGCCGTCCGCACCCACAGACCAGCCGCGAATGACCTGGTCATACGCCACGTCTGAATACTGCTCGAAGATGAGCGGATCGGTCGGACTCAGAAAGTTAAAATTACCCTTGGCAAACTCCTCGTCGGAGATGCGATCGAAAAGCGCCGTGTGGAAGCGAATGTAGTGAACGAGTGTGTAGTACGTGTACATGGGCACATCCTCCGGGCGCGGCAGCGGACAGAACTTCATCAAAAACCCCATGAGCATCATGTCGGCACCAGGTCCGTCGTGTAGCAGAACCTCTTCGAAGTTGACCGCAGTCACGTAGTACATGTCGCGGATGTAAAACTTGATCTTGTTCAGTGGTGGACGCCCCATGATGTCCTCTGACGTGGATGCCCAGCTGTCGAACATGGTGGCCAGCAGCTCCTCCAGCACCTCGCGACGGCGGCTGAAGCTTTCAATGGGGATGCTGGTGGCGCGGCGGCTGACCATGTGCACGTGGAGCACGTAGAGCCAGTAGGTCAGGTCCATCTCAGCATACTGTAGATCGAACAGCTGCCGCCATTCGGGGAGAGAGATGTGATGGCAAAGGTGTCCGGAAATGAACTCCGACACAGCGCGCACCTGGCCACCCATTGTCATCCACCGAGGCCGCTCGCCTTCGTAGATCGCCATGGACGAAGGGTCACGTACATCGATGCCCGTGTACCGCTCCGTGTTCTCTTCCACCAGCTGCGACATGAGCTCCTCCGCCGGCTGGATGTCGGTGGTCGCACGCGGTGTCAGAAAGCTTTCGGGGATGGGCCGAAGGAACTTGTCCTCCTGGACGCCCTTGAACTCAGGTCCCAGGCTGGCCCACGCAGCCCCGGCCATCCACGATGTGCTGGCGGACGAGGTCACACTCGAGCTGTGAGACGTCGACGAGGCCGCTGACGAGGTCGGTGACGGGGATGAGGAAGACGCCTGCGTCGAGGACTCGGGCTTGCCGGAAGAGGCAGTGGGCGTGGCCGCCGCCGCCGCCAGTAGCGCGCGCGTGCAGCGAAACAATTTCATGGCCTGCGCCGCGCAACTCAGCCAGGTTCGACTTGTTCACGTCTCCGTGATCTCGCTCTCTACAGCTAGTGGGTGAGGGATGTGTGTTTCTTTACGCTCGCCCCTTTCACTCTTTTTCACGCGCACAAACGTTCTATGCGGTGCGTGGGGAGATGTGTTATTCACAACAACGACAGCGTCAACAAGTTGGACAAGAGAAGGGAAAGAGAAAGAAAGGAGGAGAGCGAAGTGAAGTGTATGTGTGTGTGGTGGGCTCATTGGTGTGGTACCGCTCGTCGGACTCACTGGCCTTGTCGCTTCGTTTCCCAGGGCGTTCACGACACGTCAGCGAGTCTGTGGTGTGAAAGCTGGGGAACGCGCGAGGATCGACGTGCGACGCTTCCTTTGCCGTGCGGGGCACATGGTTTACCTTGGCGGCCTTCTCCGCCCGTCTTTTTGAGCCGGAGGGGTGCATTGGGCGTACAAGGACAAGTCACATTATGGGGAGCGAGGTGAAGAAGCTGAGCAGCTTCCTTTCGTGTGGAGGATATTTGATTGTCGATGGGCCAAAAGCAGTCACAAGTGGCAATCCACATTTCCGAGAATAAAGGTGTCGCCGTTCATTCACGTCAGACGTCACCACGACACGTCCGCGCCAGCTCGTCAGCAAGAAAAGAAGACAAAGCAACGAAGAACAAGGGAGTATAGAGAGCGAGTACGTTGGGCATTCGGGCAAAAAGAAAAAGCGCACGTGAGAGTACACGTCAACGCCTTCGTTCAGTTGCCTTCTTCCGCCCTCTTTTTGTCCCTCTCAGTGTCCAACCTTGTCCGCTCTTGTGTGAATGGTGGGGCAACTGGTGCGTACGCTGGAGCCAGGGCGGTGGGACAAGAGGGTCTTACTGCCTAGCAGCAGCTGTGGCCTGCGCGCCGGCGATCTGGCCCATGACGTGGTCGAAGGTGTCTTCCAGATCCTCGTCCTCCCAGTCCTCCTCCCACGACTTGGCGACCTCGACATCAAACTGACCGCTAATCTGGCGCTGAGAGAGAGTGCGTGCGCGCGGCAAACCCGACTCTTCCGCTTTGCTCGGCTCGAAGCTGGCAAAGTCAGTAAACTTGTCGTCCGCCTCGACGTACCAACGAGACCAAATCTCCGTGTTCGCTGGTGCCTCCAGGGAGACGTGCGCCGTCTGCAGCGTAGAGGCCTCCGTCTGAGACGATTGTGTGGTTGGGGCAGCCACGGTGGGTGCGCTCGTCGCGGCCTTTGGGGGCATGGCAACGGTGGCAAAGCGTGAGCGGGGAGGCGCTGTGGCTTGGAAGAGATAAAAAGGTGGGCCTCACGGTCGATGGTGCGGTTGCTTTAGCGCACAGGAAACGGTCCTTCCACAAGAAGAGGTGGAGAGAGAGAGAGAGACGTAGGTAGGCGAAATACTCCTGTGTGTGGATGGGTGTGTACCACCACGAAGCCCCACAGTAACAACCATGCACAGGTAAATGCAGTAGCAAAGAGTAGCGTAAAGAAGGAAGGAAAGGGTGAAGCGAATGTGAGTGAGTGGAGAGAACGAAGCGATATGCTTGGCATAAGTGTATCGGGATGTGAATGGGACAGAGAGAGCACAAGAACGGCTGTCTCGACTGTGTTGGTCACTGTGTCGCACCAGCAGTGATGCTCAAGAAAATACCGTTTGCGCACGTGTTCAGGTTTTCAGCGAGGCAACGTTGTGAGGACGCCCGTTATGACCGCTGCAAACGACGGTCGTGTACATGTACATGCGTGTGGCTGTGTGTGTGTGTGTGTGTGTGTGTGCGTGTGTGTGTGACCCTGATTGGGAAGTCGGATAAACAGGCGTTCCGCGGCGAAACACATCAATCAAGGTGTGCACAAAGTAGAAGCACGCGTCACCGATGGATGTGTGCGTGTGCATGCGGGTGTTGGTTGATCCGTGAGCAACAAAAATACTGTAACCTGAAGCCAAAAGAAGAAAAACAAAGACAGGTGTGGTCTCATGAGTGGATTAGTTCAAAGTGCGTGTTTGCGTGCTTCGCCGACGATCATCGCGGATCTGCCAGAAAATGCTGAGCGCGACAGAGGGAGGACCCAGGCGCAATCGAAAGGGGGAAAGAAGAGATGCGATTGACGCATCAAAAAAAGTTCCCGACAGTTCTGCAATGGGCCCTTCGCACTAGGATTTCGTAAGAAGCGAGGGGGTGTCTACCAATGGATGACCGAGGGCCAAGGAAAGCAGCGCGGTGGTATTCTACCAAGCACCGGCTGCGCTACACGGTGGCCTCGGCGGGCGGCTCGTCGGGGTAATCTTCCTCGGCCTCCGAAGGGGGGTATAGGTTGAGCTTGCGGTCGTTGAGCTTCTCACGGCGCCGTTTCTCCGGGTCCGCGGTTTCGTACGTCATCAATGCCCGAGCGGGGCAGCGTCGTGCCTTGGCAATCGCATTCATTGAGATGCCGTAGTTCGACATAAGGTGGTTCATCACCGCCAGGCCGCGTCCCTGCGTCGGTGGGAACATCTTTTCAATTTCCGTCGGCTTCACGATGAAGTTGCCGTTGCGGTCCACATCGACCTCGATCCCCACGTGATAGCCACCAAAGGTCGTCATGGTGACGACCATGTCGCTCTCGTTCATGATGCGGAAGGAGCGGGGGACGGCCTTGTCATACGCATTGCGGAACGTGCGGTTGCCGATGCGCGGCTGGCCGTATGTGTAGCTGGTAACCTCGGGGATGGGGTAGTCCAGGCGCAGCAGCATGCGGGTGATGCTGTACGCCGCCAGCGCGGCCAAGGCGCCGCCGAGACTATGCCCTGTCGTGAAGAGGCGGTAGACGCAGCTGGCGTCCGCCACGAGTGCCTTCTTCACCTCGCGCAGGACGGTGCTCTGCATGGACTTCCACAGCGAGAGGAAGCCAGCGTGCACCGTCGGCCGCCATGAGCTCCTGCGCACACAGCTTTTCCAGCACGCTTTGCAGCCCGTGTAGGCGGCGATGGAGGAGGCAGCCGTGCTCGCGATGGACGTCGGCGCGCCCTGCGTGCGCATCTCATCTTCCATTTCAGCCCGCTCCATCTCCTTCCACACAACGCGGTGAAGATTCACATCGTACTTGGCGTTGCTCAGGTTTGCCGTGCCTCTGAACGAGATGATCAGGCGCGGCGCCTTGCCGCGGTGCTCGGGCTCGTCGGTGTTCATCTTGACAATGAGCAGCTGCACGTCGCGGATTTCCGTCACGAAGAGGAGCTCAAAGCCGTACTTACCAACGTTGATGGGGTACACTGTAGGTGGGGCAACCTCTTTGCCCTCTGCCTCAGCAGGGGCGGCGACAGGCACGCTGGTGGTCACAGCACTCGCAGACGAAGCTGGCGGCTGCGCCGGCTGCGGCGATGACGGTGACGCGGGCTTCTCTTGTGACCCTTTTTGTTGCTCTTCCGTCCCGCTCTTCTTCGCCTTTCGCTTCCGGGCTTCGGGATCTTCGCTCTCTGGAATGTCTTCGGGAAAACGCTGCTCGCCGTGGTCGTCGTCCCCGCTGGCCTGGCTGGCGTTGTCCTCACCGGCGCCTCCTTCATGTGGGGAGTCCTCATCGCTCTCCGTGGCGGCACAGCACCCGCAAAGCACCTTCGACACACCATGCTTGACCGTCGCGGGCACGTTCTCCGGCGCCAGCTTCAGGCCTGTCTCGATCGGCGCGTCGCCAGCGCTCTCCTTGACACCATAGGCCTCCCAGGACATGTTGTAGCAGTCGATGGCGGTCTCCAAATTGAAAAAGGGAAGGTACGTCGTGGCATCGAAAGGGCGGTAGGCGGCGTCGAGTGCGGCATCCTGCAGCCGCTCCAGCTGGCGTGCCGGGTTGACGATGAGGTGCCACTCCGCGGTCTGTACGGCGGAGCCAAGAGCATTGGCAATGCCTCGAAAGAAGCCGACGTTTCGATCCTTCACCGCTCCACCGTGCGCAGCCGCACCCTGCCACCAGTCGTCCGAGTCATCGTCGCTCGAGTGCGCAAATTGAATCTCGTAGCTGCGCAGGTACTCCACGTCCGGTGCGGACGCCGCACGCGGTCGTCGGCCAGCCGCGCCAACAGTGTCATCATCGCCACCATTGTCGAGGTGGTCGTCTATCAGCACTGGCTCATCCAAGGCGGCCGCGGTGCGGTGTGCGTCATGGTGCGCGAGGGCCGCCTGCGCGTGCCCGTCGTCCGGGGGCACCGTGTGCGCGGCGTCGTCGCCCTCGTCGTCCTCGTCGCTTCCGGAAGGTCGGCGACCAACCGGTGGCTGATGCAGCGCGTTGAGGAAGATGGTAGCGTTGATCGCCGACCCCCACCGCGTGGTGACGGGTGAAGGTGCCGGACTGGCACTGGCGTCTGCCGACGGCGCCACATCGGGTGAGCGAAGCAGCAACTCGCTCGAGGTCACCGCGAGCGGGTCGGCCGTGGCGGTGGCGGCAAAGCTACGGTTGCGGCTGGGGGCGTGGCTCGCGGCTGCCGCAGCTGCCGCCCGCTGCTGCAGCATCGACCGGTGCCGCGCCGGCCCGACCACCGCGACGCCAGCAGAAGGAGAAGCCTGTGGTGCGCGTCCATCACTCCGGGTGGTGGGGACGTCCGACGGCATGCCGCGTCGAGGCCGCGGGGCTGGCCCGCCAACGCCGCCCCTTGTGGTGTTGGCCAGCAACGTCTCATCCGGAGAAGCGTTGGTGCTCGGTCGACTCGGGCCAGCGCATTGCCCACCGTAGGTCTGTGCGAGTGGATCTAGATGGCGACTCGCCGGCGAGCCTGACTTGCGCTCAGTGGTGCGTTCAGGTGGAAGGTAGTACGTGCTGAAACGATCCATGTTGAGCAGTTTGCGGCCCATCTTGCCTGGCAAGACGCCGACACCAGCGCCGCTGCCGACTTGGGTGCTGCTGTTGTTGGTACGTGCCAGTGGATCCTGTGGCACGCCCCAGGCGTGCGTGGAACGTGCGGCGCTGTGCGCGCTGTTGGTGCGATGGTGATCGTTGGGTGGTGGCGTCTGATACAGCGAGGGATCGTGTTCGTCGTCGAAGCCCGGCCTTGGTGGCTGAGACGCGGCGCCATCGTGGGTCCGCCCGGGCACTCCAGCCACGGAGGCCGCACTGAGGTCTGTGCGCAGTGTCTGCCCACCCTCGGGACTGCGAAGGCCGTCGAGGACAAAGGACGGAAGCGCGGACAGAGCAAAGGAGCCGAAGCTGTTGTTGTGTGTTGCGGGGTGCGCGTTGGTGTCCCTGTCGGTGATCGCGGAATTGCGGTGGCTGGCAAGGTCGTCTTCGCTGTAGGCGTGGCCATGGCGCCGCCGCTCGCGACGTGACTGCCCTTGCTGCTTCTTCTTCATCTGCGCCATGAGTTGGCGACAGCGGAACTGAAACTGCAGGCGGTAGAAGCTCGTTTCCTCTTCCTCCGAGTTGAAGATGTACTGGCTGCCACCGTGTCGCGCCAGCCAACGATACCATGAGTCGGGCCACACCATCGCCATCCAGCGTGCGTCAGAGGCGAGGACAGGCACGCTCTCGTTGCGATTGCGTGTTGTGTAAACGAGAGTCATGATGTTCACTAGTATCGGTGCGACCAGCAGTGCAGGAAACTGAATGAAAGGCTGGCGCGCGTAAGCAGCGCCGTAACTGCGGTTGTAGTGCAGAAAGAAAACAAAGCAGTGGATAACGTAAAACACCACAGTGGACAAGAAGATGTTCAAGAAGACACGGCAGGCGAGCTGCTGAGGCCGGCTCTCCAGGTACGGCTTGCTGCCCAGGTAACCTCGTAAGTAGTATAGGAGAACCATGCACACGGCCGCGCCAAAGAGTAGAAGCGCGATGACTGTCCAGTAGATTGGGCTTGTCGCCGAGGTCGCATTCGAGCCCGAGATCCAGTCCTCCTGGTACACGGACGCGTCGACAATGTCCAGCACAAACACCGCCGCGACGAAAAGTCCCGCCACTAGCTTGGTCCAGTTCGGCGGAGCGTACACGTTCTTGCTGAGAAGCATGCGCTTCCTCAAGTAAGACGCGGCCGGCTCCTCGCTGCGCTGCTTCCACGTCATGGAGGCTGTCATGACGGCGAACATAAACGCCATTGTGATGGCGAAGAAGTAGGTCGGCAGACGCATCTCCACGAATGTCAACACGGACGGCACCGGGTGCATCGTCACGTTGAGTGCAATCAGTGGATCCATGTACCAGAACAGTGCCAGCTGCAGCAGCAGCACCCAGCTCTGTTCGTACAAGGAGCTGGTATACTTACGGTTCGCCAGGAAGCGGATGAAGTGCATGAGAGTGAGGAACATGAAGATGTACCGCCAGACAATCGTGCCTAGGGAGTAGCTCTTCTTCTGAAAGGCGATACCAACTGAAGCGAGGCTCTGCGTGACGGCAGGCTGCCCCGTCACCGTGGGCGAGAGTGGAGCCGCGAGCTCGGCGGGGAGGTTCACAAGGGACAGCGTCAACGGGCTGCCGTCGCCGTCCGCCATCAGCAGCTCACCAGGGAGGCGCTGCACATCGCACCGCTTCTTGCCACGTCGGCAGACGACGTCGATGTCGTAGAACACGCTGACCGTCTCTGTCAGCTCGATCGTCTCCACACGTGCGGTGAGATGATAGGTTTTCTTTGCACTGGTCATCCCGACTGGGGTCGGCAGGCTCAAGACCAAGCGTCTGAACCGATCAAGACCGTGGCGATTGCCATCGTAGCCAGATCCAGTCCAGGTCACGTCAAACGTCCCGGGCACCGCGGTGGGGCTCGACGCGGCGGCGACCGTCATGCAGGTCGTCTGCCACCTATCCAGGTGCTTCAGGTTTTCCTTCGGAGCGCTGCTGGAGAGGTCGCAGACGTTCTTGATCGTCCACTGGGCCTCGGGAATGACGGAGAGCACCAAGGCGGCCACAAGCGTCAGGTACCAGATCACGAACATTCCTCGTGCGACAAGCGCAGACAGTGTCTCGACCTGCAGCTCAATGGGCTCGTAAAAGCGTCTGTAGAGCCATGCCCGTGAGTGCTTCGATGATCGCGGCATCAGTGTGGTGTTGCACGAGTGGACGCCGTAGTTGCGCCGTGCATTCCTCTTAATCGCCTTGCTCGCCAGTATGGAGTCGGTTGGCGCCTCGGTGGCATTCGCTTGATGGGTGGGATCCGTGAAGGTCACGTCCTCGTCGAGCATATTCGTGGGCATCAAGAACACCTGGCGCTTTGGTGGCGCCGGCATGGGTGGTTGCTTTGACTTTGTCGCAGCAGCCTTGTCGACGCGCGACATGGCTTCGACCCAATACACAGGCACGTTCGGAAGGTCAAATAAAGAACAACGGTGAAGGAGAAGACTCACGTCAAGATAGAAAACAAAAATAAAAGGTGAAACGTCAGAGAGAGTGCAAAGGCAGCCAACGCACAAGTGCGCGAGACACGGAGCAGGGGTGCGCGCTGAACGGACGTTGGGACAGAGTGGGCAACGCACGCAGATAGCAAACAGTTCACTGCAGACCAGGTGTAAAGTCGTGCTGTGCGAGGAAAGTCACCGTGCCCGACTGACGGCAACGAGTACAAGGAAGCCGAGCTCGTGTGGACTGCTGACAAACAGGCGTAGGAACAAGGAAAAAAAGGGAGGTGGAGCAGGGAGATTGTCGTGGAATGCGGAGAGTGTGACGGACAAAAAAAAGGTGTACTGTTTCTGTTGCCGTTGTTCGACACTCAAGCACGTACAGCAGCTCTTGTCAAGCGCCAGCACTGGTCGCAACAGGTCCAGAAAGGGAGTGTCCTGCTTAAGCAGCGATCAAGAAAGAAGGGGGGGCAGGAGAAGACCAACGAGCCCCTCGTCCCGGTCACACACGTGTATTCACGTGTTTCTTGTGTTTGAACTCTTTTTTTTTTTTGCGTTATGGTCAGTTCTCATTTCCAAATAATGCTTTCTTTTTCTTTTGACAATCTGAGAAGCTGAGAGAGTTAAGCAATCAGTTTTCCTTTTTTTCTGTCGTTGTTTGAGGGTGAGGGAAAGGTGAGCAACACTGGTGTGAGGGAACTATCAAGTAAACAAAAAAAATTCCCCAAAGGAACAGAGACACAACGGCAATGATTCATGCATTCATTTCATTTCATGTTTTACTGTTTTTTTTTTCCAATTACCGTTCCTCTCTCTCTCTGCAGCTGTCTCGAGCTGTGGATCTAGGATTTTTCAATGGTGTGTATAAGTGTGTGTTTGTGAACCTTACATTTGTTTTCCCTCGTTCTCACATGCTGAATCGCTGCCCATGCGAGAAGGGGAAACCATGGGGAAGAAGAGACGAGTGGTGGGGGAGAGGGAACAAAGAAAATAGTGGTGTGTATGTGGTATGTTTTTTTTTTGTTGTTGTTGACAATAAATAAATAAAAAGAATCCTTGTTGGATGTGGTCACCGCAGACCCGGCGATAACAAAACAAAGCGTAATGAAAAATAAAAATAAGAGCGCGACGCAGTCAGCGGGGTCTCTCCGACACGAAACCTCGCTCGGGAGAAGCCTCACTATGCGGTCTGTGGAGCGCGCTTGATGCCGTACGTCAGCTTCGACTTGGTGCTATCGAGCGCCACCTTGACAGTGCTGTTTGGTGGCAACTCCATCGAGATGATCATCCGGCTAATCTCTGTCGTGATGTGCTTCTCCACCCACCGACGAAGAGGACGCGCGCCCATCTCCGCGTCGAAGGCTGACTCTAGCACGAAGTGCTTGGCTTCGTCCGTGACGGTGACGCTGATGGACTGTTCCTTGAGACGACCGTTCAGCTCGTCAACGATGAGGTCGATGATGCCGTTCATCTCGTCGAAGCCCAGTGAGCGGAAGAGAACAATGTCATCGAGACGGTTGATGAACTCGGGCCGGAAAAACTTCTTCACCTCTGACATCACCTTGGTCTGCGTCGCCTCGTAAGCCTGCGGGGAGGTGCCGAGGTGGTGCAGGTACTGTGAGCCCAGGTTCGATGTCATGATGATGATCGTGTTGCTAAAGTCCACGGTGCGGCCGTGGCTGTCGGTCAACCGACCGTCATCAAGCACCTGCAGAAGCACGTTGAAGACGTTGGGGTGAGCCTTCTCCACCTCATCGAGCAGCACCACTGTGTGTGGACGGCGGCGCACAGGCTCCGTCAGCTGACCACCCTCCTCATGACCCACGTAGCCAGGCGGGGCGCCGATGAGGCGCGCGACAGCGTGTTGCTCCATGTACTCGCTCATGTCAATGCGCACCATGTGCTTGTCCGTGTCAAAGAGCTCCGCCGCAACGGCCTTGGCGAGCTCAGTCTTGCCGACACCCGTGGGGCCAAGGAACAGGAAGCTACCAGCAGGCCGATTTGGTCGCGCGAGGCCCGCACGAGAGCGGAGAATGGCCTCGGCGACGCGGTCGACGGCCTCGTCCTGTCCCATGACACGCTTGTGGAGGTGCTCAGAGAGGTGCAGAAGACGCTCACGGTCGGTCTGGCTGAGCTTGGTGATGGGAATGCCAGTCCAGCGAGAGACAACACCAGCAATGTCGGCCTCGGTCACCGTGCCCTGCACCATGGACGACGTCTTGCTCGCCTCGATGTTCTCCTTCAGCGAGCGCAGACGATCCTGGATGAGGGGAATGACGTTGTACTTCAAGTCAGCGGCCAGCTCCATGTCGTGGTTGCGCTCGGCCCGCTCAAGCTTGACGCGCTTCTCATCCAGCTTGGCTTGCACGTCCTGTAGTTCGTTGATGCGGTTACGCTCACTTTCGTACTTCTCCACAAGCGGCGCGAGCTCCTCATCGACGCGCTGGATGTCGGCCTTCACCTCCTTGAGACGGTCCTTGGTGCTCTTCTCCTTGTCGCGCTCAAGTGCCTTCTCTTCAATCTCGAGCTGCCGCTTCTTGCGCTCAAGGGCGTCAATCTCCGCTGGCCGCGACGAGAGCGTTACACGGACATTCGCGCATGCCTCGTCGATCAAGTCAATCGCCTTGTCTGGCATGAACCGATTCGTAATGTAGCGGTCAGCCAGCTGGGCGGCGACAACGACGGCCTTGTCGGTGATCTGCACACCGTGGTGCTGCTCGTACCGGTCCTTGAGACCACGCAGAATGCTAACGCATTCCTCCACCGAGGGCTCGTTGACGTAGACGGGCATGAAACGGCGCTCAAAGGCGGCGTCCTTCTCAACGTACTGGCGGTACTCCTCGAGAGTGGTGGCGCCGATCGTGCGCAGCTCACCGCGCGCAAGCAGCGGCTTCAGGAGATTCGCCGCGTCCATGGCACCGTCACCTTTGCCTGCGCCGAGCACCAGGTGGATCTCGTCAATGAAGAGGATGATCTTGTCCTGGTTTTCCTTGACCTCGTTCAGAACAGCCTTGAGGCGTTCCTCAAACTCACCACGGTACTTCGCGCCGGCAATCAGGGCACCCATGTCCAGCGAGAAGATGCGCACGCCGTTGAGGGTGTCAGGCACATCGCCACGAACAATCTGCTGTGCGATGCCCTCGACAATTGCCGTCTTGCCCACGCCAGGCTCACCGATGAGTACCGGGTTGTTCTTTGTGCGGCGCGAGAGAACACGAATCGTGCGCAGGATCTCATCTGCGCGACCGATCACCGGGTCCAGCTTGCCGTCCTCCGCCTGCTTAGTCAGGTCGATCGCGTACTTGTTCAGCGATTCGTAGTTGTCGTCCTGAAAGTCGGAGGTGATCTTCTTGCCGTTGCGCATCTCAAGCAGCGTCTTGCGAATCGCAGACTTGGAGGCACCAGCATTATCGAGAATCTTCGCCACATCACGGTTCTCGTGTAGACACAGCAAGAAGTGGTCGACAGCCATGAGAGTGTCCCCGAGCGCAACACGTTCCTGCTCGGCAGTGTTCATCACCTTGGACATTTCAGGATTCGGGCGAGGCTGCGTTGGAGCGGGGGACTGCGTCGGGATCGTCTGCAGCCGCGCGTTCAGCGCGTCCTCCACGGGCGTCGCACCGAGCTTGCGAAGCACACGCTTCGGCAGGCTGTTGTCGTCGCCATCCACGAACATCGAGTAGGCGAGATGAACAGGGTCCAGGTAGCCGTTCGCCCGCTTGCGAGCCAGCGCCACGGTGCGCGAAAGCAAGTCGGAGGCCGACTGGGTCCATTCAGCGCTATCGGTAGCCATGATTTACCGAGGGTGAAAACGAAACCGGAGGAGAGGGAAAGAGAGACTTGGCGAGCACACTAAAGAGGGGGATATAGACTTAAATAAAAGAACCTGTGGTTGTGAGGTACTTCTTTTGGAGTCTGTCTGACGACGTTAATGCTTTCGTTGACTGTGAAAAATAGATAGAGAAAGAATCTGTGGGGATTATAGTTAGCTGAAAAGTGGTAGCTTTGTTGTTAATGGTTGCTTTGTTGAGAGCGCTTGTGCTTTTCATCGGATAAAGGAAGTGAGATCAAAGAAGGTCAACAATAAGGGCAGTTGCGAGTGAGAGTGCGAGGGAGAGAGAGAGAGAAGGTTCAAGTGGCGCAAGGACAAGGATCGATGGTGGGGATCAACGTCGCCTGAATCCGCTCACCGCGCACTGCTCAGCTGGGTGTGCTCCACAAGAGAAATGATAGAAAAGGGGGGAAGAACGGACACGACGTGCTCAGCGCTTTTACGGTCCTTGTTCATCGTCACTGCCGTCATCGCTGGTGGTGGTGGTGGTGTTTTTTGTCGAAAGAAGGAGAGACGAGCTGATCAATCTGGCATCAGCACATGCACAGGTGTGCAGGGTCCCTTCTCGGACGCACAGTTGCCCCTCTGTCCATGCGTCTGTCCGTGTACGTATGTGTGTGTGTGTGTGTCATCCAATAAACTGTGCAGGACACATAACCAAGAAGGAGAGAGAAAAAAACGATAGAAGACTGAATAGCATCTGTGCTTACTCAGACCTTACACACACGCACACACCGCTAAGAAACAGCCCAAGACGACGCCCGGCAAGGCAATAGCGCCTTCTTCTAGTCAGTCCGTCGATGGCGGCTGCTTGTTGTGGGTGGTGATGTGGAAGACGCGCTGCATGCACCGTGTCAGACGGCAAAGTCGTGAAAAGGGCTCGCGATCGAGCTCAGTGGCGGCCGTGTCTGCAGCGTCAGTTGGGGATCATGGTACCGAGCGTGTACGCGTGCGCGGTGCGATTGGATGCGGTCAGCGACGCCCTCAATGTAATCGACCGCAATGGAGCCCTCGTGCAGCTGCCGCTGATACGCGTTCACGGTGGACATGGCAGTCAATAAACTTTGCATCTCGTTGATCATGTCGTACGCCGAGGTCAGGATGCACACCGCGGCGACAAAGTCGGTGTCCACCGGGAGATCGAGGTCGTCCTCGCGGTACGTGAAGTCCGGTCCGCGGTAGGGAGGGGGACGGTAGTGGCGTGTTGACTTGTCCAGCTGGAACATCTGGTGCAGCGCCCCGCCGAGCACCGTGTTGTTCTGCGTCCAATGCGGCGCGTCCACCGGCGGCGGTGGGCGGTCGCGCGGAACCTCGGTGACGTCAGGCACGCTTTCGCACGCCTCAGCACGCGCCGCCAACGGCGTCGCCCGATCGTCCAAGTCGGCAGCGACCGGCTGCGCGGGAGTGTCTGTGTCGTCACCGCCCTTTTCGCGTGCCATTGCCTCCGCCACGACCTTTGCACGGACAGCCTGAGCCAGCTCGCCTTCGGGGTCCTGCGCGGTCAGCGGGTACTCGTCCCTGAGAGCGATGGATTCGTCGTGAAGGGGCGCAAAGTGATGGTACGCGGCGCCGCCGGCGGTGCTGACCACCGTGTCGTTTGGCAAGCGACCGTCACGCGCCGCACTGCGGACAGCGGCCTCGTCCAGCTCGCCCAGGCGATGTCGCGCCTCGAGAAAGCGACCAGCAACAGATGTGTGCGGATCCCTTGCCATGCTGCTAGCGAAGGAGCTGTGCATCTCGCTGTCCCTTGCCGCTGCCACCCCGCTGCTGCGTTCGCCGCTCCGGTCAGCCTTTGTCTGGCAACCTGTTGGTACAACGACGCCCCCAGCAGGCGCCGCCTCCGCATCCGCAGTCAGCAGTCGCAGCGTGTCATCGTTCATGTGCGCAATGTCCGCCGACTGCAGCGACGGCAAGCCCTGCACCATGGGGGCATTCATGAGCGCCAGGAGCTGAAAGAGAATAGTGCGCAGTCGTGCCTTGAGCCGCGTCAGATAGCTCGTGTTCTCCAGCGCCTCTGCATACGACCAGCGGCGACAGTTCTGGAGTGAATCGATGAAGCCCTGTGACCACGTGCGAACCATCCCAGCGAACTCGTCGAGGAAGTCCGCGAGAGAGCCGGAGAGAACGGACTGCAGCGCAGGCTCCGGTGCAGTGAGGCGAGGGCGGTGCATGAGTTGCGCGCCGAACACCAGCAGCTGCGTCACGGCGAGCAGGCGTTGGAGTCCCGCCTGTACCTCCGTGGAGGGGCCACTAGGGAACGGCAGCGAGCCACGCACCATGTTCTCGCGCGCCGCGATGGGACCCCAGCTCAGACAGGAGCCCGACATGGCCTTGGCGAGCTGCGTGTTCAACTGCAGCTGCGATAACAACGAGTCTGTGTTCGCGGCCGAGGCGGTGTCCTCATCGTCGCGCAGGGCGACGGCGTCAATGGGCTGGCGCAGGACGTCCGCCACACCGTCGACGATTTCGCTCAAGATCTTCACCTCTTTGCAGCGGTGATTCCAGAGAATCTTGATGTTGCTAGAGGGGAAAATGAGCATGCAGCAAAGCATGAACGCACAGAATGCCCAGGCGATCGACAGGGTCCGCTGGAGAATGTCATTGTTCTCCTGTGCCATCGGCGTCCCCGCCAGCGTGATGATGCCACCGTAAATGAAGCACGGCCCAAAGATGGGGTGGTGCTGACACACCAAGCAAATGAAGCACAGACATAGCGTGAAGCCAATCATCTCCGATAAGTTCTTCGTGTTGTGAAAAGACAGGTAGCCGAGAGCGCAGCCGAGGGTGTTGCCGGCGAGACGGGTGACGCCCTGGGTGAGAGCCTCCTCACCCACCGGCATGCCAAGCACAATGGTCGTGCCGAAAAAGTAGAAGACGTTGTCGGGCTTCCACAGTTCCAGGTTGAATGCGGACGCGGAAAGGTACGCCGCAGTCATCTGAACAGCGTTCTTGAGTGTTCGTACGTCGCACGGACGAGCCATCGTGAGGCGGAACCACAGCTCACTCCAGAAGTCGTTCCACGGCTCAACGACAAAGAACACCCACAGCCGATAAGGCAACGAGTGCTGGGGTCGGTAGGTGCGCATCATCTCCCCAAAAGTTTGCATTTCACCGGCAATCATGGAGAGCAGGAGATGGAAGAAGAGCTCGTTCAGCCGAAGCAGCACTTCGTAGTTCTCCAGGACGTCAAAAAACTCGGCAACGATCGCGGCCTCCGCAGCGGTCATCGCGTAGGGCTCGCGGCGGTCTGCGTCCCCCGTGCGCTTACCTGTCTGTGTCTCTCGTGGAGAACCAGTCTGAGGGTGGGCCAGTGGCTCGACGTCCTTGAGCTCTTCCTCCTCCCGCGTGCTGAACGGTTCGTGGAGGACGGGGAACGCCGTTCCGTGGGCCTCCGATGTCGGTTTGCTCGCACCTCCGGTGGCGGCCTGCCCTGCGTGGCCGTCCGGCTCGGGACAGCCTGGTGAGGTCCGGGCGCGCTCTGCCCGCTGCTCGCGGTTGCGATGAATGTGGTTTGCCTGACAACGGCGAACGAAAAGCGTCTCGACGCGCATGTTGCGCCGCTTCAGCGTATCCTTGGCGATGAGGTCGTCAAAGGGAATGCGCTCGACGAGAGGCTTGGGTCGGCTTTCCGTCGTGCCGATGAGGGAAAGGCACGACGCCAAAGCGGTGCCAAAGGCTTTCGCGTGCTCGACGGAATTCTCGTGGAGGTGGCGAAGGTCCTGTGTGAGCTTGTCCGCCGCCGCGCTGCCGGAGACCCGGCGAGTGTCCTCGACAAAGCGGGCATTCAGATAAAGAGGATCGTCAACAGCCGCGTCGCCGGCCCCGCTCGCCTCACGCTCAGACTCGCGCCCAGCCATGCGTCGCACCCGATCACGATTTCGCTGCATCGCCACACGGTCGGCTTGCTCGCGACGCAGACGGGTGATGTTCGTGCCGCAGCTGTGCGCGGCGTACGTCAAGGCGAGCAGCCGACGCAGCAACGACAACTTCACAACGCGGATGGGGTTGCGCGTGGCGAACTCCGTCGGCTCCCAGTTCGAAAACCACAGCAGGCTTGGGGCCTGTGCCAGGACCTTCTCCACACCGGCGAGGGGGCCCTTGTTGGCGAAGAAGTTCTCCGCGGCGTGCGCGTTGGGGGACAGCACAAAGTTTTGCATGGTGACCAGGTACTTGCCCAATCCGGCGAAGGTGGCGGCAAACGTGTTGTCCACCACCGTGTGCATGAGGAGAGGAAAAGGCAGCAGCAACGCCGCCACGCCGGCGCACGAGCCAATCATGAAACACGCGGCGAACCAGCACGAATTATCGACTGTCGTGTAGCCAAAATACTGGTCAGAGAGGCGGATCTCCATCATCCAGATGAGTGTGTACAGGACCATGAAGCGACGCAGGATGCTGTGCTTGACGAGGTTCGCAGCGAACATGGCCGCAGCGAAAAGTCCCCACCAAGCACCGATATGCCGCGTTACGCCCCAGCTACTGAAGAAGAGGCCAAGCAGCATCATGAAGACCACACCGCGGAGAATGAAGAGGTGCATGCCGATCTGCTTGCCGAGAAACCCTTGGTGCGTGGAAGTGGACACCACCGTGCCGACCAGCAGCTGCGGGAAGCCGAGTCGGTACATTGTGTTGGGGTGGGAGGCAATGGTAAAGAGTGGAAATGACACGAAGATAATCGTGCGCAGTGCCTGCTGGATGAACAGCATCGTTTGACGGTTGGTCAAGGACTCGAAAACTGCTTGGAGACCCACGTCGTCGTCCTCGATGTCTTTGCGGAACAGTACGTCCTCAGGAGGTGTTGGCGGGGGAGGAAGCCACGTGTAGCTGGACACCGCGTCGCCACGCCAGCGATGACGCGACGGGGGCGACACCTCCACAGCTGTCATGAGCGGTTCAGAGCCGCGCGCCTCCTCATCTGGCGCACGTGCCTCGTCACTGCGGGGCATTTCCCGTCAAATGAAGAGGAGAAAAGAGAAGGGAGAAACAAAAGGAGGAAACGAAGGGCGAAAGCCACCCGGCCAGTGGGCAACGGTGGCAGCGATACGTTCACCAAGCACTAGGAGAAGGACAAAGAATTTTTTAAAAAGGAGTGAGAAGAGATCGCCGGGGATGGACTTAAAAAGAAGCTGTCAAGCGAGGTTGACCAGATGCGTGCAACCACGTCTGCCAGTGTGCGGGTATGAAGTGTCTCTGCAATGCACTAGGCGCGGGCGCACGAGTGAGCAGAAAGAAGAAAGCCAAGAAGCAGCAAGGAGGGACAGGGAAAAAGCATGTGTGTGTGTGTGTGTGTGTGTGTGTGTGCTGCTGCTGTGGCGCAGTGGTGTCGTGGTTGAAGAGTTCCTCGTACGCACCGCAGCCAACGAGTACACTTCTGCGTCGGCGGCACGTGTGTGGTCGATGAGCTGTTGTCATGTGGGGGGGTGAAGAGTAGCACTTCACATACCGATATGTGTAGGCAAAGAGCAAAACAAAAAAAGCAAGAAGAAGACCAAGCAATAGTTCTTTCGAGGAACAGAGAAAAGAAGAAAGAGGGCAATAAGCAACGTGCAAAGATAAACAAGACCGGGTGCTCAGTCGTCGTCATCGTCGTCAGCGGGACGTGGGCACGGCACAAGGCAACGGAGAGGGGCCGATGGTCCTCGCTGCGCGTCGTCACAGGACAACTCCACGCGCGTGTGCTCGCTTTCGTCCCACGCAGTGGATTGACCCTGCACGCGATCCGCAACAGCATTCAGGGAGTCTGCGTATGCCAACATGGCATGATTCAGCACTGCCAGGCCAGGGCCACTCGTTGGTCGCAGCAGACGCTCAATCGGTGTGGGCTTGCAGAGAAAATTGCCTCGACGGTCAATGTTGACCTGCACGCCGACGTGATGGCCCGACCAAAGACGCCACCCCGAAACGGCGTCGCTCTCATTCACCACGCGAAATGTCCGAGGCACCGCCGCGTTGTACGCGTCGCGAAAACTCACGTTGCCGATTCGCGGTTGTCCAAACGAGTAGACACACACGTCGGGTCGCGGGTAGTGCACGAGCAGCAGTGCACGGTGCAGGCTGTAAGCACACAAGCACGCCAACGCACCGCCAAGGCTGTGGCCTGTGATGAAAACGTCGGCAAACGCCCCGGGTCCTTCCGGTGGCACGGCCGTCGCACTCAGCGCAGGGCGTGGGGGCTCGCTCGCCTGTCTGTCTTCGCCACGGTTTTGCGGCTCTGGTGTGCTGTGCCGAAGACGCCAGGCCGGCGACTCCCCTGTGCGTGTGCCGTCCGCGCGCAATGGTGGCGGGACGGCTGCCGCGGTTGGCGCCTTGCAAAAAGGATCGAACACGTACGTCTCTCGCAGGGCATTGAGCACCGCGTTGAGCACGCGCGCCTTCAACTGCATCCAGATCTCCAAAAACCCACTGTGCACGGTGGGTCGCACAGAGAGCAGGCGATCAGGCATCTCGCGCCAGGCGCGCTGATGGAAGCGGAAGTCCTGCACGGCGTTCGACACGTTGTCGGTGCCGCGAAAGGAAACAACTAGTCGAGCCGTCTTGCCTGCGTGCGCGGCGACCCGCCCATCGGGGGTCGTCACGATGACCTGCACGCCAGCCTCCTCGATCACCGCGAGCAGTCTGTGCCCGTAGAGACCAGGGTTGAGCACCCTCGTCGGTGGTGAGGGAAAGTCGCTCGGGTCGGGCACGGTGCGAGAGTTTGCCGAACGCGGAGGTGTGTGAACCGCGCCAGCGGATGCGTCCGGCGTGGTGAGAGCGGTGTCGAGCACGGCTACCGTGACGGAGTCATCTCGTGCCAGCGAGCGTGACTGCCCGCGCTGTTCGTCAAGGTGCTGCTTCCACGCGAACAGGTGCGTGAAGAGCCAGTGCACGAAGCGCGACACGCCGCTGAGCATTGCCTCGGGTGCGACCGACGGGTCCACGCTGAGGCCCGTCTCAATGAGCGCGTCGCCTTGGCTGGACGTCACCGCGTACGCCTCCCAGGCCATGTTGAAGCAGTCCACCGCCGTTTCGGTGTTGAAGAAGTAGTGGCGTCGCGACTCAGCCTGGGCAAGGACCTTGGCCTCCGCACGCGAGGAGGCGGGGCCGCCGAATCCAGACTCGTTGCCGCGTGCTGTGTCGTCGCGACGCGAACCGTGGAGCACCGCGTAGAGGGGGCGTTCCAGAAAGGTGTCCTCGAGGGTATCCATGAGCTGCCCCGTTCCCGACACGAACGTCTGCTCCGCGCCGTGAAGCAGCGAGAGCACCGCGCCTGTCCCGGTGTGAAGTCCGGCTCGGCGTGAGCGAGGGAGATTCTCTCCCCCGCCCTCCTCCGTGACACGGCCGATACGTGCACGCGCTGACTGAGACGCGCCGAGGCGGTGTGTATCATCCACAGGACTCACGGCCCTGTTGAACTCTTCATGTGGCGACGACCCCGCGGACGCCGCCGCGGCAGAGACGGAGGAGGCAGTCGGTGCCGCCAATGCCGCGCTTCTCTGCGTGTTCGACGAGGCAGTAGAAGACGAGCGTGAAGAGGAGGCGACGGTCGAGGTCACGTGCGATGTGTACGCGGACGCCCGATGTGATGTGTGGGTAGAGTCAGCGACTGGCGTGCCTGGAGGTCTTCCGCGCGGCTCGCCAGACGCCGGTGTTTCAGCGCTGGCGCTGCCGCTACTGCGCGCACGCCGCACCTCTGCCCTCTGTCGGCTGGAGTGCCTCTGGCGATGCCGTCGGCCAGACGGTGATGGCAGCTGTCGCTGAAGCGCCATGAACGCCCGTTCCTCCTCCTCCGTTGCGAAGATGTACAGGCTGCCTCCGTGCATGTCCAGCCACCGAAACCACCGCGACGACCACCGCACGCGCTTCCAGGTCGCGTCGCTCGGGCGGATAGGCACACGCGACGAGGTCCCAATCGGTGTGAGGAGGTACGTGAGGTGGTTCACCAGCACGGTCGTCACCACCATCGGCCCGAGCTGTGTCAGCGGTTGGAAGTACACCAGGGCGAGGACCTGCGCGTGCAGAGCCCACACAATGACTGTGCTGGCGACCACGTAGAGAAAGCAGCCGCTCAGGACGAAGCTGAAAAGGCGGCCCACGAGCTGCTGACGCCGCGTCTCCAGATAAGGCAGTGCGGCAAGGCGACCTGGCAACCACCACACGGTGATGAAGACAACGACAAAGCCAGCCAAGAGAACGACGTCGAGGGCCACGCGCAGGCTGTGGCAGATCTGATCGTCGCACACCGCCTCGGCACCCCAAGCCCAGTCCTCAAAAAAGCCTTGTGAAATGTCGATGATGAATACAGCCACGAGGTAGCCGCCCGTCGTGAGGGACACCCACAGTGGCAATGGCTGTGAGGAGCCTTCAGCGCCCACCTGCCGTGCGCTGAGGGCACCCGGTGCGGAATCGGCGTGCCGTGGAGATTCACACGACTCTGGCGGTGCCTGCCCACACGACATGCTCGTCACGAAGCAAAAGCACAGCAGTGTGGCGACAAAGTAATTGGGGAAGTGGAACTCAAGAAAGTGGTAGACAGAGACAGGCACGCCAGTCCACTCGTACACGCCGGGTACAAAAAGTGGGTCTAGGTAGCCGAGAAAGCTCACTTGCAACAGCAGCAAGCCATAGTGTTCGCGTAGCCACGCAACGTGATGCCGCCCATCCCTGCGCTGGCTGCGGCTGCGAGATAAGAAGCGGCAACAAGATAAAACGGTGTACGTGAAGAAGACACATCGCCAGACCAGCGTGCCGAGCGTGTAGAGCTCGCGCTGATACCACACGCCGATGGCCGATGGGTTCGTCGCGGCGAGAGCAAGCTCCGGTTCGACGTCAAGCAGCGTCAGCGAGAGGCGAGAGGCGTTCCGCTCGGTCACCACCGCCACGCTTCGTGGCAGGACAAGCGTGTCGCAGCGAGGGCGATCCACGTAGCACGTGACGGTCGTGTTCATCACGTAATGCCACCTCGCTGTGCCGCTGTCTGCGCTGTCGCTGTCGTCTGCCGTGCTTGACGCGGAGGCCGACGAGAAGAGCCGGGATGCTGTCGGGGAAGGGCTCCAGACATGTCCGGACACGGTTCCGCTGCGGGCATTGCTGTCCGCACCGCCGCCAGCACTGCTGGAGTCATCCGGACTGGGGTCAAGGGCCTCCTCTTCGAGTGCTACGCGCAGGAAGTAGGTGCGATATCGTGGTGCGTCCCGCTCCTTGCCGCGGTGGTGAGGCTCCGTGATGTTTGTCATGGGTGAGGCGAGGCTAAGAAGAACGTGAGTGAATCGGTTCATGCGGCGGTCCATGAGATGCGCGAACGAGGTCGCACTGGTCCAGCGGACAGCGAAGCGCTTCACTAACGGCCGCATAGTTGGCCTCGGTACTGTCGTGGTGGACGTCGTGGTCGGTGCGCGTGCGAATGCAGGTGTGTGCGACGTACGCGCGCGGGCGAGCGCGTGCACCATCGACTCCACATCATCGGCATCAGGTTCTTGGGCATCGTTGAGAGCAGATGACGATGACGAAGCAAAAGAGGAAAGCCCACTCGGGGGAGGAGAGAGAGGCTTAGATGGAGGGAAGAGGTCCCTCTGCGCGGGTGCCTCTAGCCAAAAGAACGCGCTCGTCGCCCGCGCGTGGTCGCTGCGGCCCAGCCAGGTTGGCGCGGCAGGCGGTGAGTGGAACGACGTGCCAGCGTGCAGCAGGTGCGTGTCAGCGTGTGTCCAGTAGCTTTGGGTTTGCATGCATGGGCTGCTGTTCCACGCGGCCAGTGCATCGAGTGAGACGCGCTCTGCGCCACACAGTTCGCGCGCTTCCCACTGAAGAGAAACGTTATAGGCTTGCACGGCGAGACCAGCAAGGAGAACGGCATACCACGTGTACAGGAACACACGCACCGCAAAGCTCGACATGGATTCCACCTGCAGCTCCAGCCGTGAGTGGCGTCTGGGAACGCGGGGGTTGGTCAACGGCGAGTCCCGTGTCGTCTCTGGCACCCGTGCAGCTGGAGTCGCTCCGGCCGCGGCGGCCGTTTGCGAGAGACATGCCTGCTCCATTTGTGCCTCAGCCAGTCAGAGCCCACGACGAGGAAAGTACGTGCGGAAGAAGAGGGCCTGTCGTTGCCGTCGACTGTGGCGATGGAAGAAGAAAAAAAGAAAAAATCAAACGAGTGGAGTGCGGGAGGTGTTTGACTAGTGTACGAAGTTACATGCCATCGGCGCCACACGCACAGACTCAACTGAGAGGGATGAGTTGGCTGCGGCCGCGTACTTCACGTGTGGTGAGTGCCACGGATGTGTGGTGAGAGCGTACCTGTCTTGGGTTTCGCTGTTCAGCACCAACTCTTGGCTGCACACACACCTGGCGCGTGGTGTCGAAAAGAAATACTGTTTTATGCAGAGTACAAGAAAGCTGCAGGTCCGTGAGAGACGGAAGACACTGCGGGACAAAGCAAGTGAAAGGTAAAAACAAGAAGCAAGCAAGGCAGGTAAGGTGAGGAACATAAGAAAAAAAAAAACAGTTGTGTCTTGAGGGACGCGAGAGGGTGTACAGGAGTCAACACTGACGCACCGTCAACGGACGGGACAGAATCAGCGAATATAGCAAAAAAAAAAAAAAAACAGTCGTCAAGACACGCTGTAACGGACAAATAAATATAGAAAAATCTGGTTCGCGAAAGACAGCGCCACCACACGCGGTACACTGAACAATGACAACAAGCACAAGAAACCGCGAAGAAAAAAAAATAGATGAGAGAAGGTGCAGAGCGCGTGTGTACACAGTCGTTGGGGAGAGTAGTGGTCTCTCGGCCGAACCTTCTCCCTCGCTCACTCTCCCTCTCACATACATACCACGCGTCCTTTTATAAGTCCATGACGTCGTTCACGTCACCGCCGCCGCAGTATCCACCTCCTGCTTCACCGTCTGGCGCAAGGTCATCGAAGAGCGTCGTGGAGGAGCGGTCGCTCATCGCGCGACAGTAGTGGTAAATACCCTCCACATACAAGTCCACTGATGCCGCGGTCGCACCGCTTTCCGATGCCTGCGACGACGTCACGGACGCAGGCGGTGGGTGCGGGTAAGCCTGCGAGGCGGAGATGCGGGCGTCCGGTTGGGGGCCAGTCTGCTGCGCGGTCCCGTCGCCACCTGAGCTAGGCCGCAGGTACTGCGTGTAGTGTCTTAACCAAGGGTTTCCGATCGGTGGCATTGGTGAGGGCTCCGGTGGTGCTGCATACTGCCGCCACGACGGTCGCGTTGCTGCTGCCGCCGCCGCTTGCGCATCGCCCGTTCCGTTGTCGTCATCCTTTTCGTGGGTGCCAATGTGATATGGTTCACCCCTAGGCGGGTCCTCTCCTGCCGTGCGTGGCGTGAAGGAGTGCGGGGGCACACGCGCAGCTTGCGCGCTGTGACAAGCGGGGCTGCCCGTGTAGTGGGAGCAGGTCGACGACGCGCTTGGGCTGGCTGACCGCAGGCGCGACGGCTTCACCGGGGATGGTGCGGCCGCGAGTGGTGTCGATGACGACTCGCTCGGCAAGCGTGGGGGCAACTCTGCAACGGGGATCGTGCTGCGTGGTCGTTCAGGGACGCTGGACGTGCACGTCGGTGCCCATGACACGCCGTCCACCTCGTCGGAGACTCGTGACGGCGACCTGTCACCTTCAGAGTCCTCACTTTCCGCTGTCGAGCCGTGGCGCATTCCACTACGACTGTGGCGGGCATTGGACGCGGACACCGCCATGCAGTCAATGCAGTCTGTGATGGGCGCGCGGGCCTCCGCTACGGCAACGGAAGCTCTGGCCACAGCGGCTGGTTGGTCGGCCTCCGCCGGTGTAGTGACGGCGCTGACGCCGTCCGACGCGCTGCTCAAACTGCCACCGACGCTGCCCGATTCTCTGTGACGGCTGCTGCTACTGCTGCTGCGGCTTACGGCGGTCGCAGGTGACGCCACCTCCATCTCCGTCGACTCACACCGTGATGCGACATTGCTGGCACCGTCTGGCGTGTAGGGTGCGGTGCCGGTGCTGTGACGTGGCGCACACGCACGGTCTCCTGGTAGGTCTGAAGACGGCTCATCGACTCGTACCAGAACGGGCGGGGTGGGGTCCACGTGCATCGACGGGCGGTGCGGCACGGCTTCACGGCTCTCTTCGTGAGGGGAAGGTCGGCGCGGAGCGTGGGAAACCAGCCCCGTGCAAGCCGCCACACGCACACGCGGTGGCACCTGGTGCGTTGGCCCTAGCGAAGTGCTGGAGGAGTCGCCACTGGTAGACGGCGCATCGGCTCGATGTGCGTTGGGTCGTGCCTCTCCGGCACGCGGCGACGGCGGCCTGACGGCGGCGGTGGCGGCGATCGTTGGCGAGTCGGGGTCCCTCTTCTCAGTGGCCGCAGTTCCACGCCGCACACTTGGCACCGGAGAGTCCTCGCCCTGAGAGTGTAGAGCGTGCCAGGAAGCCGAAGACGCGGCCGCGGAGGACGACGAGGGCACCGTGGGACGTGCGCTGGGCGGTGGTGGGGTGTGGATGTCTGATGCAGGGGACCGCTGGGTCTCACGCAGTGTGGAGACGGAGAAGGTTTGGTGTTGTGCCGTGTTCCCGCTTGGGCCATGTGTGCGGACGGGCGTGTGCGGTGGCGACGGCGGTGGGAGCTGCTGAGGCCGGCAGGAGTGCGACACCACGGCGAGGCACGGTTTGGGGTTGGCTGCCTGAGCCTCGCGGGATGCGCCAGGCACCACCGCAGCCTCCTGGTGAGCGTGGGAGTGGGGGCACGCCACAGGCGCGTGTGCAGACACCGATGAGTGCGCGATGACGCTCGATGTGCCACTCGTTCCCGTCGGTGTGTCGGGGCGCGAAGGGTCAAGCCAGCTCAGCGGCATTACCGCCTTGGCCACGTGCGTTGGTAGACGGGTGCCCTCTACACCGTGAGGAGCGAGGCGGCCTCCGTGGACCCGTCCCTGTGAACTGTCGTGTGAGATGATGACACTGTCCTCCGCAGCACTCACCGACGGGCTCTCCCCTTCTGATGCTCGCGGACCTCTCGGCGCGGTGGCGGCAGCGGGTAGGCGGGGTGTGTGCGGAGCGTCAAAGGCCATCTCTTCGCCGGTGGCACCAGTAGCGATGAGAGTCACCACTGGCGGGACGCGGTATGGCGATGGAGGCGCCGCTGCAACCGGTCGTGCCTCCTGCGGTAGTGGAGTGGTGAGGGACTCGCTCATGGGTGAGCGAGGCGGCGGCGGGTTTTCTTCGTCGTCGCCGCCGTCCTCGTTGTCATCGCCAGCGTTCACCGTGCTGGAGTAATGGTGTTGGAGCCGTTCCCGCGTAGCGCTCTGCCCACGCCGCGCTGGCACAGGCGCCGCAAGAGAAGGTGCAGGCGTGGACGTTACTCCATCCAGCGCGGCGGCGGCAGAGAGCCCAAGGGACGCACGCGTCGACTCCGTAGCCGCGGAACACACCGTCGCGGAGCCGCTGGCCGGTGAGTCCGCGAAGCTCGCGGCGGCCAACGCTGCTTCTTCGCCCGCGACGCCGTCGCCGTCACGCGTCTGCCCGGCAGTGCCTCGGTCACCATCACCACCATTGACGCTAGGTTCATTGAGCAACTGCGAGGTAAACGGGGGTGCGATGTAGCCCGCGTAGGCGCAATGAGGCGTGCGTGCGTGGGTGTCTGCTGCTTGAGCGGTTGCTTCATCGCTGGTGGGCTGAACGAGCTCGCGCACCGTGTGCGTCCCACGCGGTGTCAGATACGTGTGATAGCGCGGCGTATGTGGCGGGTTCGGCGCATCGTCATCGCATCCCGTCGCCGAATCCACCGCGGTGTCGGTACGCAAGGTGATAGGGAGTTCGTGCTGTGGTGACGCGTCATCACCCGCGTACCCCAAATGATCGCCAGTGCTGTGAGGGTCGGAGCGTTGAGAACGGAGTCGAGTGCTACTGTCGGCTGCGCTCTCACCTCCCACGGGTGCTGCAGACGTGGTGGGCACCGAGGACGCGTCACCGCCCACAATCGCCGGTCGTTGCCTCTCGTGTGCCTCCTGAAGCGCACGCACGGCGTCCCACAGCGCGGACAGCGCAGCCGCCTGTTTCGCCTCTTCCTGCGCGCGCGGACCGGAAGACGGCGACCGTCGTCGCGCGCCATGGGAGAGGGAAGAGCTCGAAGAACCGGAGGCGCCACGGCGGTCGCGGGACATGGTCGCTCGCGCATGGGGTACGGCTGAGCTGCTCACCGACGAGCGTGGCCGGCCCTCCGAAGTGCCAGTAGAGGCCTGCGAAGACTCGGTGCGGTGCTCTGAGCAATGAGCAGGGTCCCGGGACAGCTCGGCCATTGCATCCGCTGCGCTTTGCGCGACGCCTGGCTGGCAAAGATGGGGCGGTGAATACGCCGCTCTCTCGATGACCTGCGGTGGCGGTCGCACATGTGGTGCTTCCTTCGCTTGCGCATCGCCTTGCCAGAGGAGATCCCCAGGCTGATGGAGCCCACTACGCGCTGTTTGCAGCCCAGACAGACGGCTCGCACGGCGAGCGTAGCCTGCGTCGTCATCACTGGGTGAATGCGGCGGTGGAAGGGGGGCGAGTACAGTAGCCTGTCCACGTGCCTCAGCACGGGCCCGTCGTGCGTGCGCTGACTGCTGCGCGGCCACCGGGATGTCAAGAGGGGCAAACAGCCTCGCGTTGTAGCGGGACGGTCTCGAGCACATGGAGGTGCTTGTCGCTGTCGTCCCTGTCCTTTCTGTGCGAGCACTGCTTGCCACACTCTCTTCGGAGTCCTCACGACGCATACTAGGCATTGGCCTCTGAGAGCTTCTGTCGCCGTGTCGGCGGGTGTGTCCGCAAGCGGCACGCAAGACCGCCTCATCGGCACAACGGCCACCATGCTGCGACCGCTCATCGTCCTTGGGAGAGTGTCGGCGGTCCCAGTGCACGCCTTCGTCGTTATTCTCACTGCCTTGGTGGTCGGCCTCGCCGTCGTCCTCATTGTCGGCCACCCAGACCTCCACGACCTCTTCCGCCGCTACCTCTGATGCGCCAAACGACGCACTCGTGTGGAAGGAGTGACTCTCTTGCGCCGATGTGCTGTTGTCTGTGTTCACGCTGGATGGTGTGGATGACTGGGGCGCCACGTGTGCATGAGAGGCGGGTGCCGCCACCATGCTGAGCGAGGCCTCACCGCGTGTGGCGGTGGCGTGGCGATCGGTGCCCTGAGTCGACGGAAACGGCGACAAGAGAGCTTCGACGTCGGCAGCGGGGACGATGCCAGCGTTGGCGGAGCCGGGCATACCGGCTGGCTCCCGCGTGTCGACAACCAGCCAGGACGGCCGTGCGCGCGACGAGGAGGTTGTTGTGCTTGTTGGGTGCGATGCCGTCGCCGAGCTCAGCCGCGGCAGGTTTGCCGTTTGACGTGCGCCAGTGCGTGCTTGGTGAGTGCTGGATGGATCAGTGTGCGGGTCTGCAAGCGGCGCGCGCAACTGGGTGCGACGGGGCTTCGCCGAAGACGTTTGAGGATGAGACAAAGCTCGATCCTCGTCCGCGTTCGTGCCGCTCAGCTGGCCCGACGACGAGGAGTTGCTGTATGCGCTCTCGTCAGAGTGCAGCTGCGCGTTCGGCTGCGTTTTCAGTGTGCCGTCGATGCCCAAGGCTTCTGTTCGCGGATGAATAAAAGAGGGAATCGTCTCGGTACTACTCCAGGTGCTGGGGGACGCACTAACGTACAGCGCATCTTGGTAGTTGGCGGGACGAGACTGCACGGTGGCGACACACTCGCGCAATGCAAGGAGAGTATTCCAATCCGGCTCGTGGCGGTGTTGAGGGAACGTCATGGTGGCTCTACTATGTGGCCTTGTTGTTGTGATTGTGTGTGTGGGTGTGGGTGTGGGTACCCCTGAGTCGGACACACCACAGTAATGCAGTAGTTTGATGGTGATCTGCCGATGCAATGCCAACAGCACACGTATGCCAGACCGACGACGCGCCTACTTAGGGACAACGGGCGACAAAAAAAAAGGGGGAGATAAAAAGAAGAGAAAGCGTAATACAGGTGAAGCCACTGCGGAAGTCGTCGGTGAACAAGATGAACAAAAAAAATTATGTGATCTAAGTCTAATGCGTTGTTGTTGTTGTTAACGTCGCGCAATGGTAAGCAACGTGTTGGTGTGAAAAATACACAGACTCCGCCGGTAGTATCGTGTGCTAAGCTCACTCCCCTGTCGCACGCCCAGCACAATCGTCGCGAGAAACAGGCAATGTTAACAGAGGCAAGAGATGGGTAGAAGAAGGTGGGATGTGCTGACGTCAAGTGAGTTTTGTTGACACAAAGAAAAAAACTGGCGTCCTTGATAGCAAGAGCGTGCGGTGCCACACTGTTCCCCCACCAAGTCCGAGGCGAGGTAGATAGCAGGTCGCACAAAGCCGAGGCGGGCCTCTGTGATGAGTTCCTGTGACTGCACATATATGCATGTATGTTCATGTGCGTGTTTAATGTTTGCTGAAGAGAATAAGTGACAGAAACGCCGATATACCTTCTAGCCCCGACGGCGAGCATCGGCTAGCGAGACGGTTGTCTCAACAACGCACTTCACGTGCTTTGCGAAAGTCTATGCGCCTGTGTGTCTCTCCGCGTGTGTGACTTTCTGAGTTTAAACAAAACAAACAAATGCTGCATTTAGATGCATATCGTGCGTGCGCGTGTTGTTGTTGTTGCTGCTGTTGTTGTTGTTGTTGTTGTTTTTATGTGTGTGAGGAGTTTTGTCTTTAAATGCCTCAAATCAGTGGGTCCAACTAGTAACAAAAAGAAAAAAGAGACAGCGCGAACGGAAGGACACGCACGCGTAATCCACTCACCGTGTACACGCGGGAGCGCGCATTTCGGAATCAGCTGAACATCTTCGCGAACATCTTCTTTTCCTTCGCCTTCTGGGCTTCCTGGGCCTTCTTGGCCTTGTCGAGGTCGGCCACCACTGCGGCATCTCCCTTTGTGAGTGTCTTCGCAAGCTCCAGGTCCTTCACGGCGGCGTCGTACTCTTTGGTGGCCACGTACGCCTGCCCACGACGGAACAGTGCCTTGGCGTTGTTCGGGTCCACCTCTAGTGCGTGGGTGCAGTTGTTGATGGCGTTGCGCCAGAGACCGAGTTTGACGCTGCACGAAGCGATGTTGAGGTAGCACGAGAGCGAGATTTCGCGCTTCTTGGACTTGTTCTCCTCATCGTTCAGGTCGTAGAGTTGGCCAAGTGCGGCCAGGGACTGCACGAAGCGTGTCTGCGCCTCCTGCCAGTGCTCCTGCCTGAACAGCTCTTGGCCCTGCTCGCGACGGCGCTGCGCCATGCGAATGCGCTGAGGGTCGCTCTTCAGATCAGCACCGTCGGCGCCCTCCTCCTCGCGCTGCTGCTGGCTCAGCTTCGTCAGTTCCGCGTCTTTGCGGTCCTCTTCGGCCTTCAGCTTCGCGTAGTGCGCCTCGACCTCCGGGAAAGTCGCCTCCACGTGTGCTTTGGCCTCGCTTAGCTTGGCCAGGATGGTCTCCGTGGGAGCCCCCTCGCAGTCCCCGCGCACATAGTCGTCGACGGAAAACAGGTACGCACGTGCGGCGTCCTTCTTCTCTGTCGAGGCGTCACACGCGTCAACGGCGGCCTGTGTCTGCAGCACGTAAGCATCCAGACTGTTCAACGCTCTCAGCCGCTCGTGGATGGCCTCGTCCGCGCTGGACAGGCGGTCTTCGACGGAGCGCCATTCATCAATGGCGGCAAACTGATCTGGCGTGAGTGGCGACGCGACGGGCGAGCTGGGTGAGACCACACCAAAGTTCACGAGCGTGATCTTGTGGATCGGTGCGACGCCCGCGTCCGACTCCGCTTCCGCATCGGCAGCGGCGTTCTCCTGCTCAAAGTCGCGGGCGGGTGCGTTCATAAGGTGCGCAACCTGTGCCAGCACGGCGGCACCCTCCGCGATAGACAAGTTGGCGTCCAGTGTCACGCCCAGGCGGTCGGTACGGAAAGAGGACTTGATGGCTTCGCCGATGCACGGGGTGCGCCAGCCACCGCCAATCACCTCGACGCGCGTCTCGCCCGTCGTCGCCGTTGACCCGGAGAGCGCCTCCGTGAGCGGCTTCAGCAGGTCGTGCTGCAGGGCAGACAGCAGCGGCGTCGCGCACTCGTCAAGGATGGCCTTGGTGATGGACACGTTCAGGTCCACATCACCCTTCAGGGCCTCCACCTGCACGCGGGCACGGTCAGTCGTCGACAGCACCTCCTTCGCCTTCCGGCACTCGCGGAGGATCTTGCGCAGGGCCTTCACATCGCCACGAACGTCACAGTCAGGGTGCGTCTTCGCCAGCTCCTGGTACACGTAGCTGCACAGCGCGCCGTCAAGAAACGCGCTGCCCATCGCCACCGATGCTGTCGCCTTCTTTTCAATCGCGCGCTGGCTCACGGCGATGACGCAACCGCTGCAGCACGACGCCCCGATATCCAGAAGAACGACCTCAATCGGCGTGTCCTCGGGGAGCTCCTTGTAGTGAAGGTGGTGAAAGTACGCGGCGAGGCACTCGTCGCTGTGGGCAATCATGGTACTGTCCGCCGGCATACCCGCCAAGGCGCACGCCTGCCGCAGCGCCACGGCCGAGTCGGGTGCCGTCGCGTTGGGAATCGACATGCAAAGTCGCAGCGTGTGTGACGCCTCGGTGATAGCAGGGTTCGTGGCGCTGCGGAACTCCGGCACGAGGGAAAGCATACTCTTGATGAAGTACGCCGCGACCTGCACCGGGTACAACTCCAGATCACCGAACTTGCGCGGTTTTCGCAGCTCCGACGCACTGCTGTTCGCCTGCGTCGCGGTGCTACCGTGAACCTCCGACGTTGAGCTGCCAAACAGCCACGACACAAGGTCTGTCACCGTCTCCGACGGCTTTGTGATTTGCTTCGAGGCCGCATTCTCACCGTAGCAGCGCGCCTCGTTGGCAGAGTAGTACACCACCGTGCTTGTGGCCTCGTTGCTGAGCTCATTGCGCACCACGGTCGGCATGGGCTTGGCAGGGTCCAGCACGGTGAGGCGAGTCGTCGCACTGCCCAGGTCGAGGCCAATGTTCAATTCCTTCTTTGGTTGGGCCATGGTGTTTCGAGAGGGGGGAAGACGGTTCTCTTGGTTTTGATTGTAGATTGAATGTCTGGTGGTGACGTTGTTGTTTTGTATCTGAGAGTGAGTGCGATTGATGGAAGTTGTGTGAAGATCTTTGAATCATGAAACACAACAATAGAAGGAAAGAATTACGAAAGGGAGATCAGCCGAAATGGAGGAGGGTGTGTAAATATGTGCGTGGATGTACGTGTGAAGGTGCGTGTGTGTGATGATGGTATCCCGTGGCGGTAGCAGCAGTTTGCGCCACAGGCGTGCTGCCATTTGAGTCCACCCAAATCCATGAAAAGCGCAGTGCCCGCTATGAGTCAGCCGAGAAGCACACGGCAGGCTTGCCGCTCCCTGGCGTGTCTCCTCATCGTGGCTTCTCAACACCGGTGTGGTTGGATGGTGTGAACGCCCCGCGGTGGTGCGTCATCCGAAGGGTAAAAGGCGGCGGAAGCTCGTGGTTGATGTGTGTGCTTTAACGTCATCACCGTGCATACAAAGAGAGAGAGAGAGAGAGAGAAATGAATCGTTCTTTCTTCCTTCCATGTGTTGTCGTTTTTAAACGGCTGAAAGGGCACACTTTGAGCCCAGGGAGCGTGCCACTTCCTGCCTTGTCTCGCCTGACGCAGAGACAACCATGAGGTGCGGTTGTTGCCGATGCTCGAGGTTAGGCGCTGTTGAACATGTCAACGTACTGCCGGCGACCCACGCTGGTGCTGGGGCCGCGGCGTGGCGGCGGTCCGGCCTGTGGGCGAGAGGCGCCCGGTGGGGCTGTCACACCGGGTCCTTGGGCGGCGGGCGGTGCGCCGCCTTGCGGATCTGCCACGCGCGGTGGCATCTTGGGCGGTCCGCGGCGCGCCATCTCTGCCTGTGCCTTCTCCTCCTCCGTCTCCTCCACCATCCAGCGGCCACGCACAGGGTCGTACTGAGGCGGCTTTTCTGTGTCCAGAATCATGGGCTTGGCCTCGTCCTTCTTCTTCTTCTTCTCATCGCCGGCGGCCTTGTCAGCGCTGCCACTCCTTCGGAAAAAGCTGAGAAGGGCTTCGACAGAGCGGGAGCGAGCGGGCTTCGCCGCCGTACCAGACTTCTCGGCGGGCTTGTCTCTTGCGGTCGGGTCCGCGCCGCGCCCACGAGCGGGCTGCGGTGGCTGTGATGGCGCCTCGGACGGTGGTGAAGGAGGAGGAGGGGAACCCGGTGTGGCCGCGGGTGGCATGGTCATCGGTGGGCGCGCAGCAGGGACGGGGTTCTGCGGGTTTACGCGCTCCGTGTCCGACCCGTCACGGCGACGCGGTGGGCCAGCCGTTGGGGGCGAGGACGGTTGGCTGCGCTCCGCCACGCCGGCGGCCGGTGGGTGGGGCATCGGCAGCGGCGGCGGGCGTGAGTCACCGCCGTCCAGCGCAGGCCGCGACGAAGCGTGTGGAGGAGGAGGAGGCCCACCGGCAGCAGCAGCAGCAGCAGCACGTCCGGCAGGCACCGGACGCACGGGTGCGTTCGCTGACGGGCCGGCTGTCGCAGCAGGTTGTGGTGCGGCGGGTGATGGCTGTGGCGTGTCCGCTGCCTGCGGTGGCTGGTCGGCCTCGGTGTGCGCACGGGGCGGCTGTGGCGGTGCCTGGGCATCACCCACTGGCGGGACCGGCGCGGCACCCGTGGTAGGGGCAGCGGCTTGTTGTGGCACCGAAGGCGGGGGCGGAGGCGGCAGTCCTGTGAAGATGAACAGGAGCTCGTCCAGGAAAGCCGGTGGGCCTTGGAAAAGTGCGTGCTGGGGCGGCGGCAGTGTCGACAAGATCTTCTCGACCGCCCTCTGCGCGCTCACCGGAAGCCCCGCCTCTGCCAGCCACAGCGCCTGCGCGACGTGGAAAGCCACGGCGTACCGTCGCGGGCGTGCGGGAAGACCGTGAGCGCGAGGTACGCCCGTTTCGCTGTTTGAAGCCACAGTCGCTACCAGTGACGCATGCGCGGCGTCCGCGGCGAGCCGCGCTTCCTGCAGGAAGTCAGTCAGTAGCGTGCTGGTCAGCGAGAGAAACCCAGTGCGGCAGCCAGTGGTAGGGTTGTAGTGGCCGCCGAGCACGCCGAGTCGTGCGTTGAGGGCGTTCATGACCTGCTCCTGCTCCGGACGCAGAGGCCGCACAGAAGCCTGGCCGTGCCGCCACGTGGGGCTGCCCTGCGGTGTCAGGTGCGCGATGAGGAAGCACGTGTGGGCCTCCATGACGAGACCCACCTGCAGCAGGCTGTCGCCCAACGCCACGAGCCCCTCAGCGCTTTGCTTGGTGTAGTTGCACGCCAGCGTAGCCGCGTGAACGCGCCAGGTGCCATCGAGAACCTGTCGCGGTGCATCCTGGTCGTCGTCTGCGCACGGAGCTGAGGTGAAGGGTGGCAGCTCGAGCTCGTTGAAGAGACAATAGGCGTGCGCGAGCGGCGATGACTTCTCCAGCTCCTTCTCCACCACGGCACGAATGCTCTTCACGTAGAGATCCTTGCTGTCGCACATCATGGAAATGATAACGGCGTGTGTGTGCAGACCGTGCTCCAGAGCCACCTCCACCGCGGACTCTCGCGCACCCTGGGAAAGCAGACGCTGGATGACGAGCAGCGCGTCCTCGCCGTCGTCGTCGTCGTCCTCGCTGTCACCGTGGCGTTGCTTGCCAACGGCAGGGTGTGGTCGGTTCGGGCCTGTCCGTGCCGGGGTTGGCGCAGACGGTGCCGCCCACTGTGCATTGCGTGGACTCGCCGCACGCATCGCCGACTGGCCACGAGAGGGGGTGGTGTGCTGTGTGGGGAGCGCTGCTGCCGTTGTCGCCTCCACCGCCGCTGCCGCCTTTTCCTCTGCGGCACTCTCCGCTCGCTTTTGCGCGACATCAAGCTGGGCGGCAATCATTTTGCCTCCGCCTTTGCTCCATTGCCACGCCGAGACCTCAGGGGTCAGCGCGTCCTCCAAGGCGCTCGAGAGTACTTCCAGCATCGGTGAGGGCAGCGAGGCCTGTAGCGCCGCCCACAACGTGGACGGCACCTGCTCCACGGAATGGAATGTAGCCGTTTCCTGGGTGGAAGCGAAGAAGGGCAGAGTGGTGGCGACAGCGCGCACCAGGCCGGCATAGGCACGTCCCTGCTCGGTGGCCCGCACAGCCCACAATGGCCGTGACGCTGTCTCAGGTTTGCCAGCCTCGCTCACGTCGTGGGTCTCAAGCGCTGTCATCAAACGCAGCTGAGTGGGTTGTGTGACTGCCGCCGCGCCCGTCCCGCGAGGGCCGTTGGCCAGCGCCGCGGCTTGTGCAGCGGCCCGCGGGGTAGCACCAGGCTTCACCGGACGAACAAGCGCACCACGGCGATTGGCGCACACCGTCATCAGGCCACCGTGTGGGTGAAGGACGGCGAAGCAAGGTGCGTAGGGCCGCTTCGTGCGTCGTTCACGCACCGATGACGACGGCAATGGTGGTGGGGTGGTGGACGGAAGAGCGACCGGCTCTTCCTCCTGTCGGTGGCTCTCTGCAGCAGCGGGCTCTGGTCGACTCACAGGGGCCGGTGCAGGCGCCGCGTCTGGCGTCTTGAATGGGTTCACGACACTCGCCACGCCCGCGTGCGTCGGCCGCAAAGCTGCTGACGGACGGTCGTGGCTGCCCGGGGCGCCGTCCGCGTGCGTCACCTCTGGTGGAGGCACGTCGGTGGGACGGTGGGTTGACGATTCCGGGTTGCCGGCGGGGAGCGATGCGGCGGTGGTGGCCACGCGTGGAAGCGGTGCAGTTACCGCGGCGGGTGCGCCTTCATGGGGTGCTTCCGTGTGCGGCTCGGTTGCGCGCACCTCCTCGTCCTCGTCCTCCTTTCTCTCGTCTTCAACGGTGTACACGGCCGCGTCCTCGTCGTCCTTGTCATCTGCTGGCTCGTACGGTGCCAGTGGCGTGTGCGGGACGGGAGAGTCGGCAGCGGCGGAGCTGGCGCCGCGCACGTACGGCGACATCGCGAAGCTCTGGGGTGGCCGCTGTCCCTCGAGCCCGTCACGCTGTTGTCGCTGCCACAGTGGTGTGGCGTCGTTGGCCGACGGCGGGAACGGCGCACGCCCACGCGGGGTGAGCTGCTGAAGCCGCGGAGGACCACCAACAGCCGTCGTCGTGGGTTGCGGCGGCATGGGTGGCGGAAAGGCTCTCGCCTGGAGGCCCGGTGCTGGCGAGGCACCGTCTGGCAGGTCGCCAGTCGTCGCGGGTGGCTCAGTGGGTGCGTTCACGGCCATCGTCTCGCCGTGGGGTCTGGTGGTGTTCTGCGTCACGGCCGGGGGAAGGGCCGCAGCCGTGTTCATTTGACGCAAGGGCAGCGACGGCACCGCATAGGGCCGATCCGCCCCGGCTTGGTACGGCAGCGCGGCGGCGGCTGGTGGGGTGGTGAGGGACGCGTGCCCTGTGCCGACCTCGCTGAGCAGCGGCGGCGTGGGCTCCATCGCGCCGGAACGCGGTGACCATACGCCCATGGCCGCCTCGCAGTCAGCTGCGTTGAGAAGAACCTCGCCGGCCAGAAGCACGTGCCCATCACTACCACTGAAGCCGCCGCGCGTGTTGGTGCCGGGCATGAAGTGCGCGTCCGCAGGCAGAGCGCTCTGGGCGCGTGACATGGGTGACGACTCGCTGGCGGTGTACTGAGGAAAAAAAGAGGCCGAATTCATCGGTTCCTCCCCATCGCCCTCGCGACCGCTGCCACTCAGCAGCACGGGTGCTAGTGCGTCAGGTCGTCCGTGAGGCGCGTGCTGGTCGGTCAAGGCCGTGTCTGGTGAGAAGCCCGGCGGTGGCGGTGGCGGCGACGCGGGGAAAGACCCGACGGCGTCCACGTGCTGCCGATCGGCAGCGGTCCAGTCATCCTGCGCACCCACATCCTTGTCGTCCCTTTTCCATTCGGCTTCATCCCTCCGCGGCAACGGTGCGGACGTCGTCTTGCCAAGGTTGTCGCCGCTGGTGTTCAGGTCCGTTGGCGCCGATGAGACGCTCCACTCCGGCACGGGCTGCGCCCATCCTGGTGCGCTCGTGTGCGGTGCCGTCAGCGGTGCGCCGTCGCCCTCAGTGAGCGCCGTCACTGCCGCGTCACTTGGGGGAATGTGCACCACGGGCGGCTGCTCCTTTTCAACGAACACATCACCGTCAGTGCTGTTTGCGGCGCCATCCGCGTCAGCTGCGCCTGTGGCGTGCGCGGCACGGGGAGGTTCGTGTGACGGCGACAGGTGCGTGCGCATGGGTGGCGCATCACCATGTGCTGGGTCGGCAGGCGGCGGTGCCGTCGTCGTCTGCGAGTCGCCCGGTGCGTGATGCTGCGCGGTCGTCGGCGGCGGTAGAGGCGGCGCACGCAGCGCAGCGTCCGACCCGCGCGGTGTCTGCGTGCGTGACGAGGGCAGCAAGAAAGCCGGAACTTCACGCTTCATGAGGCGGTCAAACTGCGTGCGGGCGCGACTGCCACTGCTCCCACGCGGCGCTGCCGCGACAGCTGGCGTGCGGCTGGTGCTCACTCGGCCTGGGGGTGGCGCGCCGGTGGTGTGGCGAGCCCCCGACGGGCTATCGCATCGCTGGGCACGCTGTTCTTCACAGGGCCTTGCGGTGCTGTCTTGTGCACCTACGGCAGCGTTCGTTGGCTGTGACTCCCCACCGTCATGCGGTGTGGACGGGGCCTCGGCCTTCGATTGAGACGGCACCGGCGGCTGCGGGTGCGGCGGATCACTCACGGCAGCGAACGGGTTCTGGCTGGTGGGCATCTGCGCCATCGTGTGGATATCGCTTTGGCTTCTTCTTGCGGCCGCCATCGCCGGGGGTGGTGTCACCGCCGCACCTGACGGGCGCTTGAAGGGGTTTTGCACCGCGGTGTCAGTGATGGTCGGTGCGGCCGTAGTCGGAAGACTGCCGTCGTGGCCAGAGTGCCGTTCCGCGTCGATGGCGGCGCCGATCGGCGTGACGGCGTGCTTTTCAAAAACGGGGAAGGCGGATGGGAGCGCGCGCACGGGCGCTGAGGCGGCAGGTGCGGGTGCCGCTGCGCCGAGCGGGGCATCTGACGCAGGGAGCGGAGCCCCTACCGAGTCGCCGGACCCGCTATCCAAGGCCTTATCCTGGTCGGTCTCAGCCGCCTTCGTGACTGGCGCCTGCATGCCCGTGGGGACCGCACCTGGTGGTGGTGGCGGCGCACGTGCCGCCGCCGCAGGAGCGCGTTTGGCAAAAGGGTTTGACACGACTTCCGAGGCAGGCGGCGTCATGGTGGCGGCCGGCGGAGCGTGAACGGCGGAAGGAGCCGGTGGGTTGGCCGGCTCCGCTGTCCCCGTGGCGGCGGATGGTGCCGCGGCGAAGGCTGTGTTGAAATCGTAGGGGCTCGGCTTCACCTGCTGTGGCGGGGGGCCGCGGGGCGGTGGGGGCGGTGGCGCTGCACCGGAGGAAGGAGTGGGCATTCCTGCGGAGGTGGACAACGTGCCTGTGCTCGGTACGGCGTACCGTGCCTGCGGCGCACGGTGAGCCCCCGGCGCCCGGTACGCGCCAGCCACGAAGCCACCCGGCGGTGGCGGTGGGCGTGACGGAGGTGGCGGTGGGCCAGAAGACATCTTTTTCTTTTCAGCTTTTTCTCTCTTTTTGTGGCTGTGGTTATGGTGGTGCTGGTTTGTTCTCTTTTTTTTTTTTTGCGCGGCGTCCCGACAAATGCACAGGAGAATGGGACGAGGCAACGACAAGTGAAGGCGGTAGTGGCTGCCACAAGATGCGGCGCGACCAGTACGGCACGGAGGCGTGTGCGCAGGCACGACAACGTCGGTACTTTCCTAGAATAAATAGAGGCACGCACAGCACCAGCAGTGGATGCAGTGCTTTGTCACTCAACACAACACGACAGAGAAAACGCGATGTACAAAGAGGCTGAAAAGATGAAAACAAAAGAAAAAAACAAGAGAACAGATACGATCTGGTGTAGGTTCTTGTCAAGGTAGCGAATGCAAGTGCGCAGTATCGGGGAAGACGGGAGATTCACGTTGTGGGGGTGAGAGGGAAATGACCGATGCCATGCATCTCTGTGTGTGAAAAAAGCAGGGGCGGGAACAGGAGCAGCTGCCACAGGTGCCGCATGCTTGCCCCGGCGTTGTCGCTGTGCGTCCTCACGCCGCACTGTGTTCAGTTGATATCACTCATACGCAACGGGTGGTGTGTGTTTGTGTGTTTGACGCAATCCTTTCTATCGAATCTGGTGTCCAGCTAGCTGTCACAGTCACTCAACTTGACGTGCGCTATACCCCCGCTCAGCGCACGCACGAGGGCCATGAAAGGAAAGCACAAAGTGCCTGAGCTGCCAAGGCGGCCTCACGCCACACACTCTCTTATACAACCTCAATCATCGTCATCGTCGTCGGTGTCCAGCTGGGTGAGAAGTGAACGCGGTGCTGCTTGCGCACGCGCACGAGGCAAGGGAGTCGGTGTTGTTCGGGAAGGAGGTGGCGTCGCGATGTCTTCTACGCTGTCGCTATCACTGTCATCTGTCGACGCCAAGCCGTCCAGGAAAACGTTGCCGGCGGGGTGCGTCGTCGGCGTCGTGGCCGTTTGGCTGCCGGTGTCACCGGAGCGAGAGAGGACGTGCTCCGTCGAGGAAGACGCGGGCGCTGCCATGAGCTGTTCAAGGTCCCCTCCGCCTCCGTACCGCGACAAGGCACGGGCCAGCTGGTCAGCGTCTGCACGGGAGGACGAAGACGCGTCGAGGTCGTCGTCGACGTTATTGCTGTGATCGCCACTGCCACTGCTGTGACGGCTATCACGGTCCTCTGCGGACGTGTCGTGGTCATCCTCGTCGTCGCCGGACCGGTCCGCACGGGCGCCACGCTCGCTCTCCCCTTCGTGCTCAGCCCCAGCGCCCACACCACCGCCGAGCGCGGACAGGCTCTCTGTAAAGGCGTCGAAGTCATTGTCGTCCTGCTCTGTGTGTGTGACGTCAGAGGCGTACAGACCCGGGGTGTAGGAGGCCACGTGGCCGAGAGGCACCAACCCGCGGGAATCGCCCGCGTGCGACGCTGAGCCGCGCCGCGCACGCACAGCACGGAGGAGATCCAGCGTGCGGTCCTCCTGCGCCTCTCGGTTGTCCACGTGCTCCTCAATCGCGCGGTTCATCTCGGCAAGCCGCCGGGCCGCCTCGTTCTCGCGCTCCATCGCCTCGAGTGGGTTCAGCTCGGACTCGCTCTTCTCCTTCTCCCACTGTGCACGGATCGCCTCATTCTTGCGGTTCATCTCGTACAGGTCTCCGCGGGTGCGCTCACAGTTTTTCGCACACCTGTAGCCGCCCGTGAGCTTCGGGGTCTCTGGATCTGTCAGGAGGTAGAGCAGGCCATCGCAGAACTTGCAGTGAAACTCGAGCTCCCAGATTCGGATGGAGCCGAGGTACTTCTCCTTCGTCGCACGCCGGTTGACGTAGACGTGCGAGCCACGCACGACGCGACGGTGGCACAAGGTGCAGATCAGATCGAACGGAATGGCGAACGTTTGCCGCTTGACCTCGTCGTGACTTTCTTCGCCCTGTTCATCGTCTCCACCGTCGCGACCCTTGCGTGAGCGCCGCTCGCGCTTCTCACGTTTCCGCTGCTCTTCGAGTTTGCGGTAGTCAAAGTCATCGCTTAGGTACACGCCGCTGCCATAAGTGGCGTTGATCTTTGCCATCGCGTGCCCTCTCGATCAGCCGCGTGCCGTTGACTAGATCTTGTGAACAGATATATATGTTTTTTTTTGTGGTTGTTGAGGGAGAGAGAGAAAGGAGAAGGGGGAGGGAGGTGAATGGCGTGGGAAAAAATGGTTGCAAGTGTCAAAGGTGAGAGCAAAAGAGCCACAGAGAGAGAGGTAGAGTCTGTGTGTGCGCGTATTTCCGTGCTTGTACAGGCAGTGGTGTACATCAGTGGGTAAGTGCGATCATGCGGGTTTTTTTTTGCACTCTTTCCTCTTCTTTTTCTTTAACGTGTTGATGTGTTTAACAAACAGGTTCCCACAGGAAGAACACAATGAGTTGGGGAAGCTGGCGTCTATCACATGCTTTCTATGAAAAATGGGGCTAGCTGGCTACGGGTGGGGCGTGCTGCGAGTGAGAATATCTCTTGCGCATGCTGCATCGCGGCCGTCAAGGACGCTTAGGCCGGCGCTGAGCCAGGGAAGCAGCGCGGCCAGTGCGGTCTTTGTTGCCGGGTCGGATTCCTCGACGGCTTTCGTGACCCACGGTGGTGTAAGCGCTGACGCCTTCCCGCCCAGGTCAGAATGTTGGCTCGCCGCGACGAGTCCTTTCGTGGGCAATGGCAACTCCAGCCAGTGAGACTCAAAGCGTAGCACCGCACAGAGGTTCGACGCAAAGGCGGCTTCATCGGCGTCCAGTAGCTGCTGCGCCGTGGTGCGAAGGAAGTTCATGAATACCACCGTGTACCCCTGCTGCACGAGCGCACGCACGAGCCCTCGGTTCTGGTAGCGGTTGAACGCCTTCAACGCACCGACCAGTTGAGGGTTGTAGGCACGCAGATCTGCGAAGCTGCTGTCTTTGGCAGTGAGGCTGTCCAGCAAAGACTGAAATGCTGGCTCCACGCGCGCGTAATGACTCATCGCGCCATCATCTGCTGCGGCTGCCGGAGTCGGTGGGCACCACCAGGCAGGGAAGCCAGCGTCATTGACGCACATAATCGCTGGCCCGTCTTTCGTCGTCGCTTGTGTGTTGGCGCTACTCTGCATCAGTGCCATTGCCACGGTGTTCACGTCTGAGTCCGCCACGTCATCGCGACCCCACTCAACGGTAGCAATCCCTCCACTTTTGCTGTGAGAGAGGTTCGTGAAAAATGCCGCCACAGAAGCCTCCTGCCGCTGTGCAACCGAGCTCGCCCCGTCGTGGCCGCCGAGGCGCGTAAGATCAAAGTACAGGGCTGTCTCCACTGGCAGTGGCGGAGGGGTAGGGAGGTCGGTCCGCGCCGAGGTGAGGGACAAGACCGGCAGCTGCAAACAGTGCAGCGCGTACGCCACCGGGCCGCTGTGGAGTGTGTACTTGTCCGTCACGAAGCACTCGACGCGTGCCATCCACGGCAAGGGGTCCTCGACGGCGGACCTGAAGTCGGCCTTCTCCCTTTCCCACTCGCGAATGAAAGCGAGTGACGTCTGCGGAGACGGTGCAGACGGAGTGGGGGGACTCCCCGCCGGCGACGCGGCCTGTCGCGCCACAAGATCCTTTTCATGAATCACGACCACACGATTGGCAGCGGCAGTGGTGCCTTGCACGAGGGCCCGCGCTGCCTCACGAACGTGTTCCAGCAAAGGTCCCTCTGGCACGTCAGTGTAGACCAGCACACGCTGAACCGCATATGCGTGCGGAGTGGCTGTGTCGTGCATTGCGTGCGGGTAAGCGAAAAGAGGAAAAAAATGGGGGTGGAGCGCTCTGTGTGTATCCAATCTGGGTCGCAGCGTCTGAGTGCGTGTGTGAGTCACTGATGCCGACCGGTGTGAAAAGGCCTTCCCTTGCGCGCAAGTGCTCGAGTAATCGTCAACACGCGTCATCACACACACACACACACACACACGCATGGGAAGAGGGAATAAAAGAGAAAAAGTAGTGCACGCACGGGCACGTATTGAGCAGCAGTCAGCGGTGCGGAGGAAGTGAGAGCGGGAGAGGAGAGAGATACGGTCGGTGAACGCGCACGAGAAAGAGAGAGAGGGGGAAGGGGTCACCGCTTCAGTGCAAGCAGTGTCCCAACACGTTGGCACCGTCGCTGACGTCACCTCTCTCTCTCTCTCTGTATGCGTGTGTGCAACGTGCACAATCATCTGCACTTTGGTGCGAGAGAGCCATCCAACTACCTTCACAAGAGTCAAGCGAGTCGATACGCGGCAACGCCATAGATGCGAAATGTGGGCAAGGAAAATGGAGACCGAAAACGGGAAGAATAAAGAAAATGAGCCTGAGGAGAGACAGACCAGGCACAGGCAGAGACAGAGAGAGAGCTCCCTAGAGGTTGGTGCATCCTATCCTCTTAGTGATGCGGTGCTGGAGACGCGCGTGTGCACGTGAGGAATGCTGCTGCTGTCGTCGCGTCATCCCCGTCCCCGTTCACGGGGTCGACAGAAGTGTGTGTGTGTGTGTGTGTGTGTGTATGTGAAGACGAACCGGAGGGAGAGTGGGTGCGCACAGAGAACGAGGAAAAACGAGAAGTGGTCATGCCACGTCAGATTCCACGTTGTCGCACCAACTATCGAGGAGGCGAATCTGCTGCTTGAGCTCGTGAAGCAGTGGGTCGGCCGCAGCGGGATCCACGTCCGCGTCTCGCAGCACACCTGGTACACGAGGAGTTCCCACGCAAAGATCGAGAAGCCGGCTCAATTCCTCTGTGGCACCTTCAATACGACCGCAGCGGAACTCAGTGGGGGTCACCGAGTCAAAGGCGCCCTCCTGGCCCTTCTCAATCATGTGCAGCTTCCTCACGTAGGCGCTGATATGGCAGTTCGCAATGAGGTCACGTGCCTTCTTCAAGCTCGCTTCGAGGTGGCGCAAGACCGGTTCGTAAACTGTCGTGTAGTTGTTTAATGTCTGCATGAGAAACTCGCGGATGGCCTTCTGCTCCAGTTGCGAGCTACGCTTGTGTGACGTGATGCTCTCATAATACGACCGCAAGAGGGTTTCCTTCTGTTCCTTGACGGTGTTCGTCACTGTCGGTGCTGTTGGGCGGGTGCACGTGTAGGCAGAGCCGGAGGAGTGCGCCTTCCAGTCGCCCATGCAGATCCAGCAGAACTCGTATCGGCACGGGAGCGAGCACGTCATGTGATTGCAGCCGCTGTTTTTCTCGATTGGGCGGCGACACTTGGGACACAGCTTCGTGACGCGATTGATCAGCGCCAGCGTGGCGCCCTCCTCCACGTTTCCCGCACGCCATTCAGCCAGCGCCGCGCAGCTGGCGGGGTGGTGAGGCAAGTCACCGCACGTGCGGCACCACTCATGGTGGCAAAGATCGCAGTGCAGCGTGGCCCCCTCGGCTAGTGGTCGCAGTATATGTACCACGCCTTTGCAATCGCTCGTCGGGCACAGCGAAAAGTGTGGGTGGGCGAAGGTGTACTCCGTCAAGTACGCATGTGTCAGCGTGTATAGCAGGCCTTCGTCGGCGCCGGCACACAGTTCGGGGATGTCTTTGAGATTGACGAGTTCCGCGCACATCATGCAGGGGGTGACGTAGACGCTCCACTCCTGCACACGCGCACGAAGGTACTGCTGCCAGCACTCGCGGTGCGCGAAGTGTCGGCAGGTGGAAAAAGCCAAGCCCTGGCCAGGTTCAATGTCGTCGTAGCACACCATGCACCCGCCATCGAGAAGGGTGTCATTAGAGATGATAGTGTGCGCCGTTGCAAGCACGGCCTCCTCCTTGAGGTGGGCGTGCTTCACGCAGTCCTCACGGTGTGTAAGGAACACCTCATCCGGCTCAATGGGCCATCCCATGTCGTTCAGCACGGCCGCCGCCGCCGCCGTATTTGGCAATGCAAAGCGCTCCGCAAACTGCTGCACGGTTTGTGCCATCAGGTCGAGCACGGCGCTCTCCTCCATCGTCTCCATGACGTTCTCGTTGCCGGTGGCACCGGAAAGCGCGCCAGCGCCAGCGGCATTATCGGCTGCGTCGTCTGTGTACACGTCGTTCGCTGCTGCGTCGTAGTCGTAATAGTCACTGTACCCGTCATAGTACGCATCATCGTAGCCGCCGTCCTGGTACGGCTCACACGGCCCGCACTCTTCGTCAGGGCAGTCGGTCATGAGTGTACGCTTGAGGCAATCGCAGGTGCACAAGGACACTGCGGTCTCGTCGATAGAGGCAAGGGCGTGGGTGGTTCCTTGTGGCACTAAGGCAGCGGTTGAGTCGAGAGGTGGGGCCTCGTGAGATGCAGCGGTTGATGTCAAGGTCGCGTCGATGGGTGTGAGCGGCTGTCAACGGACAGGTAAAGGCAAGGGAGAAAAAAAATGGGGTACCGCAATGATGCGAATGAAAACAGAGGTGGAGCAACACAAAGAACAAAAGACGAGCAAGGGCCCGTCAGCTCGTCGTCGTCTGAGTGACGAGAAGCTTTGATAACTGGTGACGTGGTTGTTCAGCGACTGAGGTCAGCGTCACAAGAAAGAGTAGTGAAAGCGTAGAGAAAGAGTAGAGAGAGAGAGTCCACAAGTGGTCGCGGCCGAGGAGAGATAAGGGAAACGCGGGTGAGGGAGAAAGACGAGGCGCAGGAGGTGTCATGCGCGAACAGGTGCTCTTCCAATGGCACGACTATTCACAAAGAAAAAAAAAAGTGAAAAGGGGGAAGCGGGAAGCGGGGCGCTCGGTAGCTGACCCATATCGTGTGGATCGCAAAGCCCCATCCCGCAGGGCGGCGACGTCATCACACACATCATCCCTGCGTTGCTTCTTTTGTTGTCGTGGTGTTCACAAGTTGTGTGGTGAGGTTGCGTGGTGTTCGCCGGTGTGGAAGGCATCATGACGGCCAGACGTCACGCCACATGCTTTCCCCACCTCTGACCGGCCTATCGTCGTCGCTCGCACACGTATATTGCCTGGTGATGATGTGCTGTCGCCTCCCCGCCACCTCCTCATCCCCGCTCTCCCCTTTGCCAGTCTTGTCGGGGTGGTGAGGCGGCGGCGGAGAGATCCGCCGTGTGCACGCTCTGCCCTTCCGATGCACGTCCCACGCCTTCATTGGGTGGTGTGTGGACTCAGCACGGCCGCCATGTCACGCTGTGTCTGGCAACGTAGCTTCACAAGGTCGCCGTACGAGCCTATCAGGCCCTTCAAGGACAGCAGCAAAACAGAAGCCAATGAGCCGGCGACGACCAGGGAGGCCAGTGTACTCGAGAACAGCAGGCCTTTAGAGGTGCTTTGCCACAGCCCGACGAAATCGGATACCAAGAGAGCCATCTGGGAGAGCAAGCACACACACAACGTGCGACGCACCTTGAACATGACCAGGGGCAGGTGCTGGTGGCGGTGCAGGTCAACGACAGAGTAGTACCGCGCAAGCTGCTCCATCGACGGCTCAGGCAAGTCGGCGAACGGAGAGGTCGCCACGGCCTGTGCGTCGTCGGACTCGGGTGCCCCGGAAGGCTCGGTCGTCTCGCCGTGGGTGCCACCGCCTGTCGGTGCCGAGTTCAGCACACGCTGGACGAGCTCGTCGTCCAGGGGTTCACCTGCCAACGCATCCACAAAGCCCCAGAGCTGTCCGACTAACGTGACGAACGAAAGCCACCACAACCAAGAGCAGCGAGGCCAGACAAGCCATGCTGCACGTGCTACACACCGACGTAGCCAGTGCCCGAGACGGTCACCGCCAGGTGAGGAAAAAGTGGACTCACTGGCGCTGGCGTCTGCGTACGCCGCCGTCATGGCCTGCACCTTGTCCACCACCCACAACCACGTCCATGTCGCTGACCCTGCGACGCGAGCCGGCAACGTGTAGTGCCACCAGCACCGCCACAAGCACGGCGGAGTGCTTGCCGTGGAGGGGGGCGATCCGTGTTGCGACTGGTTCTGCAGCAAAGCCTGCTGCCACTCGCGCACGCGCGCTGGTGTCAACACGTCCGAGGGTCGCAGTGCCGGCCCCGTGTGATCCGCCAATGTGCGTAGAAGCACACTCGCGTGTGTGTACAGGTTCACCATGCGCGTCCACTCCTCATAAGTCCAGGACGCGTTGAAGGCGAACGGAACAGAAATGCCGTCGTGCTCGTCGTCGTCGCGCGCCGTGTCGATCTGCGAGGCGCCCGCTGGCAGGAGGGTCTCTTGCGCCACCGGTGTGGTTGGCCGCGTTGGCTCTTGGTCCGTTTGTGGCGAATGTACCTCCAACAAGCGTTCGAGAAACACAGCGTACTCGACGGGGCAGCCACGACCAAACTTGAGGCACGCCGTGTGCGCACCCACGGACAGCGACGGGCTAGGCAGTACGGTATCGGGTGGCATGGTGCTGGCGAGTCGCGTTCGCAGCCGCAGCACGTAGAGGTCGAGGCATTGTTGATAGAGACGCGGATCGTCGCCCACCGGCGGTTCCACACAAGATCGTAGGTCAGACGACAGCGGACGGCCGTCACTTATGCTTTCGGCGATCGCATCCACCGCTGCGTCCCCTTTTACGCTGACGGAGTCGGCCGCTGACGGAGCGATGGCCTCAGACACGGGCGACGTGAGCAAAGCCAAGAGCCACAGGCCCAGCATCACAGTCCGTGCTAGCGACCGTACACGCAACGTGGGGCGATGCCGCATCGTGAATCAGCGCGCTGCAGACGCAGTGAGAGGAACGTAACAGAGCGCAACCAACCGCGAACCGCTCATGTGTGAGAGGGATTCGTTGTCGTTGCTTCCCAGTGTTCGACAAGCAACAAAAAAAAATCGAAAGACCGGGACCCGATGAGAGAAGGGGGCAGTTCGACGCTCGCGTGACGGTCGCCTGCCATCAGCGAAGAAGGTGTCAAAGAGTAAAAAGTGAGAGGAAGACAAACAGTGAAGTTCAGAGGGTTAGTTGATCGGTGCGTTTGATTTCGATGGTGTTACATGCGTGTCAAGGGGGACTACGCTCTCTCCCTGCCCCCGCCCTCAAGTGCTTTTGAGGACTCCGATGATGGCGGGACGGGTAGACCGGACGAAGAGAAGAGTGCCCCGTCATTCAACGAGACCACAAACTATTTGAAAAATGGGTGCGATGTCATTGGGCTGCTGACCGCCTTCAGCTTTTTACTCTTCCCTTTCTGGGTGTGCCTATGTGTCTGTCTGTGTGTGTGTGTGTGTGTGTGTGTGTGGTTGCTGGCAGTGTAATGTGCGCGAGTGAAGGTGCCACGTAAGAGTGCGGTGGTAGGCAAGTCAAGTGCATTTTATAAGAGATAATGCGACGGTGACTGCCGTGGGTATCGACCACATGTGTGTGTGTGGGAGGGGGGAGGCTGTCCGCAATCCCATGACGTGCGGAGAGTCGAGCGGCGCAGGTTACACGGGGTCGGGAAGATACAGGTGAATCTGTGCGTGCAATGTGATGTAGCTCAAAGCAACGCTGGCGGGGAGAGGGAAAAGACAGTACGGAAGACAGTATACAGTTACACGGCCGCCACAACACCAGCTCCCTCCTCTCCCTGAGTGATGCGCATTTCACTCATGCCGCAGTGCTGCCTGATCACCTAGCGTACGGCGGCGAGCAGCGTGAGAAGAGTGAACAGTAGTGCGCAACGCCAGATGACAGCCGCGTGTGCAGAGAACCAATAGACGAACTGGAACCAGTGCGTGAAGACACACGGGCCTGCCGGCTTCCGTGGCGGCATCATCGATGTGGATGTCGTCTTGTCGCTGGCTTGATTCACCTGACGATGCGTGCCGCGCGTGTGATCGGAAAATGCAACATGCCAGCCGTAGAGTCCAAAGCTTAAGCTGGGCCCCACCATGGTGAGCCCTGTCAGCCACCCCGCGCCGTTCGCTGCCATGACGGGCAACAGTCCATATCCACAATAGTAAGCGGTGTGGGCATCGAAGTCGGCGACCTGTTCGGCCACTGTTGCGCCGTCTTGCACATAGCGGTAGTCGTACACGTAGAAGGCGTAGAGCAGTGAGTTGAGAATGGTGCTCAAGACCGCCGCGACGGCGCGAGTGGGGATCGACGATTCCAGCACGATGACAAACGCGGAGAAGAGCACCAGCGTCAGGCACTTGTCCATCTGCTGGCAGGTGCTTTGGACACTCTGTGTTGTGTGTGCCAAAGCGGAGCGCCCTTCACACGCTGCGTCCGGAGTGTTCGCTGCCATCTCGGCGTCGGCGCTGTGCACGGGTAGTGTGGTGTCGCCTCGCACCCAGTGTGAAGGGGGCGCTGGTGGTAACTCACTCGTGAGCATGCGCCAGATCAAGCCGGGGAGCCGGGGGCTGCCGGCGGTCGGTGGTTGTGGCGGTGTGGGCCGATGGACATTGCCATCGGGAGTCGTGGTCACTGTGTGATGACGGGTGGCAGGGGTGTTCACGCGATACTGCCCTCGCCGCAGACAGCGGGCCTCCGTGAACACGGCGGGATACCACAAGAGACCGAACAGAGGGAGCACCACGTAGAGCGGCACGGCACCAGCGACAAGGCGGAGAGCACGGATGGGGACGAGCTGCTCCACGAGCAATAGCAGCGCACAGAGGCTGAGGCTGAACACTGTGAGCTTGTGTAGCTTCTCCCACAGCACGGGGTCGCGAGGAATGAATGCCCACAGGCTGGCCCGGTGCACATCCGCATGCGCCAGCCAACCACGTTGCCCACACGATGGCGCTGGCTTCAGTGACGTGGAATCGTGGATGGTCCCGGCTGTTCGCGTGTCGTGCGTCTCGTGGGAAGCAGTGCAGATGAGACCGCAGCTCTCCACAGCGCCCTCCACCAGGTCCACGAGGCCACATCGGCACAGCGCGCATTGGGTGTGCATCGGCGACAATCAGTACGGCTGCGGTTCGGACGGCAGTGCGCGTGGGGGGGGGGGGGGCCTCTCGGATGTTTCCAGGACCAACGGCACAGCGAGTGGGAGAGGGAGAGGAAGAGGTGGAAGAAGAAGAGTGCGGCACAGCGTAAGCTGTGAGCAGGGGGTGCCACCTGATATTCGGAGCGTCGGGTGCGCGTGCGGTGAGAAAATCGGGCGCTATGCCACACCCCGAAGTCACCGGGCGATGAACGCGAGAATGGAGAAACCGATAAAGAGTGTGTGTGAGAGAGGGGGGAGAGAGAAGGAAAGAGGAGAAGGTGAGTCACACAGGAAGCTGTGGTGGTTGTCAGTGGAGTGGAGTGCTGTCGGTACTGTGTGCGCAGAGAAAGGATGAGGTCCGCTCAGTGCATGCCGTGCATCCAGTGGGTGCACGCACGCCGTCAGCGTGACATGGTCGTGTGGAGACCCAACAGTGCGTCCGTACGTGGACGCGTGGATGGGCACCGGGTCATTCAACGCACTAGCCACGTGTATGTGTGTGCGTGTGTACATGTGTATGTATAATAAGGTGCAACAGTTAACACGCATCACATACCAGTGCTGACCAACGAGATCCGTCGTCTCGTGTCTCACCCGACGCCACGCGCACTAGCTCGACTACGTTCAGCTGCCCGCGACAGCCAGGCCCTGCGAGCGCGTCTATCGCGCTCTTCTGCCTGTCGCCGCTGACTGCACTTTTCCGCCTTCTCGTTGCTACGGTCGTGCCAGGCTTATGCATCCTGGAGGCCTTCGATGATTTGTTCATAGAGGAACTGCTTGACAGTCGCTGCCAACGCCACGGGGTGCACGTCCGGGTCGGGGGACAACTCTTTTCGTAGCGTGGCGGCGAGCGACGGTGAGCCCGAGTGACCGCCATCCACGCCCATCTCCGTCCCTTCCAGGGATAAGGAGGCCCGACGCGTGTTTGCGCTTGCGGCCGACGAGGTCGTGGTTGCCGTGGCGGCGGCGGACGGCGAAGGCGTCGACGCAATCCCCACCGTCGGGTTGGCCTGGCTCTTGGCGCGTCCCGCGCTTGCCGATGCGGAGCTCGGGCGTGCCGTGGGGTCCGGGATCGACGAGCCGAGTCCGGCGGTGGCACTGGACGGCGGGGACGCCGAGGAAGTGGTCGGTGTAGGCGCCGCCGTCGTGGGCGTCGCGGTGAGACCCGTCGAGGCGGGAGATGTGGACGGCGGTGCGGTCGCGGCTGTGGCGGGTGTCTCGGAGGGCAGCCGGCGCCGCAGCACAGCGGCGATCTTCTGGGGAAGCCGCACACACGCTAGGAAAATTTCGCCCTCACGTGGGGGGAGCTGTGTCTCATCCGCCTCCAGCACCGTCGCGAGGATGTGCTCCTGCAGAAAGGCGAGGTCGTCCGCGTGTGCTTCGCGGGCGGCGCGCGTGTGGTCATGCGCGATTTCGGGTGTTTGTGTGTGGGGGCCTCCGCGGGGGGCAAAGGAGGAGGCCCGTGTGCCGCCCGTGACGAGCGCCGGGGCCCCCACCGCTGCCTGAGGCCGAGGGAGCGCATACACCGCATCGTACAAGTACACCAGGGGCAGAGTCGACCCGTACGAGACGATCCCACGCTCGCCATCGTAATCAGCGGGAGCCTGCAGCTGAAGCGCACGCTGGACATCGTTTAGGACGTACGTGCTGTTCAACGACCGCTCCGAGGTCAGCGAGGTGAAAGGCGGGGGTGAAGTTCTCATGCGGTTCTCCTCGCTGAGCGCGCTTGAGGTGAGTCCAGACACAAGAGTGGCTGACGTCCCTGTCGGCGGGTTCGCCCCGAAAGTGCTGAGTGTTGGCAGCCATGTCCCACCGGCTGACCCGCGCGGGGACGACTGCGTATTGTCCATGGTCGAGACTGTCTGTCCGGCGCGTAGAGGCAGAGTCAGTGTGAGGAGGTCGCGTGAGCGCTGCGCCGCCTCCCACGCCTTCCGCTTCCGCTCGCTGAGTACGTCCGCCAACCACACGCGGGCCTCACCGAGGGCAGCCACGCAGTCTCGGTGCAGGCTCGCTTCGACGGGGCCAAAAGCACAGAGAACGACAAAGTAACCGCCACGGCGCACACGCACAGCGAGTGTGGACGGCACCCGCACCGTCTCGCCTGCCGCGTCGATAGGGGTCTGGGGTGGCCGCAGGAGAGCAGACGGCAGCGGTGGCTCCTCCGTGGGGTACATGCCCAGCTCATTGTCTGTGCCGCACTCGTCGCCGTCGCCGTCCGCGTGCGTGGCGGGCCTTGGTCCTGTGTCAGCGGCCTGACGCGGCACGGTCACTTCCAGTGTGAATGGGGCGATAGGGGGAATCACGTGGCGGCGCCAGTCTGACAGGCACTCACACGGTGCTCGCCGCCGCGACTGACCCAGTCCCACGCGCGCCTCCTCCTCCTCTTCCTCCTCCTCCAGTGCGAGTCCAAGTGCCTCGTGACTGCCGTCATCGCTGGCGGCGGCCTCGGCGCCTCTGTACCATGACATGTGGCGGTTGAGGTTGGCGTCCAGCAAGGACCAACATGAATCCGCGTGCGTCGCGAAGAGCCGACTCGACGAGCGTGTCGCCATGAGTGCCCGTCGGTCAGGGCTCCAACTCATACCGCCGCTCGTGCAGGCCTTGCTGTCCACGTCATCACACCCGCTCTGTGGGTCTTGCTCTGCCGCCCCACACGCGCTGTCGTCGTCGTTGCCCACCACGCCGCTGAAAAGCGCGTTCGGCTCAGCCCAAGGAAACGTGTCGCCGTGCGGGTCTTGGAAGAGGTGCGTGGCCTCGGCATGCCACTGCACTGGCCTCCATGTCACGCGAGGTGGCACCGGCACCGCCCTTTCAGCGCTGTCATCACCGGCGGCCGCCGCGGATTCGTCGGCCGCATCTGTACCGCTCAGCGGGATAGACGGGGCGGGGCGAGGGAACCGCTGCAGCACCACCACCCGCGGCAGTGTCGTGACATTGAAGCAGCCCATGAGCCACGTCACGACCTCCGCAGGAGACATCTCCCACCAATGGGACGCCGTCGCGCGACATGTGCCGTCGTATTGTGTGCCGCGAGGAGGCGGTGGTGCGGTGGCAGAGGACCCCATCCGCGGGGGCGTCCCGGTCAACAGGTGGCTGTGACTGGTCGAGGCGTCTGCCTCCTTGGCGATGACGCTGTCCGTGCTACCGTGCGTGCGGCGTGCGCCAAGCGCAGGGCTCAGACAACTCCAGCTGTCCGGTATCGTTCGCACACTCTCGCGCAGTTCTTCGAGAGTATCATCGGTGCATACATACAGCACGTGCACTCGGGGTGATGTCTTGGTGTCTGTAGCAACCGCGTCGTCATCGGCGTTGTCGTTGGCACCGGTGTGCGTGCTGGGCAGCTCACCATCAAGCTCCTCCAGACTGCCGCCTTCCCCGACACCGGACATGACAAAGCCACCACCGCCACTGAAACCACCGCCGAAGCCACCACTGAAGCCGCTGTTGAGGCCTCCAAGCCCGCCGCCGAAGAGGCCTTCGCCGTCAAGTTCCTCCAATGACATGTCCACCTTGCGGTGTGTCTTTGGAGGGCCGTTCACGGACCGTACAAGTGCCTCCACGGCCTTGAGCACGGGAGCGACCGCAGGGTGCCAATGAGCGCCGAACACGATCAGCACATGCGCTGCGTTCAGGCTGGATGGGGAGGGTGCAGGCGCCACCGCCAGCGTTGCCACCGAGGCAGCCGCATGATCACCCGTTATGTCACCCACCGGTCGCGCCAGTGCGAGCGCGCGCATCAGCAGAGGTTGCAGCGAAGGCCGCGCAGGCCTCTGTGGGTGCTCCTCTGCCGTGGCCTCTGCATTTGACCCGTTGTCGTCATCGCTGCCGCCGGCTTGCGACCCGTCGTCCTTTGCTGTGTCATCACCGAGCAGATCCAGCTGACCTGTGCGAGTTGGGCACCATGGGAACGCACTGCAGAAAGCAATCGCCGGGCCGCTACGTGGGGCAGTGCCAGGTGGTGCTCGCCCTACGACAGCGGAGCGCGGTGCGGTAAACCCACCAGCCGTCGCGGAGCTCGGTCGCGCGGCCCCGGCGAGATCAGTGACACCGCGCGGCGTGACGAGCATCGCGGTCACATCCGTGTTGGCGGAGCTCTCCAACGGCTGCGGGCTCGTCGTGCCGACAGACAGCACCGGCCAGCCTTCGGGGCTGCTACTCGGCTGACGGCTCGAAGGTGCCGCCTGTGCGTCCGCGCTAGGGCGGGTCGCCGTGGGATCGACATGAACGGTCTCCGCGTCGTGCGTCGCTTCCGTTGGTAAGCTCGCCGATGCCGCGGAGGCGTGTATGGCCGGCTCGCTTGTGTTGGTCGCCGCCGCAGGAACGACTGCGCTGAGGTCCGGCACACGCACGGCGTCACTGCTGCCTGCAGCGACGACGGCGGCGATGGCAGCGGCGCCAGACGGCGGCATGAGTGTGCCGCTCGTGAAGGAGGCGCTGTCCACACCGCTGTGGTGCGAGCCGGCGCTGTGGGAATGCTCCGAGACGGACTGCGAGTGCGGAAGCACGGGGGGCTCGTCAGCTCCCAGCGGCGAGCAGAACACCTGTGTGTCATTGGCAGGCCCAGCTGGGACAGAGGCGAAGGGAAGCGCGGGTGGGGCGGAAACCGCTGTGGGGCCGCTGCCGCTAGCCGCACCCGTGCGCAGGAGTGGCTGGGCCGCATCCGCGCTGTCGGGATACTGGGCGCCGTCCGTCGCCGCTGGGGCTTCCGCGTCGATCGTCCGGCGCTTCCCACTGTCGAGTGGGGACGCAGTGTTGGACAAGACGTCGTGCTTCGTTGTCCCGCCTTCCGTGGCCTCCTCTGCGCCGTCCAGTCGCGAGTGCTCGCCGGTGCTGCGGCGCCGGAGGGGGTGGGCGGGAGGCGTCGCCGAGGACGGTGTCACGTCGTCCTCCGCGTGCAGTGGCGACGTGGGGCCACCGAGGGAGCCATTGTGGTCGAGCGCCACGGCCCCGCCAGTCGCGGAAGAGACCGACGACGTGACGATGGCCTTGGGCGACACAGCAACGGGAGCAGCAGGAGCACCTGTCGATGCGAGCTGAGGTGACGCGTCACTCGGGGCGGTAAACATGAGCGGCGGGGGCGGCTTCGGCCGCTGTCTCATGTAGCGCGCGTAGTAGTAGTGCCCAATCTCCTTCTCCACGTGCTCAAGGGCCTGGAACGAAACGACGTTGCCCGCCGGATCAAGGAGCAGAACAGAAGGCCAGCTGGCCACGCCGAAGACATCCATGAGCCGCCGATAAGCGTCGCCGTTGCGAAGCGCGAACCAGCCACCGTAGTGGCTCGACTCCACGATACGACGATCAAAGTACACCTGCTCCAGGTCAACAGAGGCACCGTCCAGGGCCAGGTTCATCGCCTCGCTGAGGGGCTTGGCAGTGTTGTTATTCACCGTGCACGACAGCCCGGCAGGGGCACCGCCAACTCCGCGTGAGGCCCCACCTGCAGACGACGGGATGGCCGTTGCCACGCTCGCCCCACGAGAGGGACCCCCCGCCGAGGAGAACGTGGACACACCACTCGTCGCAGCCGCAGTGCTGTTGTTGCCACCACCCGACAGTCGCCCTGCCGCTGCGTGACCACTCACGCTAGACGCGTTGGGACTCAAGCTCGCGGGCAGTGGAGAGGCAGGACGGTAAGCGGAGCTCTGACGGGAGGGCCCGATGAGTGGAGAGCCCTGGCCGTTCGGGGACAGACTCAAGCCGAGGCTCTTGGGTACACTCAATGAGAGCGCCGCGCGTGTAGCGGACGCGGTGTTGGCCACAGAAGAGGACGGCAGAGCGTTTCCGCCCTGCGAGGCGTGGGCCGCGGCACGTCCGCTGGGCCCACCAAGGTGCGTGTCATCCGTGACGGCGAGGCCTCCGTCGTCGGTGCTGATGCCCGTGAGGGGCACGTACTGCACTTCGAGGACAGCCACAGGGGCCCCAACGTTCGCCGCCACGCCTCCCGTCGCCACCCGCATTGACGAGGACTGCGCGCCCGCCTCGGGCCACATCGAGCGTCGTGGGTTCGGTATAGTCGACGCACCCCTGTCATCGCCCACACTCTCACCGCCTGCCTTCTTCGCCGTCTCGGCCTCGAGTAGTTGCTCCATCAGAAGTCCGTAAAAGAGCAGGAGGAGCTTGTCAGTGGGGAGCGCGAGTGGGCCGGAGCGGGGTGCTCGGGTGCGCGAACGGGACACCGGCGACGGCGTGCTGCCAGCCGCTGCGACGGCTGAGTTGGTCGGTCGTGGAGGTGAGCTCTGCTCACGGAGACCGACGGACCTCGTCGTCATGGACAGACCAGCTGCACCGGCCACGGGACGAGGTGAGTGTGAGTGCTGCTGCTGCTGTTGCTGCTGCGTCTTCCACAGCGCCACCGCAGAGATCGGGTTCGTGTGCGCTTCCTGACGCGGTCGACGCGTACCGGGGGGTTGGAACCCGTCGTAGCCCGAGGTGTCCGAGCCTGCACCGGTGGAGTCTGCGTAGGGGTGGCTGCCATTGGCAAGCGTGTGGGCGGTGGGGCAGTAGTACGTGACGTTGCTACTGTCGCCGTGGTGGTAGGCCTCCGTTGGCGGCGCCAGGTATAGCAGCACGTACTTGTTCTCGAGCTCGCACACCGGCACCGCATACTCCACCGGCGTGGGGTTCTGAAAGGGCGGCAGCGACGCGCGGCCGGGGGAGGACTCGGGTGAGCGGGGTGAGAGCAAGTCGGAAGGGCAGGCGGCGGTGGCGACAGGTGTCACGTGACCACTCAGCGCAGACGACTGGTTCACGGAGGGCGGTCTGCCGATAGAGCTGTTGGTGACATTGCTGGCGGCGGTCACTGTCGCCGGCACGGAACTCCGCACGTGACCCTGAGGCACGCCCTCACTATCACCATCTCGGTGATCGGCCTCCTTCGACAAGAACGCCGTATCAACTCTGTCAGCCATGGAGGGTTTGGCGGTGGAGCGACGTGCCGTGAACAGGTCAGCCGGTGAGTCTGTGAGGTCGCTCTGATCAAGTGGCGTCGATAGATTTTCCACCAGGCCGCCACCCGCACCAAGGCTCACTTCCTGGGCAGACTGGTTGAGGCTGTTGGGGTTGTTGTTGTTGTTGGCGGCGTCGTTCGCCGTGTCGAGGGCCTCGTAGCACCGGGTCACGTAGAGCGAACCCAGGAGGTAGTCCATTGTGTGTCGTCGTGGAAACGCTGAGGGGATGGCTAGTAACCGTTAGTGAGAATGGGACCTATCGCGTGCCTTTGGTGTGGGAGACCACGAACGTCCGATGGAGAAAAAAAAAAGAAAAGAACTCTGCGAAAGTGTGCTCGCCGATCTCGGTAGCTTGGTCCTTTTTTCTTTCTTTTCTTGGGCCAAGCTCCGTCTGTCGTCCTTTCCTCAGACAGCACTTGATTGACTGCGATACGAGAAAACGCCTTGTGTGAAGCTTTTATCCTGCTGCTTACCTGTTTTCGCTGAGATCACTATGAATGAAAAAAAGGGAGAAGAAAAAATAAATAAACACTGTGTCACTGCTCTGTGTGCTAATGCAGAAGAGGTCACCGCGTACGTTCGGTCAGGCTTCTCCTCCGACTCGGTGGCAGTGAGGAACAGCTGTCGTACTCCGCGATGGCTCGTGCTACTTTCTCGTGCGGAGGGTCCACCAACCGACGAAGAAAAGGAAGAAGACGAGAGATGAGCGGTGTATGTATGCGTATGCGGGGGGAGGGGAAGTGTGTTGAGAAGTCCTTTGATGAGCGAAGCCCGGGGGGGGTACAGCCTTTGATGAGGCTCCGCTGCCAACCGTCGACGGACACGCCGGGGACAAGACGACAGTCCCTTCACCGTGAAACGTCAACGACCAAGCGGGTCACACACATTGGTCGTGGTTTGTCGACACACGTCCCGCGAGAGTGTCTGTTCACCACGTGAACCCCGCGCGCCACTCTCTTGTTCCGTGTTTGGTTCAGTGTTGAGTCGATGCTGTGCGATTCTCAGGTGCCGTTTCAGCCACCTGTGACTGGACAACAAAGAACAAAAAGAGGTGGTGTGTTCGCACCGGGAAGTAATGTAGAGAAAAAGAAAACTGAAGGAACAAGTAGATTTGCGGGGAACCCCTAAACAAAGAACAAGGCACGGGCAGCCTTCAGGTAACCGCCGGGGTGCGGTCAAAACAAGTCAGTATAGGAGGCGGGGGTGCGCTGACGTTGGCAAGAGCTGGTAGTTTACATCGAATGGGCACGGAGTGGCGATACTATTATTATCGTCCAGCTCTGCACGAATGTGTGTGTGTGTGCGTGTGTATGTGTGAAGGAACCCTGTGGATGCCTCTGCGCACGAAATCGTTTGCTTCCGTGTCAGGCATCTCTTCCTGTCCCCTTCGTGGCATGCGCAGGTGAGCGGGCCACGTCAACCACACTAGACGCTGTGTGCGTATATGTGCGCGGATTAGGCAGCGACAAAACGAAGCACCAGGTAGGCGAATGCCTCGAAGCCGAGCTTGTTGTCCTGAGACAGACGCATCCCCTCTGCCACGAGCTGTGGATACGTGGCCTGCGCGCCAAAGTCACGCTCAAGGCATCGCATCCACGCGAGAAACTCCTGGCAGTTGAGGGCGCCCGTGCGGTCCGTGTCCATCGCGTCGAACCAGAGGCGCAGCTCGTCCTCGGCGATAGGAATGCCGGAGAGGTTGAGGATGTGGGTGGTGGGGAGATGATCGTCGTCGGCGGTGGTCGTGTTGATGTGGTGAGGGAAACTGTGAGCGAGGCGCAGCGTCTGATAAGCACGACTGCGGTGGAGAGCCGAAGCGCTCTGGCCATCCGCACCAGTACCCGCACACGGGGTCGTCTCTCGCCCTTGTGTCAGCGGCTGTGTGCCACTCGTCAGCGCGTGGGATGCGGCGCAGGCAGCTGGCGTGCCGGGGCGGCTGCCCTCCGCACTGCCCGTCGCGTCGGCCGCGCGGTTGGCTGCGGCCTCGGCGGCGCTGACGTGCGACTCCTTTCGGCTTTGGATGCGATCGTACATGGAGAGACGCTCGACCTGGCGGCGCACATCACACTCACCAAAGAGCCCCCTCTCATCCAGTAGTGACGCTATCTTTCCCACGTGCGTCGAGGCGTTGTCCTGCGACTCGCCCGCCACAACGGGGGCACTTGATTCGTTGCTGGTGCTAATAAATCCCGGGTCGCGTGCTTGGACCGCCACAAGTCTGGGGCTGGTGTAGTGCGTGACGTGGCTGGTCACAGCACACTCCGCCTCTTCGCGTGCGAGGACGCGGTGCAGGAGGGCATCGGTCTCCGGGCTCAGCTGGCCGCCAGGGCCGATGAGCTCCTGTAAGAAGGCGAGCTTCTCCGCCGGTAGCAGCTGACGGTACCGACTCGACAAGGCCGTCACACGCTCCCGGCTGTCGTCGCTGTCGAGCATGTCAAAGTAGCGCGTGCCAGGTTTCTTCGCTGACTGGCACATGGGTGACATGATCACGGCGTGGGCAGATGGAGCAGCGGTGGTCGTCATGTTTGCGGGATGAGTGGCGAAGGGGGAGGGGGGTTCTGCGCCACGCTGCGTCCTCGTCACAGAGCCACGCTAACTGTTTTGGGAGAAAGCAGAAAACTGTGGGGAGTGAGGGGGAAGGAGGAGGAACGCCTCCACCGAGCCCAGAGGAAAACGAAAGGGAGGGGGGAGAGGGATGTTGTCACTGATGAGCCGTGGTTTCGCGTGTGTGCGTGCGAGCATGGGAGAAGTGGCGTTGCTGTGAAAAAGCGCAGCGTGGCCGGGGCTGTTGAAAAGGAAAGCGCCACACGCAGACAGTACGCCGACCACAGCGGATGATACCACCACCCGAGTTCGGTGCGCACCGGTACCTGCACACAGACCGCATTCCGCACGAAGCACACACGCACACACACACACACACACACCTGGCTGCCTGATGATTTATTAGGGGGCAAATAACTCGGATAGTGCGAGTGTTGGTACTGCTGTTGTTGTTGTATTGTTTTATTTTCTCATTTTCACGTTTGGTCTCAGGGTCAGTGGTGCCTCCGCACGCAAGAATGTTATACATGCGCACTTTTCACCGTGGCTGACTGAGCATTATTCTTTGCCGGCATTGAGTAGTTGACTGAATAGGTTTGTGCGAAAGGACAGAAAGATAGAGAAAAGGGTAGGGGGGAAAAGGCACAAAAAAAGGAAGAATACACGAATAGGCACCAACGGAACGAAGAATAATGGACCGTCAGTGTGGCACACAGGAAGGCGTAGCATCTGTGGTTACGACGATCCGCACTCCCGCCACACACACGCACACAGCGTTGGCAGGCATCCGTTCACTTTCCCATACGGGCTCAATGTGCGACCGCCGTGAAGTGACTGACGCAAAAGGATGTGCTTGGTTGTCCACGAGCGTGGCGAGGGTGCGGGGGTGAATAGAGCGTTGTCCACCAAGATGTGTCACACCTTCCTGTTCGTTTCCTTGTCCTTTTCAGCGGCTCACATCCTTTTCCCCTGAGGTGAGGGGAGGGGATCTTTCGCTGTCTGGACAAGTGGCGCGTGTGCCAGCCTAGTTGGGCCAGGGGTAGTTGGTGCCGTCAGGGTCTGTGACGACGGTCTGACGGGCCTGCGTGGTGACGACCTTGCCGGTGTCGGCCTCCACACCGATCAGGGTGGGGATCGACTCGACCTTGAAGTGCTCCGTCAGGAACTTGCGGGTGGTCTCATCGGCGAAGGGAAGGGTCGCCCACGGCATCTTGCCGTAGTAGCCGTTAAAGTCATCTTCCTCCTCGTCCCAGGTCACAAAGACGACCTCGAAGTTCTTGGACTCGTGGTGCTTCTCGTAGAACTCAATGAGCTGGGGCGTGAAGCCGCGGCACGGCGGGCACCAGCTGGCGGAGAAGTAGAAGAAGACGATCTTGCCAGAAAGGGCGGAGGGACTCACCTCGGAGCCCTTCTTGAAGATCTTGGCACCGTTGGGGAGGTACTGAGCGAGGCCGGACATGATGAATGCGACGGTGAACGGAGGTAGGTAGGTGGATGAAAAGTAGTGTTGGTGTGTATGTGTGTGATAACTCTGTGAGACAAGACAGTGAATTATGTAGGAGTGAGAACAGAAAAAAAAGCAAGTGTCAGGGGCGAAGAGGAGCACAATAGTATGGAGAGACGAATAGAGGATGGGGAGATCAGTGGACCACACAGTCGCCCGCACATCGACCAGCGATGCGTATTGATGACCGGCGCACACAAAGAAAAAAGATGACACTGGGTGAAACGGGGCAAGGAAAGCACACGAACAGGCGGACGAATAGCGGCAGTCCCGCAGCCACAACAGCTTCGTCAGAGCTGTCGTAGGTCGACGCAGCCTGGCATTGCGGTAAACGCAGATGTGTGGCTCAGACGGTGCCTTCGGTTAGCGAACACATCAAGGCTTCTCTCCAGTGCAGTCACGCGTCCTCCGGACGAGTCACCAGAGAAGGAAAAAAGAAAAAGGAATGAGGGGCAAGTAGGAAAGGAAGAACGCGTAAGGGCGTAGTAATAATAGTCGCCGGAAAGGTACTTCGAACTTCGATGCAACGTCAAGACCGAGAAGAAGAAAAGAGAGAGTCGCTCCGTCCAGAAGAATGCAGGTGTGACGCTTTAAAGACGGAGGAGGAGGAGGCCAGCACCGAAGGTCGCGATTGTGGAAGGGAAAGAGGTGTTTTTTCTCGACCACCACCGCGCTCCGTTCGCACGCACGGACCTTGCCTCACAGACGCGACTCCGCATCCGGCCACGGAAACGCCTTGCCTTCGGGGTCCTTGACCACCATGTTGCGCGCAGTGGTGGTGACGATCTTTCCCGTGTCGGCGTCCACACCAACGAGGGTCGGGATCGTTTCCACGTGGAACAACTTGTTGAGGTACTCAATGTTTCGCCGGTCGTTGAAGGGGAGGGTCGCCCACGGCATCTTGCCGTAGTAGCCATCGAACTCAGATTCGACCTCGTCCCAGGTCACGAAGATAACCTCGAAGTTCTTGGTCTCGTGAAATTTGTTGTAGAACGCAATGAGCTGGGGTGTGAAGCCACGGCACGGCGGGCACCAGCTGGCGGAAAAATAGAAGAAGACCGTTTTGCCGGCGAAGTCAGTGATGGGGATCTCCGCGGCCTGCTTCCTGACCTGCTTGCGCGGGATGTACTTCTGTAGACCGGACATCTCTCTGTGTGTTGTGTGTATATAAGCGCGAGGTATGGTCGCAGCGAAGCGCGGCAGGTTTTTTCTCTTTTTGTGCGTGTGGTGTCAACTGCAAAAGAAAAAAAAGTAGCGACGAGTGGAGTGGTGAAGGTGGGGGTGGGGGTGACGAGAACATGGGGTGGCATCGCACACAAGAGCGTCCACGTTTTCGAAAGCGAAGCAAATTCCCACGAGCGTGTGCATGTTCACGCTGGTTGTCATGTGAGTCGCGAGAGCCGGGCACCCGTAGGATGAGCTCTCAATCGGCACCCGTTCAGGCAACACGAGCTCGTGAGCTGCCACGCTTGCCGCAGCAGAGAGGTTTCCCGAGTGACGTGCGGTGATGAATAGGCGCGGCGCAAAGGGCCAAGGACAAGCTCTCACTGCTGTGTGTTCGCATTCTTTTATACTGTGAGGGCAGGCACGAAACCAAAACGCGAGAAGGAAGCAATCAGCTTAACGCAATCAAGTCAAGAGAGGGAGAAGAAAGGAAAAGGGAAAGGGAACGGGGTAGAGAGAGGGACAAGCACGAGAAGCTCGTCGGAGGGACCACACAGTATGTGAAGAACAAAAGAAAGCCATTAGAATAAAAGAGTGGTTCTCCGGCTGCTCCACATGGCTCTCTCCCTCTCTCTCTCTCTGAACACGACTCGTACCCTTCCCATTCCCCCCCCCTCTTCTCGGCAAAAAGTCTTGCCTCGCTCATTATCGTTCTTATGCACGTACGTCAATGAATCGCACGCTCAGGAGCTGCCTCAGACTTGGCTGTCGTCGGGCCCCAGGGAAACTCCTTGGCTTCGGGGTCTTTGACGACCATGTTGCGCGCAGCGGTGGTGATAATGTTGCCTGTATCGGCCTCCACACCGATAAGAGTGGGGATCGACTGCACATCAAATCCCTTGGTCAGCCGCTCCATCCCAGCGCGGTCAGAGAAGGGCAGCGCCGTCCACGGCATCTTGCCGTAGTAGCCCTTGAAGTCTTCTTCGGCCTCATCCCAGGAAACCAGCACGACCTCGAAGTTCTTGGACTCGTGGTGCTTCTCGTAGAACTCAATGAGCTGGGGCGTGAAGCCGCGGCACGGCGGGCACCAGCTGGCGGAGAAGTAGAAGAAGACGATCTTGCCAGAAAGGGCGGCGAGGTCAGTTGTCGCGGAAGCCCCCTTCAGCAGCGAGGCCGAGTTGGGAATGAACTTCTTGAGAGCGGACATCAGGTATCGAAGTGAGTGTGGCACGAACGAAGTAATAGACGCAAAGAAAAAAAAAAAGGAATATCAGGCAGTCTGTTGTACTGGGAGAATAAGGGGCCTTCACGGTGTGCAACTGTGAGTGCGAGAGTACGTGAGTGTGCGCTTCGGCAAGTGAGAAACTGAACTTGGGTAGTGGACACAGCAAGTGTGTGCGTGTATGTGAGACAGATTCGAATAGTTGGTGGAAAAAGAAAAAGGTCGTGCTATCAAGTGTCACCTCCAGCGACGGTTGTTCACGCGCGAAGGTCAGACGGAAGGGGAAGAAGAAGGGAGGGAGAAAGGGAGGTTAGGAGGCATGAGGCGACGGAGAGATGACAGTTCTTGCCAGCGGTGCCGAAAGGCACGTAAGCGGCCCTTCGTTGACGTGCTTGCCTCGAAACAATAGCAGCATCCCCTGTTTATTTGACTTATTTTTGCGTTTCCGCCTCCATTGTGCTCAAGTTTGCCTCGGTTTACTTTGCCCTCTCCGCTGCACGTGTGGGGGGAGGGAGAGCCACTGTCCACATTGCGCGTGTAGAACGTGAAGGGAGAAAACAAAGAACAGAAGAAGGTGGGTTCGTGCCTTCAGTAAGTAACACCAGTCAAGAGAGGCAACGGTGAAACAAAGGAGGAAGACGGTGGAGAAATAAATAAAAAAGAAGAAAAAAGGCACCGGCGCGGGATGGATAAGCAAGCGACTAGCGTTAAGGGTACATGATGAGAGCAGACACCTATTGTCTTCCTCATTGTGGTGTAGGTGCATACACACACACACACACACACACACACACACACACACACGCACACACACACACATGCGCGTGACGGGTGGGTTTAGGATTGGGATGTCGTCTACTTCACATGAGCTGTCTTGCCAGGGCATAGACGCCAATCAAAGCAAGCATGATAATGGAGAGGCAGAGAAACGGATAGCGCATCAGCTCGTACGGCCGCGCGGACGCCTTCCGTTCCGCTTGAATCAACAAGTCCGCCCCAGGCCAGGGGAAGGCTTCACCGAGCGGATCGCGCAGCAGCATCGTCTTGCCCTCTGAGACAAGCATGCGGCCCGTCTCACCGTCAACCACGACCAGGCGAGGCGCCGAACTCACCTTGTATCGGCGACGTAGCCACTTCCCCACCGCACCATTGCCATCCGCATAGCGCAGGGCGAGCCATTGCGCGTGTCCAGACGCGATCGGCTCGCGAGGGGCGTACCCTTTCATCGCGGAAAGTCGTGGTTTATGGCCAGGCAACGGAGTCATGTTCGCACTGTCCGTACTGGCGCCGGTGAGGCCTTGCTGCTTCTCTTGCTGCTCGAGCAGTTGAAGCGCCTCTTGGGCCGTTGTGCGTGACGTGGACGTTTTCTGTGTCGTGTGTGTGATAGGTGCAGCGCTGCCATCGTTCGCGTCGTCTTCGTCATCCGAGGCGTGCGGCTTCGCAGAGCCACCGGCGGTGGCGGCGGCCGATGTTGTGGTGCGGCCTGGTGTGCTATTATAGGACATTGTCGTCGTCGTTGTTGTCGTGACGACCTCCAACGGTTCATCGGGTCGCAGTCGCTGGCGCAGCCTGAGGCTGTCTGGGCCGGCGCTTTCCCGAGCCAATGCCTCGTGATGGGGTTCGTCGCGCTCGGCCTTTGGGGACGGCTGGACGACCTTGTTGTGGCGGAACACGTAGTTGCTGCAGCGGTTCTGAAAGAACTCCATCATCTTTGCCTCGCTTCGGTCGTCTGAAATGAACACAACCTCGAGATTGTGTTTTGCCGCATTTTCGTTGTAAAAGTCGGCGAGCTGTGGTGTGAAGCGCTGACACGAAGGGAGGTAATGGGCGGCGAAGTAGAAAAGAACGTAGCGCTTTCCTTTCAGTGCGGAGGCGGCGGGCACTGTGGTGGCGTCCTGGCGAACAAGCTCGAGGTTCGGGAACGCCGTCGTGATGGTCGTGGTGTCGTGGGACCGACGACGCACCGGTTTCGAGTCAGCCATACTACTGGACATGATAATCGAAAGCAACGAGGGAGACGGGGGTAAAGGGCAGCAGTGAGACTCCACGGGGGCAAAAGAAGGCGGTCAAAGGAAACAGAATACAGTGGTGAGTGATGGGCGAGAACAGTGATCGGTGAACAGGCACCGTAAGTCGTGTGTGTGTGTGTGTGTGTGAGTGAGAGAGAGAGGGTGAGAGAGAGAGGGTGAGAGCGGGTGGGTGTGCGTGCAGACGCGTCGCCTCGGGTCAAGAGTGGCAACACGTCAGGCTACGGTGCGCCAAGTTATGCGTCAGTTATCTTGGTATCCATAGGGTGGCTCTTCTTCGGAGTTCTATGATGTGCGGTGACGCCACGGGCGGTGAAGGAACACTGGGCCGCAGACACACGAAGTTGAGATAACGAGGAAAAAACGAAGCCCATATGAGTCACCTGTCTGCGCGAAGAGCACGCGGGGATGTCCTGCCTGTGCGTGTGTATCTGAGTGCCATGCTATCCCCTCAGCTCTCGCTGCAGGCGACGCTCTGCGCGCCTCTTCTCCTCCTGAGGTCCGCCTGTGATAAAGGCGGGAAAAGAGTGCGCGATCACCGCCACCACTACCGCAGCAACAGCAAAGGCAACGCCTAGGAACAGACGACGACCCGCCGCCATCTGATCGTTCAGGGTTGTCCAAGGAAACTGTTTGCCCGTTGGATCCAGCACCTCGAGCATGAAGCGACCGGTGATGGAGACAACGTGGGGCACGCACTCGCGTCGCTCTATGCGCGGTGACGCATCAGGTTGAATGACAGACCGCGTTGATGATGGGGAAGTCACACGGGTTTTACCGAAGTGTGAGGACGCGGCGTTCGCCGGCGGAGGAGGCGGAATCGGCACGGTGTTGTCAAACACCAAGACTGACGGGTACGTGAAGACGCGCAAATGATGCACGAGCGGTACTGCTACCGTTTCCATCCACTCAAACGGTAGTCCGTAGTATCCCTTTGTACTGAGCAGGAAGTTGGCTGGGAGGTCCTCGCTGAGGCTGGACTGCTCATCGCTGCGACGGCGGCGGGGAACAGCTCTGGTAGGCGTCACTGGTGGGGATGGCGGCGAGGCAATTTTGGTGTGCGACGCGAAGTCTTTGGCAACATCGGTTGCCGAGGTATCGCGCGAAATGTAGAGGAGTGTGAAGTCCTTTTCGACGTGCAGGCGTCGAAACAAATCGATGACGAGAGGCGTAATCCTGGCGCAGTCCGGCACCCACGAGGCCCCAATGTAGACGACCAGATACTTGGATGTCGCCAGGACGTCGGACGCCTTGACACGACCTCCGTCTGGCGCCATCAAGGAAAGGTCAGGCCACTGGGAAAAGTAGTTCATCGCTGCGGGTGAAACAACGTAGGGTGGGGAGAGGGCGAAAAGCAGTTGGCAGAGGTCAGCAGCTCTTTCCTGTGCTCATCGGGTAACTTATGCGCGTGTGTGTGGGTATGTGGGTGTGGTGGGGCCGACTCGGCCCTTCTGTGCGTTGCGAGGATCATCCAGGTGGAGGGAAAGGCGTGTGGGATGCAGGTAGGTCTGCGCAGTAGATCGCTTGGTAACAGAGTGATGTGCGCTGTGCACGGCAGGTCACTGCCCAATGAGTAAATGGACCGATGCGTAGGTGCACGGTTGCGTTGGACGAGATGAGAAACAAAGAGGCAACAGTGCACACGTGTGCCTGAGAACGCTGAGAAACCACCGGTGTCACCGTCCGCGCATGGACTCGTCTGTTTGTCCACATTCTTGTTGCATGTATGCGTGTGCGCATGGACGTGTGTCTGTGTCTGTTTCACGAATCTGAATAAACAAATCATGAATGAAAAGAGAAGAAAAAGGGGGAGAACGGCGCTCGAGTACGCCTGTTCGAAGAAGGGAAGAAAGGTGTAAAGCCAGAAACAAAAAACAAAAACAAGAAAAAATGGGAAGAATCTGGAACGACGAAGTGGTAGCAGTGCGACGAGGTGAGCTCGTGTGTGGAAGACACGCAGGCGCACTATTTGCACGCGTCAAACCACAACGAAAAAAAAAAGAGAAACAGAATGAAAAAGAAAAAAACGAATGTGTGAGGTGAGCTGCTTATTGCCGCTGTTAGGAAAGCAAGCCTTGTTTTCTTTTCTTGACTTGACTAAGCGAGGTCAAGGCAAAGGAAAAAAAAAAGGTGTTCCGGCTGCATCAAGGATGAACGTGCTCACGCATGGCGAATCGATATGTGAGGCTAAGTGTGAAGAAAAAAAAAGGGAGCTCGTCGCAAGTCATGTCCGTGGCCCTCTCCTTCTTTCCTCTTTCTTTTTTTTTTTTGCATATTTGATGTGTGGTCACATGTGGCATCACGCTCAGTGGCCTCCATCCTTCGTGCCAGCTGTGGAGTCGCCTTTCATCACAGCCGGTGCTGAAACTACTTGTCTGTGTAATAATAACAACCGCATCGAGCAGCTGCTGTGAATATGTAGGTGTGTTTGTTTGTGTTTTTTTGAAAGTTGCGCGTTTGGCGTGGGTCTGTGTGACTCTCAACGCGGCTCCTTTCGCTTGCTTGCTTTCTTGGCGTGTCGTGATTAACCTTCGTTAAGCGCGTTCGATTCAAGGAAGAGCCTACGGCCCACAACAAAAGCGTTACGAGACGGACTGCGTGCTTGTGAAGCGGTCGTGCCCTCTGAGGAGAACGAGGGAGTGACTCCTCAGAAGAATTGCATCGAGTTGACAACACGTACCTGCTTCACGTATCAGCCCATCTGCGAGCGAGCTCGTCAAAAAAGGAGAACAAGGAAGAGAACATAGCGCGCTCACAATTACAAACACAAAGATCTCTCTTCTCCCCTCCACCTCCTCTGCCCTCTTCTCGTGTCCTCGCTCTATTCACCTTTTCTATTTGTGTGTCTGGTTCATGCAACGGCACGAGTACATGCAACGGCGCACAAAAAAAAAAAAACAGAAAAAAGAGCAGAAGACTCGGTCGTAGAAGAAGGAGGAGCCGGGAGGAAAAAGAAAAAAAGAGGATGAGTGTGTGAACGCACGAAAGCCGCGCGAGGCAACAATAGTGCCAAACAGTGATTTTGTTCGATACGGAGAAAAAAAGCAAAAAAAAAGTGCAGAGCTGATGCCGTTTCTGGTGACTCAGGAAAGAAGGGGAGGAGGGGGGCTATCATCAGTGACCCACCACTGTCTCGTGTGCCGCAGCACCAACGCCCACGATCGGCGCAGGCATACCTTCGCTGGGCCAGGAGGCCATGCCCAGTTGTTTGCCGCCGTGCACACGGTGAATCCATATACGGCAACGGAAAATACCGTTCAGGAAAGTTGCCAACTCAAGAAAGCGCACTTCATTGCTCGAGTCGTAGTAAACGTAGACCTTCCGCATGTCAGCCTGCAACTCGCACGCGACGAACGACATCCTCTCAACGCGGCACGTGTGAAACAGGTGGCGTTGTGTGTGGAGCTGCTGCAGAAAGTACAGGGCGTGGCTCTCCAGCATCGGCTTCTCGTTTGTGTACCAGTCCACTTCGCACGGCGTGGCGCGACGGTAGATGCGTGCCTGCGAAAACTGGCTGAGACGCTTCGGCAGGCCCGCCGCCTCGCAGTCCTCGGGGCTCATTGCCTCGTACGCCTCACGAGACCACACCGTCGCGACGACGCCAATGTCCAAGCCCATGTCGCCGTCTGCCACGACGAGCTCACCGCACGTGTACACGACGGAAGCGGCGCACACACTGAACCGACAGCGGTGTCTGAGTTGCACGACACACGTTATGGTGATAAGGTCAATCGGCTCAGCGTCCGCCACCGCCGCCACTGCCTCGTCGGGATTGGTGTTTTCCCCCGTCGAGTCGCGGTTCACCGTCCCGCTCATCGTCCCCTGCGGCAGCCTCGAGCTCCGTTGGAACGCGTGGCGCCCGTAGCCGCAGCTGGACTGTGTGCACGCACCGTGATTCGCGGCGCGAGATAGCCGCGCGGCCTCCGCATCAGCGAAGAGAAACGGTAGAATGTGCTCCCAGGTACTCACCGCCATCATCTTCAGTGACGACGCGGTCACCGTGGCGTACATGTCATCGTCCCAGCTGTGGCGGCGTGATGCGAACTGTGGCGCCGCGGGCGGTGCGTAGGGTCGGTAAATGGGAGGCGGGGGCAATGACAGTTCCGCGTTTGCTGTGGCCCCGCACAACGCAGGCGCGGTAAGGTTGGGTGGATGGCCTGCTTGGTGCGCCGAGGCCGGCAGCTCGTGTGGTGGGTTCGCGGCGCTCTCGGTGACCCCTGGCGGCGCCAGCACGAGTCCGATGCGCACCTGCGCAGACTTAGGCGGGGGGATCTCCACGGATCGCGGGGCCCGGGAGCTGGGGTTTTCACTGTGAGTGCGTTGGCTGCCCGCGTGGGGGCCAGCCGTCACACCGCGGACCTCCGGCGCCGACGACGGTGGGCGACCACCGCTCGACACCACGCGCGTCGGGGCGTGCGATGGCGGTGTGTCGGCCGAGGCATCGGTGCTGATCTGCGAGATGGTAGAAGGCTCCTCCGTGCACGCTGACGAGGCAATTGTGCGTGTCGACGTGCTCGCACCCTCGCGTGTAGATTCCGCGGGCGATGCCCGACGGCGGCACCGCCGGCGTTCGCTCGGCTGACTGCTCTCCTCACCATCGCGGTCAGTGTCCAGCCGCGCACGAGAGCCGCGATTGTGTGGGGTACGCTTTGGTGTGGTCAGTGCCTCCGTCTCCGTCACGGCTTTACGCGGAGGTGTCGTCGGTGTGGCGGCCGAGTCAGCGGCACTGGACGTGGCACCGCGCACAGGTGTGTCAGGCGCACACACAGTCGACGATGAGGTGTGGTTGTCTTCGCCCCACTCCCCTGTGCCACCCACGCAATAATCAGCCGGTGGTCTTTTGCTGCCGCCACGACGGCTCGTGACGAGGCGGTGGCCATCGGGCAAAGGGCGACGCGAGGGGTACTGCACGTATGCCGCGTCACTCGCGGTGCCGTTATCCGCGGTCTCACTGCCCGTGTCACCGCGCCGACCGTGCGAGACAGGCGTGCAGACAGCGGGCGTCGCTGCGACGTTCCGCACGCCGCCGTGAAGAGGCGTGGAACAGCCGATTCCACGATGCGGGTCGATCTGCGCCGGCTCGCACATCGAAGGAGGCTTCGCCGTCAGCGTAGAGCCGTCGGTGTCCTTCGCATCCGCACGCGGTGGCGGTGCCGGCGCCGGTTCGTCGTCGTCAGCAAACAGCACGCGCATGCTGTACGGGTCGTGGCGCCAGCGCCCGCCAGGGAAGGCTGTCATGGCCATCTGCACCTCGTCCCGCGTCACAGGCGGCAACGCTGGCGGCCGCATGCGCTGAAAGGATGGCGCCTCTGAGGGATCACCAGCGGTGGGCCTCGGTGCGGGCCGTGGCGGCGGCGGCGGCACGGTGAACACGGGCAGCGCGGGTGCGTTTGGTGGGGGCGGAGGCTGCGTGCTCGCCGGCACACGGCACAGCGGTGTCGCCGCTGACGGGTCTGTGAGGGATGACCCAGATGCCGCCAAGGCCAGGGCTGCACGGTAGTACTCGTGGTGGAGTCGTAGGCGTTGTTGGATAGACGCCAGCTGCATGAGGACGTCGTGCTGGCAGTGGCAAGGCAGGAGCGCCAACGACTGCGATTCGCTCAGTGCCAGGGCGTCGCCCCACGGCGAGTAGGTCGGCGGTATCGAAGGCGTGGTCGGCGACGGTGAGCTCGTGTGCCCCACAGGCACGGACGGCGTATGTGGGCCACGGTCGTTCGCGCCTTCCACCGTGTATGGTGAGAACGGCCCGTGGCTCTGCGTGGGTGCTTGAGACGCTCCACGCGGTGGCGCGGCGGACGACGTGGTCACCAACGAGTAGTTGAGGGCCTCCGCCTCCAGCCGCATCGCCGCGTCGCTCCAGTGTCGATGGAAAGCGTAGGCACGTCCGGCCAATGAGTAAAACGGTCCAGTTGGGGCGGCTGTGTGCACTGTGTTCGCCGGGGTGAAGTTGGAAGACGCGGTGGTGGTGGTGGAGCCGGTGGTGAGCCCAAGGTGCGCGCCGCCACTGGACGGCGACCGGGAGGAGGCGGGCGAGTACACACCCGACCACGTGGGAAGTTCACAGCCGGGTACAATAGGAAGACCGGGGTTGCCGTAGAGCGGTGAGGTGAGGTGCGCACTCATGGCAGAGTCCATCATACTGAGCAGCGGCGAGTGGAGTCGCTGCGTGAAGTAGGGTGTCTGTTGCATAGCGGCGGTGGCACTTGCAGCCGGATCGCGCGGAAGGGCAGATGGCACCGTGGCGCTCGGCGTTACGTCACTGCTTGGCGGGGGCAAGACCAACTCACTGAGAGAATTTGCAATGGGCGGTGAGGGCTGAAAACTGATCCTCTGTGGCTTCACCGACGCGTGGAGAGCTGTCGGCGACGGCGTGGGTCGCAGTTGAGGTGTGTGAGAGGCGCCTGACGGCTCGGTGCATGCGGCGATGCTCACTGAGGTGCGGTTCACTGCGCAAGGGTTCAGTCGCGCGGCAGAAGCCTGCGCACCCACCTGCGAAACAGAACCGCCACGGCCGTCCACAAGCTGCGCGCTCATGTGTGATCCTTTCCACGGCGCCCCAGTCTCAATCGCTGCGTTGGCAACGATCAGTGGCATGAGGCGACGAGAATAAGAAAAAAAAGGGGGAGAAGAGGGGATGAAAACAAAAAAAAGCGCGTTCAAGAGCTCGAGAAGTCAGCGAAAACAAAATCAATTTCCAGCAGACAAGCTCTAGACGCCAGAGAACACAAAATAAAATAAAAAAGCACCGAAGTTAACTTATCCCTTCCCCACTTCCACGGGCACAGAAAGAGAGGAGGAGGTGGAGGTATAAAGAGAGAATGAAAAAAAAAACAATGCGAAAACTGGCAATAGAGAAAGAGAAAAAGTAGGCGAAGAAGAAGAAACACTCAACAATGAGAATCAAATTAAAAAAATAAAAATAAAAAAGTCGCGTGCAGAGGAGGAGAAAAACAACACGAAAAAGAAGTGGTCGCTCGTGTACTTGTTGAAGCCTTTTTCTTTCTTCTTTTTTTTCTCTGCGTGTATGTCAGGGACGCGAGAGAAAAAAGCCGGGAGAGAGGGGGGCAACTAGGAAAAAGAAGAAGAACGAAGGAATCACGTGACCAGGAAGACGGATAGAAAAAAAAAAGAAAAACCGGAGGAAAGGCGAGATATCTTGTCCACGCAAGTGGTGGAAGAGGGAAAAAAAATGAAGAACCACCGTCGAGGAGTGAGGAGGAAAAAGAAAACCGAGAAAACCGAAAAAAAGGTCAGACGACACGCGGGTAGTTAAACAAGAAGGAAGCGCTAACGAAGCAACTGCCACAGTTCGAAGCGAAGAAAAGAACGAGATGAATGACGGAGTCCAAGTGTTGCACAGCAATTGATAACCAAAAAAGGCAAAGACTGCCACGTGGCGAAGAAAAAGAGGAGGGGGAGAATCACAAAGCTAGCGAAACAAAGAAAAGGACAAAGAGCACACACAGAGTAAATGATGGAAACAACTACGGCTGACAAAGGTGTGAAAGAGACACAGAGAAGAGGAAGAACAAGACAAAAAGTTGCTGGGTGGTTGAGCGTATTGCGTCTCAAGACTCCAAAGCAGAACCAATTGATGGTGGCCACGAAAATAGAAAAGACGAAAGGCAAAAGACTCACAAGACGTTGCACTGCCACTCAACAGTTTCTCTCACAAAATTCTTTGTTGCTGCCGCTGCTGTTTTTTTTAATGTAGTTAAATGCAAATAAAATCCAACAAGTTTTCTTTTTTTTTTAGGGAAGCAGTGCACAGGTGATTACGTGGTGGTGAGTGGTGCAAGATGAGCAGCACAAATCTGTGAAAAAAAAAACAGAAAGAAGAGGGAGAGGAAAAGAGAGAAAACAAAGAAAAGACGCTGCCAGCGAACCTCAATGAAGCCTTCGATGGGTGATAGTAAATCGCCGAAGAGAGGAGCAAGAGATCTTGCGCGTGTGTCAGCCTGTGAGATAAAGAAAAGAAAAACTAGAGCTTGACGGGCAGCGGAAGAGCAAAGAGAGAAAAAGAGTTTTTAAAAAGGGGGAAAGAGAGTGCTAGCCTTCAACGAAAGAAACGAGAAGGAACGTGTTTGCACACAAGATGCTCTGGAGATTGTGGTACCTCTGTAATGAATGTCAGTGGCGAACAGAGAGAAAAACAGCGACGTGTGTGTAATTTCCCTTTTTTTCTTCTCTTTTCGCGACCGAAAAAGAGAACAGTGAAGAAGAACAGAAGGAGAAAAAAAAAGGATAACGTGAAATGTCTGTGGTTGTGTAAAAGAAAACAAAGAAAGAAAGACTGGCTCTGTCGCCACCCTCCTTGATACGCCAACGGTGGAGAAGAAAAAAAAAGAAGGTGTCACACACGCAGCGGAGGTTGAGTCGCCTCGACTAGAGAATGAGGAATGAGAAAATGACGCTCAAAATCAGTAGACAACGCGCGCACGGGTTGTCAATTGCGATGTGTGGGTGTGTCTGTGTGTGGCGTGGGTCAAACACTCGCCAGGTCACGCGTATGAAGTGTGTATGTGTGTGTGTTGGGGGGCGAGTGTACGAAAAACGGAGGAGGCGAGCACAAGGCGTTGTCAAGGTGGGAGTGAGAGAAGAAGCGGTGCGAGGTAGGTAAAAGCAAAAAAAATGCTTGCTGAGCCTTCTGTGCCGTCTGGGCTTCCTCTAGGCAGAGGAGTGTGGTAGACCAAAGCAATGTGAAGGCCGTGTGTCTGCGGAGGTGGCCAAGCGCAGTGTCCTCGTTCTGTCTCCACACAGTCGATCCGCGTGCACGGGGTCACGAGCATGATCAGTGTGAAGTGTTCTGTTCCGATTTCACGACCAGCGAGTCGGTGAGTGAGGCTCCGCATCTGACGTGCGCACTGTGTGGTGGTAAGAGGCAGCGTTCTCTGAACACCCTTCCAAAGCAGGTTAGTTCGTTTGATGCACGTGTGTGTGTGTGTGTGTGTTGTGTTTGAGGCTTCTCCCTCCCCGACAATGCTCAGGATATGAAAAAAGCCAACTCACAGAAAGATGCGCGCAACAGCTTAGTGAACCATAGTCGTGTTGTCTTGTTTGTTTTCCTCTTTCTTTTCTTCTGCTCGTTATCGACAAGGAAAGCACGTGGATCGGCTCCGCGTGTGTGTGGGGTGGGTAAGGGAAGGGGGGGAGGAGTCATGCGACCCGGAGGGGGGCGAGGCAAGAGCAACACAAAAACAAAGAATCCAATCAAAGGCGGGAGACGCCCCTCCGCGGCTGCAGAACTCTCAGAGACCCCACTTCAAAGAGTACACAAGGAGACGAACAGGAAAGAGGCAGAAAAAAAGAGTGGCGCAGGAATAAGCCTGAGATCTCTCCTCTCTCTTCTCTCTTTTTGTGGTCCCACCCATCACCATCGTCAATCAGAAGCCTCAGGGTGTGCCTCGTGTCGTTCCCTTTTGAGTACCGTTGCGACACCACGCTCGGTCTCGTCGCTCTCCTCGCGGGGGTGTTTGTGGCCTGCAATGCCGCCTGCAAGACCCACCGGCTTGTCGGCCTCGTCGTCGTCGAAGACAACCACATAGCGCGCGTAGAGAGGCTCTTCCGGGTTATTGGCCTTTGTGTAGACGTTGAGCAAGCCCACTCGGTCGTACGTCGCATAGTGGCCGTCAGCGCTGGATGCGCCTGCAGCAGCCATGGTCGCTGCCTTCTCCGAGGAAGGGCACTCGTGGACGTGAACGACGTAGCTGGCAGTGCTATCCGCATCCTCGTAGAGGGGCTGAAACGTGTTCATGCGCTGCGTGTCGTAGCTCATCGTCGCACCGGGTGTGATCGAGGCTGCCGCCTGGGCCAGCAGCGCATCCTCAGCGAGCTCGGCGCCGAGGTCCGGTTCCGCGCTGGTTGGCTCTGTGAGCAGCAGGTTCGTCCCACCAATAAGAATGTGCGCGGCCCCCGTGCGCGCAGACCCGCTGGGCCCCGTTGCACCGGGCAGCACCACGTGGTGCACGTCCGCAAAGGACTCGGCCAGGAAGTCGAGCTCCCCTGCATTCGACTTGTCAAGGGAGATGAGACCCTTCTCAGCCGCCGTATCGAAGCCGGTCGGGAACACAGGCAGCACTTCCACCGGGTAAATCACAGAGGGCATGTTGTTCGCTGTCAGCTCCTCTCCATGACGGCGCAGCAGCACACCGGTCTCCAACTCCGGCTGAAACTCCGGCACGCGCGCATCCAGCTCACTGTCGGCCACATGAAGCTGTCGCTTACGCTGCTCCGCGCCACCCTTCAGAGACTTTGTGTAGACCTGCACGCAGTCCATGTACGTCTCCATCGCCGACACCCACGTGCCGTTCGCCCGCAGTGTCCGGCAGTTCTGGCCCTGCAGCGCCAGCAGCCCCGCAACGGCCTTCTCATGCGTCGTCTCGCCGTAGTGCGTGGAGAAGTGGCAGAGCGAGTACCACGCAGCGTGCTTCTCTTCACCGTTGGCGGTGGAGGAGGCCAACGTGACCCATATCCGTCGCGCCAGCTCCGTGTGCGCCGCCTGCGCGCGGTCAAGCCCCAGCTTGCGCTGGGCGATCTGCCCAATGAAGGCCTCGAACTGCTGGTCGAGCGAGCGCGCGAAGCGAAACGAGTCTTGCACGTCGGCCGTCCACGACTGTGCAGGGTCGGCACGCGCGCCGCTACCCGGTGCGCCACTGAACGTCGATGCGCCGCCCAGCGGGCCAGGACTGGCCGGGTTGCGGGGCGAGCCATTGGGGTTGAACGCGGCGAGCGACTGCGGAACGATGCGGGCGACACGCAACTGATGGCGCTGTTCCTCAGGGACGAGACCCATCTCTGTGTAAATCGGGCGCTGCAGCAGCGACAACGACGGGATGTCCTTCTGCAGGACGAGGCTTTGGTCCATGTCGGTGTCGAGCAGTTCGAGGTCCGCGGGTGCGAGGGCCGGGTTGGCGTCCTTCGGCTGCCACGTGACGAGGTCGACTTGGCCTGCGTCCTTTGCCCGTTGCTGCATGGCGTCAATGTGCCGCTGTGTGCGAATGGCGGCGTCGCGCATCTCTTTCACCGCGTCGAGACGCAATGGGTAGTACGCCAGTGGAATATTCTCTAGAACGCCGCTTGACATGGCGCCAACCTCACACTGCATGACGGGCAGCGTGGAGCCGTCGTGCACCAAATCCTTGTAGACGCGAGGCATGTACAGCAGCGGGGCGGCAGGGTGCTCAGGCATGGGGATACGCCAGAGGTACTCAAAGAAGTAGTTGTCTCGGCATTGGCGGGCCGCGTGTGCGAGCGTCGCGTTCGGCGCGACCAGGAACGGGCTCGAGGCGCCTCCGTCCGCCCCGCCGGTTGCCGTCCCTGGTAAGTCTCCACCCCCACCGGCCGTCGTGCGACGGCGAGCGAGGAGTGAGCCACCAGCATCGATGGAAATCGGATTAAATGCCATGGATGGAGAAGCGCGGCTAGAAGCAGTCCAGTGCTTCTCTGTGTTGGAAATAAAAAAGGCGCGTCAATCGCGTTTGGGTTCCGTTGGAGCAGACGTGTGCTTCCGATTCTGAACGAAGAAGAGGCGGAGTGGGGCAGCGAAGAGAGGAAAGGCAAAAAGAGGAGGTGAATCCACTGGCTCAGGCGAACGCACAACGCGCGTTTGACAAGTGCAACAACAACGACGCGTTCACTGCGTCCACACGTGCTCACAGCGAAGTACACAAAACAGAAAAAAAAACGAAACAGCAAAACAGGAGTGTGGACACGGTCCTCTTCGCGCTTTGCTTGTCTGTCGTGTAGACTCTTTCTGACGCGCTCCTTGGGTACAGCAAGCCGGTGAGTGGTCGTTCGCGGTGACGGAGAGCACGATCAGAGAGCAAAGAAGAGATGGAGAGAAGGAGAGAGAAGCAGCAATGAACCTCGGTGGGGGAAGAGGCACGCACGTTACGACCGTTTACTGGTCGGGCACATGAGGAAGGAGGCAGACGACAGCACGGAACGGAAACACACATTCATCGCACTCGCGACAACAACAAAAAGGATCTCGTGTGCACAACAGTGACTCTGTTCAGGTGCGCAAGCTCGTCGATTGGCAGTTACCTACAACAAGACGCCGAAAGGATGAGAGGGAAGAGCGCACGGGCAACCTGTCGTGGAAGAAAAGACAGCGCGGCGACGGCATCCAGTCACTGAGCCTTTCAGCGATGGTAGAGGATGCGTTAGCTGCGCCACTGTTGATTTCGGGTTTTGTTTGCTATTTGTGGGGAGAGGTGTACTGTTGTTTGGATCACCTCATCATGATAGACGACTTCACACACGCACACGCGCGCACAGGAATGTGCTGTAAAAGAGGTAACCCTAGCCTCGTGCCTGCCACGCATCGCGAAAAAAAAACAAAAGCGATGTGTTTTTTCTGTGTGCCACAGACGGCCACGAGTGAGGCTGCTGTTCGAACAGTGTGAACTCCGCACCGCAGATCTCGTGTAGATGTGCTTACATGAGCCTCTTCGCGCACGCCAACAGCAGGTGTATGTGCGCGTGCGTGTGGGGAACAAGTGGAGCGCGCAGTTATGGATCGGTGGGCGTCGCCACGTACGTGTGTGTATATATATACATGTACATGCGCAGAGAATGATGCGTGGGGTGGGGTGAGGCAGCTTTGGGTGTGTGCGCGCGTATGCGGTTGAGACAACATCGATAGAGTGAACACAAAAAAGTGAACCGTTCTCTCACCCGCGCCTACGGCTGCTGCTTTATTTGATGGTGCTCTTGCGCGTCTTGCTGCGGCTACGAGCACGCACAGGCGCAGACGGTGCCAGGTTCATCGCCTTCACGCTCGCGCGCTTCTTCTTCTTCGTGGTTCCCTCGGATACCGGCGCGAGGCTCTCAATGATCTCATCAAGCTTGTTCTGGAAGAGAATGAGCACCTGTTGCTTGTCAGCAGTGCGGTCCTCCTCAGATTGGAGCACGAAGGGGAGCCATTGGACGCGGTCGGGCATCACAATCTTCCCGTTATGGAACGGCGCGTTCTGCACGAGGAAGATGTCGCCCAGCTCGAGCAGCTTCGCCGTCAGCGTGACCATCGCCGCCCGCACGGACAAGTAGACGGGCACAACGTGTTCCTCATCCTCCATGTTCACGTCGTGGCCCATCTCGATGAATCGCAGCGCGTAGTTCTCGTGGTTGCTTAGGATCGCCCAGTGCAAGTGCGAACGACCTTGCTTGTCTGCGTAGTCAAGACGGATCGTGCTGGGATTACAGAGATCCATCATGGCTGTCATCGCGTCGTCATTGTTGAACTCAATGGCACGCATGAGAGGTGTTTCGCCGTTCTTGTCCTTCGCGGTGGGGCTTGCGCCGAGCTTGACGAGGAGCTTGAGCATCTCCAGGTATGGCTCGCCGAGGCCCACACACCAGTGCAGGGCCGTTTGTCCGCTGCACTGCTTGAAGTGCTCGCCGATCTGGGTCACCTCCATTTCGTCACAGTCGTTCAGGAAGCTGTCCAGCGAGCCGCCCCGCTGCTTCGCGCCGTCCACCAGCGCCTCCACAAGGTTCAGCTGGTTTGACAACACCGCCAGATGAAGCGGTTTCTGGCCGTGCCATGAGCCTTGCACGTCACACACGCTGGCCAAGAACTTCGCTGTATCCACCTGGCCGAACTTACAGGCCAGGTGAAGCGCCGTGCAGCCGAAGCGATTCTCAATGGCGGGGTCGACGCCGACCTCAACTAGTCGCTTCAGCTCGTCTGTCTGACCTTTGCGCGCGGCGAGGTGAATGCGCTCCATGTTTTCGTCATCGGCCTTCACGCGACGAGGCACCGGTGGTAACTGCGGCATCGTCACGTGTGGTTGGCTTGTTTGTTGATTGGTATTCCTTTGCGTAGTCACAGTGGTTTACGTAAACAGTAGAGAAGACAATCAAGAAGTGTTCACACACAGCACGTCTCACAAGCAGCTAGGGTTCTATGTGCCTGCGGTGGCTTGTCGCTAACTTGTTCCGAGAAAAGTGCGTGAAAAATTTGCTCAACGTACAACGGGACAAGAAAAGAAAAACAAACCGTGAGAAACAAGAGAGAAAAAAAGGTCCGCGTCTTGTTCCGTCATCCAGGCAAAGAGGAAAGTAGGTTGGTAAAGGGGTGGTAAGCGTTCGCCGTGAATGAAGGGGGGAGAGAGTTGCTAAAAGCACTCTCTCCATGCTCTCTTCCACCCCACCCGGACGAAAATAGGATTAGCGGCCACCAGGGGTATCAAACAATGAGTGGAGGTTGCGCACGGCCAGCGGCTGCGGTGCGCACAGCGAGCACACACACACACACACACGCACGCACACAGAGCCACACGCAGGATCGGCACGAATACCGTGACGGCCTCAGGGAGCATGAAGGTACATCATGTAAACACAGCACTTTTTGCCTTTATTCCTTGCCGCGAACGGCACTCTTTGATTACGTTAAGAAACAAAAAGTGGAATCAGAGAGAATGATCACCCCAGAGCAACTGATCTGCGACGGTGGCGCAATCACTCGCGCTGCACGCTTATCAATACTACTCTTCTGCCTCCTTGAAGTTAGGCTTCACTGTTCAGGTTTCGCCTTTAATGGCGCTTGTTCATTTACGGAGAAAACAAAGGGGGGAAAAAGAACTGGTGGGAACCAAAAGA
>JASANP010001122.1:0-162870 GCA_030849625.1 Wallacemonas sp. TrypX | reverse complement strand
GGAAGAGGACGAAGCGGTAGGGGTTCTCCTGCTGCAGAGGCTCGTCGCCGGGGTTGGGGACGGTCACGTAGTCAGTAGCGGGGTTGTGCACGTCACTGACGACGTCAGATACTGTCGGCTTTTCGGTCTTGTTGGCCTTCAGGGAGGCTTGAGAGGCGGCGGCCTCATCGCTTCCACTGCGGCCGCGCTTGGACGCCTGTTCGGGGGTCTTGCTGGCTGTGGCGGGCATGTGATGTGTGCGTGGAGGGGGGTTTCGGAAAATGGTGGCAGCGGTGTCTTAGAGCAGTGACGGTAGCTTGTGCGTGAGTGAAAAGCTGGCGAGGAGAGAGAAGGCGCTTAGAGAGTGGTGATGCGAGTGGCTCTGAGAGCAGAGACATCGAATGGTGACGGCAGTTGGTCAAAGAAGGAGTGGAAAGCGGAAAGAGAGAGAGTGAGTAGCATGAGGAGCAAGAGCGTGGATACAAATTCGAGGCTGAAGCACGGAGGGAAAAGAGGAAGCTAACTTGGCCTCGCTTACCCCCTGGTGTGCGCGAAAAGTGACAGGGAAGCACACGAGCAGGTCGTTCCCGCTCGGTGGAGGGAGAGGCAGCAAGGGGAGTGGCGAAGAGACACGTTCACCCGTACGGGCACGCGCGTAAACCATGTGTGTGGGTGTGGGTGTGGGTGTGGATGTGCGTTTCTGTGTTCTGCCTCTTTAAAATCTGTTCGAGGTAAATGACAGCTGTGAAGTCACCCTTCTTAGGCGAGTCTCGCGCACTGTCAAGACTATCATTGACTGCTGTGTGTATTGTGTTCTGAAAATTCACTCATCGGTGCCACGCCGAGCAAGAAGAGTCGCGAGGGCACGTGCGCACGCCGCGTCCGGCACCGCCCCAACGTACGTGTAGAGGTTATCGACGGGCGGTGTATGGCTGTCCTCTCGTGACGCCGCTTCTGCGACGGTATTGCGCAGGTACGCGGCCTTGGCCTGTGTGCGTGTGAGCAGTCGCTCCTGCTCTGCCTGCGCCATGCCACCAGCCACCGTGGGCGGTGCCATTGCACTCCGCACAACGACCGTCGCGGCCACAAACAGCGCGATGCCTTCGAGCGTGTCCTCGTGTGCCAGGTAGTGCGCCACGTCAGGCTCGCCGAGACGCGCAGCGGTGTCTGCCAGCGTCGTCGCCGCGTCCGCCGTGCTTGCAGTGTCTGATGCGGCTGTCGCTGTGGTTGAGGAGCTCGTGGAGGAGGCACTGAGTGGCACGAACGGTGGACGCCGCGGGAAGAGTCGCTCGCACCCCTCCGCTGCCGGCGTCGCGCTACCCATCTCCTCTGCAGTGCGGACGTGCCGATCCACCACATCCACGCAGAGGTTCAGGAAAGCCGGTGAATCCGCCGCGAGGTCCAGCGTTGTTCGCTCAATCTCCTCACACAAGCGCACGTAGAGCGCGCTGTGCATATCGCCGTCGGCGGTGTCTGCCGTGGTCGTAGTGGTTATCATGGCGTCGTGCGGTGATTGCGGTTGGGGCAGCACGCTGCGCAGCACCAATGAGAGGAGGTGAAGCAGCTGAAGAGGGCGGAACGGAGGGTGGTACGCGACGCTCGCGCCGGGGTGTCGGTAGGCCTGGATAGCCGTCCTCTTGAGCCGATCGAGCGAGTGCGTGCGGCCAAAGTCGTCCCGTCCCCAGGACCGGGTGAAGGGGATGAACACTGTCCGCAAACCCCAGAAATACTTGCTCACCTCGGTCGGGCTCTCCCGCTTGGCGCCGCGAGAAGAGGAGGCAGTGCCGGCATCGTCGAGGTCTAATGCCCGGCGTAGCACATCCTCGGTCGCGCTGGTGAGGTAGTCGTCACGTGGCGCACCGTCCTCGATAGGTGGGTACGTGCCATCGCGGCGCCGGCGGCGGGTGAGGAGGAGACAACGGTGGTTGAGGTACACGCTCTCCGGTAGGATCAGCGGCACCCGCGCCCCATCGAGGTGAAAGCGTGTGGTGCGCGGGATGTAGTACGATGCCGCTGGTCCTGCCGCGCTTGCCGAAGGATGTTGCAAGTAGGGGAGTTCGACAAGCACGCCGGTCGTCGTCATCAATGGGTCCTCAGCCGTGTTGGCACCGGCCGTGGTGGGATCAAGATAAAACGCGGTGGCAGGCCACGTGGTGGAAAACGGCGGCGACGACGCCGAGACTGCGTCCTCGAGGGAGTGAAACGCCGGCGCGACAGGCCCTTGCGACACTTGGAAGGAGAGCGACTGACCCTCCATCGAGTCGAACACCACGGCGAACAAGCGCTCTGCACCACCTTCCCGTCCGCGCGAGGTCGGCAACACCACGTGCACGGCGTCCGTGGACTCAGAGTCGGTCGTCGCGCACGTGCCCGCACCCTCAGGCACACAGTCAACGGTGAGTTCAGCCACCCGCTCACCGCATCCACTGGCCTCCTTTCGCTCCCCTCGGCCCGCCTCCATGGAGGTTGACGTGGACTCCCGCGACACGTCGTGCCACGCTGAGGCGGATGCTGACCAGCGAAACAACGGCGTCGGGCTGGTTGCGTCTGAGGCTGTGCTTGCCTCGTCACGACGAACAAGTAGTGCCGCTGCCCAGTCTGCTACCGCCGTGGGGGCATCGGACGGGGTCTCAGACCCTGCGCCTGTCGCAGACCAGGCCGATGCTCTCGTCACTTCGCAAAGACGAACGACGCCGTCGGTGAGTTTGGCCAAAGGCAGCCCGCGTGATCGCACGCGCAGGCGAATCGCTGAATCAGGGTCCGTCTCTGTGCGAGTGACGAGGAGGTGTGCGAAGCACTGCCGCCACGGGCCTGCCGGAAGCCAGCCGCCGGTGGCGGCCTCGCACGACAGGCGAGCGCCGACGCGGTCGCCAGCGGTGCCCTCGTCGTCGCCACCTCCCGTGCCATCGCGTGTGAGAAGAGGCCCGTTCACGTACTCGGCACGCGCACCCGTCGCGCAGCAAGGGCACGTCGACACGGCACGCGTCAGGCCGAGGCGTGCGACGCGGACCTGTGCATCAAACGCGGCCTCGCCGAGTGCCGCACGCATCGAGTCGAAGCCCTTCGCGTTGAAGAGGTCCTGCAGCGCGCACAGCGCCGTCCGTGCAGAGAAGTCCGGCCGCCAAGGGCCTGCCCCTGTCTCGGTGGGGTAAGTCAAGAAGAGCGCATTGGCCTCACCGGTGGTGGACACCATGAGAGCCGGGTGAGGCACGGCGACGTCGAGCTTGGCTCTGGGGGCCGTGAAGGGATAGCTCGCCGCGAATCGCAACGACACGTGCAGCGGGAAGCCAGCAAACGGGCCGTCGAGCGGCGAGACGCACACGTGCCAGACGGTGGCTCCAGCTCTGCGTACGCAAACACGAGGCACAGGTGCTGCTTCTAGTGCTGCCCACTCTCTCGCCAAGCACTGCTCAAGTGCCTCGGATGTGCGCTGCTCGCCATTCGTCCCGTGTGTTGGTGGTGGCGTCACGGTGGGAAAAGGCTTCGTCTCGCCTTCGCCGTTGCGGTCCTTGCTCGGGTTACTACTGACGTCGGCGGTGCTGTCCGCATCAGTGGTGTCCTCGCTGCTCACTGCTGAGGTGGCTTCCTCCTCGAGTGCGGTGCGCGCGTCAATATGGTGGCGTACGTAGTGCAGCTGCTTGTCCTCGGCGTGCGTGGGCAGTGGAGGTGCGGCTGCCACTGTTTCCTCATCGTCCACCTTCTCCTCTTCCGCGGGTGGCACGTCACGGGCTGCTGCCCCGTGTATTTCGTCACCGCCATCGCTGGTTTTCTCCGGGTGTCGCACAAGCGACCGAAACGTGTTCATGGTGAAGCCGTCCGCATGGTAAACGAGCTTGTGCCACTCGTTGCCTTCCGTGAAACCCGTGATGGCACTCGAGACGGGTGGTGGCGGTGTGCGAGTGACTTCCGCAGGTGGCGCCACTTCGCCCGCCTCCTCGCCCTCACTGTGCGTCGTCGCCTCCTCTGCTTCTTTGAGGCCGTCGGCGGCCGCATGTGCGGCCCGTTCGCTCTGCTCCTCTCCCTCCTCTTCCTCCGTAGAGCGCTCGCGTGGTGGCATCTCCAGTTCCCGCGCCTCACCGGCATCTGTGCGGCTGTCGGGACGTTGTTCCACCGGGGTCTTGTCGTCTTCGAGCGCGGCGGGGAGCGTATCGTCCCCGGTAGGTGTGGGTGCGCGGTGTGAAGCGGTCACCTCGTCCGCGCCCGCAGCTGTGGACTGTGCGGCCGCCTGTGGTGCGCCGTGCTCAGAGAGGGCGGTGACACTGCCGCTGTGGCTGCCCTCCTTCTCTTCGTCCTCCTGGCTTGCCTCCTCCTCGGCAGCCGAAGACGAGGCTTCCATCGCCTCGAGAAGCTCAATCACGCGCGCGCGGAGTTGCACTTCCTCGCGGTCAACGCGTTTGCGCGCGTGGTTGACTTCTTTGCGGAAAGCCGGAATCCGTTCCACATCGCTCATCTGGGCCTTTGACGGCTTCTTGAGCGCACCAGACACAATGCGCTTCTTGGTGTTGACGACCTCCTCCAGCTTCGCCTCGGCCGCGGCCAAGTCACGGGTGGCCTGCGATGACGTGGCCATGTGTTGCGCGACGAAGAGGACCAGCAGCCGCTCACGAGCGTCTGCGGTGTACAGCGAAAAGAGCCCTTCGGCGGCGTCCTCGGCCGTCTTCAGCGTTGTGACGTCCACAGTGATCGCCTCGGGCTCCTCGGACTCGTCCGTCTCCGGCTCTTGTGCTTGCGTGTGTCCTTCATCAGCGCCGGCACTGGAACCGCTGGCGCTTGACGCAGCCGTGTCGCGGCTAGCACTGCGCTGCGGGGACGTCTCTGCCTCGTCTCGCGGGAGACGGCCGTTGGCCCTGCCCGGTCCACCTCGGCGGCGGCGCTTGTGGCTTTGTTGCGTGCGGTTCGTCACGGTCGCACCCACCTTCGGCGCGGCACCGACGGCGCCCTGGTGCTGCAGCCTCTGTACCGATGGCGGCATCTCCGACGCGGAGGGCAGACGACCCTGCCGAAGCGTCTCCAGGGCAGCGACGAACTGGGGGTAGTGTGCCACCTCCTCGCGTTCTTCGGCGCTCATGGCGTTCCACAGCACGTCGGCTTTCCCCTCGTTGCCCGAGTCCTTCAGCTGCTTATAAGAGTCGTGCAACGGTCGCACGCGGTCGGTGATGGCGCGGACTTGGCGGTACAGCTCCGCGACGCGTTCGGCCTGGCGCGGGTCAGCGGAAGTGCTCATGGTTAAACAGTCGGCTCGCTGCTGCCGATGACGTGATTGTCCCTCTGCGACGTCCTCGTTGTGTGTCTGTGTGTCGGCGTGTGTTGTGTGGATGAGTGACACTTTTCTTCGGCGATGTGCAACATGCAAATAAGTCACAATGGGGGAGAGGGAGTCGAGAAGAAGGGAGAGGGGGGGGCAAGGAATATGCGTGCGTGCGTGTCAGTGAAGATGTTAGTTTGAGAGGTAGGGACGGAGGGGAAGATGAAAGACGTACCTGCCTGATACCGCCCTGCCTGCGCATCCGAGTGAAGGCTTACTTGGTTTTCTGTTTTCCAGGAGGAGCAAGCACTGTCGCAATGGGAGCCACTCCCACTCAACTCGTGGCTGGAGCGGCGCCATCATAGATCGCAACGAGGAGCGCGCCCCTGCTGTGGGAGCACAGAGATCTGCATGTAGATGGGCTAGAAAAGGAGGGAAGGTCCAAGAAGTGTCTAACAGTGACGGTGCCGTTCTCGTGTGCGGCGTCAGTCGATTGTGTCCAGCTGTTGTTACTGTTGGCTTTGCAGTGTGGTTTGCGCGCGTGGCGTCGTTAGCATTCCCAAGTGGAGAGATGATATCCAATGTTTTTTGTTTTTATCGATCACTGTTACAGGTCATTGTTGCAATGCTTTGTTATGGCAACACGAAAAAAAAGAGAAAAAGAAAGAGGAAGAGAGATGTTGCTGATGATGATGGGTGAGTGTGAGTGTGTGACTTCGCTTGAGACGACAGAGGTGAACAGAAAAAAAAAGGCCAAAGAATCCGAAGCCCGTCAGGTTTGTTCTGTCCTTCCTGCAACCTACTGGACAACACTCGCCTGTGCCACCTGCACGGGGCTTCCCCGGCTTGTGGCGCATTCACCGGCGCTCGCTACGCGACTCCACCGCCGCTCCTAGTAGCTTCGACCGAACAGCACCCACGTCGTCGCCGGCTTCTCGCAGCTGCGGCAGATGCACTTCAGGCCGTCCACCGGGCCGGGCTGCTCAAACGGGATGCAGAGCGTCTTGGCGCCCATGCTCGGCGCCCGTGTGTCCTCGGCGGCCTCGGCCACCATCGCCTTGGACTCCTCGGCGCTGTCCGCCTTGACGGCCTCCTCGCACGCCATGCTACCGCACCAGGGTGCCAGAAGGATGCACTTCTCGTTCAGCAGAGGCACAAAGTCCTTCCAGTCCGTCACCTGCTTGCGGTGAGCGTCGCGCACATTACGTGCCGCCTCGAGCATGCTGTCGTGGATGCCGTCGAGCAGCGTGTTGATGGCCTTGCCCGCGTCCTGGTCCCAGTTGACCGTCAGCTTCTCGCCGTTGTAGCGCACCTTGAGGGCCAGCTGCTTCTCCTTCAGCTCCTTCGGGCCAAGCTCGATGCGAATGGGCACACCCTTGACCTCCCAGTGGTTGAAGCGCCAGCCGGGACTGTAGTTGTTGCGGAGATCCGCCTTGGCGCGAATGCCGCTGGCCTGAAGCTCTTGCTCAAGCTGCTCGCAGCTGGCGACAAGGATCTTCTTGTCCTCCTCTGTGCTGTCCTTGGTGATGCCGACGGGCACGATGACCACCTGAACCTGCGCTACACGGGGCGGCAGTACCATGCCGGTGTTGTCGGCGTGCACCATGATCATGACGCCAATCACACGCGTGGTCAGGCCCCAGCTGTTCTGCCACGGGATGAGCATCTTCTCGTTGTTCTCCGGGTCCTGGAAGCGGATGTCGAACATCTTGCCGAAGTTCTGGCCAAGGTTGTGGCTTGTCGCACCCTGGCAGCCACGGCCAACAGCGGCAATGAACGTCTCCACGGTGGTGGTGATGTAGCCACCAGCAAACTTTTCCTTCTCGGTTTTCTGGCCCTTGATGACAGGGACGGCGAGCAGCTTCTCGTACACGGCCGCGTAGTGGTCAAGAACCGTCAGCACCTCGCGCTGGCACTGCTCCTTCGTCGGCCAGGCGCAGTGACCCTCCTGCCAGAGGAACTCGCGCGTGCGAATGAACGGGGTTGGGTGGGAGAACTCCCAGCGGATGACGTTGTTCCACATGTTCAGCCGCACGGGCAGGTCGCGATGAGAGCGAATCCACTTGGCGTAGTAGGGGTACATGACCGTCTCGCTGGTGGGGCGGATGGCCACCGGCACCTCCAGGTCGCCATCGCCAGCCTTGGTCACCCACGCCACCTCGGGTGCGAAGCCCGCCACGTGCTCCTTCTCGCGCTCCAGGCAGCTCTTGCTGACGAACATGGGGAAGTAGCAGTCCTCCACGCCCATGGCCTCGATGCGGCCACCGAGGAAGCGCTGCACCTGCTTCCAGATGAAGAACGCCCAGGGACGGATGATGTAGCACCCGGAGACGTCGTAGTACTCGATCATCTCAGCCTTCGTGATGACCTCTGTGTACCAGGAAGCAAAGTCTCCCTCCTTGGTGTTCATGATGCCGAGCTTCGTCTCGCCGGAAGCTTGCGCGGCAGCCGCCTTGGCAGCGGCCTTCGCCGGTGCGGCTGGCTTCTTCTTTGCGGGAGCCGGCGCTGCCGCAGGGGCTTCACCGGGAGCTGCCTCCGCGTCAAAGTCCACAATCTTGTACTCGTAGCCGAGCTTCTCCAGAAAGGCCTGCAGCTGGGGGAAGGTGACGAGGGTGCTCTTGTCATTGCGGCACGGGTGCAGCACAAACGGGTGCTCTGTGGTGGTCATGTTCTTGTCGAGCAGAACAATGACGTTCTTCTTGTCCACGTTGTTGACGAGCGCAAACGGAGTGACGCTGCCCTGCACAACGTGCAGATTCTCCATAAGCACGTCCGCAGGCGCGAAGCGCAAGTCCTTCGTCCCGGCCTCCTTCTGGATGCGCTTCATATCCGTGCCAGTGGTGTGCAGTGCCGTCATGAGCACCAACTCGCCCTTCTTGCTCTTCAAGAACATGTTCTTGGTGCCGGTGCACGGCACACCGAAGCGGGGGAGCTCCTTGTTTGCGGCCTCCACGGTGAGCATCGGCTCGTGCTCGATGGTGGGCAGGCTGAAGCCGAGCTCGCCGAGGATCTTGAGGAGGGTGTCCTCGCCCTGGCAATCCTCAGTCGACATGGGCAGAGGCGCACGTGTCGGTGGCGAGGTACGTAAGGGAGGGGTCGGGTTGAGCGGGTGAAGTGTGAAAGCGGTGGGGTGCAGCGGTGACTTGACAGTGCAGTAATGCCTGCGCGCGAATGCGAAGGCAGCGCCAGCCGAGGAAGAGGAGCGAGGAGATGAAGCGGGCAGAGAGGAGGAAGCTTGCTGTGGACGTGGTGATGGCGGTAGGGGCACGGGATGCACAGTGGCCACGGCGGAGCCGCGTGGTAGCCGCACTCGGTGGCGCCGTACCGCAGAGGACAACAGCATCCGCATGTGCCAAGCGCGACAAGACAGTGGCCCGCTGACACGAAATGAAGTGTGCCCGCTTCTTTTCGTTCTAAAAGAAAAGAAAGTAGAGCTGGCTCTGGTGGTTTGGGTCCACTTTGCTCCTCTTCACGTCGTGTCGCTGACGAACAGGGGGGAGCAGTTGAGTCTGCGTAAACAAACGTTCCTGCGTCACCGTACAAGAGAAGAGAAAAGGCACTGGCAGAATGGTTTGCTTCTCGCAAAACCTTCCCATCAGGCTTCACAGAGCAAAAAAAAAAATCTGTAGAGAAGGTGCGCCGCCTCGACGTGAGTTATCCGTCTGTCAGCCCTCGCTGTTCAGCTTCGCGCCGTTGGGCCCACAAGTGAGGACGAGGAGAGAACGACGTGGGAGAGAAAAGCGGAGAGAAGAGGTGGTGAACAGATGTGCGAGGGAGAGTGCAAGAAGGAGTGTACGGGGTAGTGACAGTAGTTACTTTGGGAACGACGGTGTGTGGAGTAGAAAAGAAAAAAAGCAATGCGCGAGTGCGCCGGTGGCAAATAAATGAATAAAAGAGAAACACAGAAGACCGGAAGAGCTCCTCTCGACCGAAGGAGAACACGAAAGAAGAAGAAAAGAGTCAGCTGTGCGAAACTCGCACTCCTGAGTGGTGCGGTGTGTGTAAACGAGTCGCACTGCGGTGATTGTCAATATGCGCAGATGGAGGAAGACAGACAGGAAAAGAGAGGAAAAGAAAAAGAAGCGGGCACGACGGGTGCAGTGCATCCGCAACGATCTGATCGCGGAACGGCGAGCTCACGCCCTCCCGCACTGCCGTGAATCTGCTAAGCCGAGCCCTCATCGGCCTTCTCAGGCTTCGGTGCGTTCTTCTGCTTCTTGGACTTCGAGGGGCCGCTGCTCGTGGTGGTTGGCGACGGTGCGGCCTCTTCGGTCGGTTCATGATCAAAATCCACGAACTTGTACGTGTAGCCAAGCTTGTCAAGAAAGGCCTGCAGCTGGGGGAACGTTAACAGAGCTGTACGATCATTGCGGCACGGGCGCATCGCGAAGGGCACTGGCGAGTTGACAACATTCATATCAATGACAAGGGCAATGTTCTTCTTGTCCACGTTGTTGACGAGCGCAAACGGAGTGACGCAGCCCTGCACAACGTGCAGATTCTCCATAAGCACGTCTGCGGCGGCGAAGCGCAAGTCCTTCGTGCCTGTCTCCCGCTGGATGCGCTTCATGTCGGTCTTTGTCGACAGGAGCGCCACAACCAGCACCAGCTCGCCCTTCTTGCTCTTCAAGAACATGCTTTTCGAGTCAACGCAGGGGTGGCCGGACTCGTTGATGTCTTCCACCACCTTCTCCACATCTTCCCGGTCTGCGTGGTGGTGAACGTAGACATCGTAGCCGAGTTCACTGAACGCACGCAGCGCTTCCTCGTAGCCCTGGCAATCCTCAGTCGACATGGGCAGAGGCGCACGTGTCGGTGGCGAGGTACGTAAGGGAGGGGTCGGGTTGAGCGGGTGAAGTGTGAAAGCGGTGGGGTGCAGCGGTGACTTGACAGTGCAGTAATGCCTGCGCGCGAATGCGAAGGCAGCGCCAGCCGAGGAAGAGGAGCGAGGAGATGAAGCGGGCAGAGAGGAGGAAGCTTGCTGTGGACGTGGTGATGGCGGTAGGGGCACGGGATGCACAGTGGCCACGGCGGAGCCGCGTGGTAGCCGCACTCGGAGGCGCCGTACCGCAGAGGACAACAGCGTCCGCATGTGCCCAAGTGAAGATGAAAGGCTGTCAACACCAGCAACTGCAGCGTGCTACGCTGTGTCTTTGAGGAATCGCTGTGCGTCACGTCAAAAGCGCCGCGAAGAATAAGCTCACGTGAACCAAAAGAAGCAGCGTGAGAACAGGAAAAGAGTCGTCGGCGCAGTGTGGGCTGCATGGGGCACGTCTGCCCATAACGCACATGCCGTCATGTGGTACGTGGCACAGTCGCGTAGACGCACATGTACACACGAGGAAGAGCACCGACGGGAGTTCCCGTCAGTGTGAGCGACAACCACCCACGCGAGGTGGTCATTAAACGACAGTGGTCCTCATTATTTTTTTTGTTGTTGCCCTTGTTCTTGTCTGTTCTGTGAATTGGCCGTCAGCAACGTGTGGAGGTCCAGCCATGCGTATAGAGGAGCGCAGCAAGTCAGCGCGGTGCGCGGCGCAACGGTTAATCCAGCCCATCCGTCTCATCCGTGTCACCATACTCGGCGTCCGCCAGTCCCACCACAGAGCCGTCTTCCGTAGCTTCGTCCGCCGTGGTGCGCGTGCCCAGGTTTTGGCGCAGCGCCAGCACCTCTCTCTCAAGCGCAACGTCTGTGTTCACAACGCGAACGCCGATTTCCGCGATGGTCGTCTCCGCCTCGTGGTTGGCGGTGGAGAAGAGTGTCAGCTCCTCTGGCATCGTCACCAGACGCACCACGGCAATAACACGACAGTCCGGGTCGCCGGCTCGGCAGAAGGACAGCAACCGCTGCAAGTCGTCGTCGCACAGATCGGCTGCGGCGGCTGAGCGACCGCCCTCGTCATAGAATGCGAGTGGCTGGCGACTCCACGCCACGGTGCTCCACGGGAGCAAGAAGAAGTGAGTAGTCACATGGTACAGTGAGTCCGCGCCGCGTGTCTGTCTCGCGGAGTCCTCGAGGCGTCGCAGTGCCTCTTTCACAGCGGCGGTGGAGCCGAGCCAGTGCCAAGTCGTCGTCGTGGAGGATACCGCGCACTGGGTGGTCGCGCGTACCGTCTCCAAGACGCTGTCAAGCGCCTCGGTGGCTTCCCACAGCGAGGCGCGGGCGGTGGCGATCAGATCACCGCCCGTCACGCATCCGCTGCTGCGAAACGAGGTGAGTGCACCACCTTGTGCTGGCCAGAACAGAAAAGGCAGACTCGTGTTCGGGCTCGGTGCCATTGGCGATGTGCCTTGTGGTGGGTCTGAACGGCTCTGGAGAGCAGGGAGAAGGGACTCCAGCCCAACCATTGCCCACGGTGATGCTTCGCCGTGGTGTATCATGAGATCCTCCAGGGACCGCCATGACGCCACAACATGCGGATCGGCGCACAGCTGCGGCTGCCACAAGCACCGGCGACGCAGCCACAGCTGCACAGACAACAGCAGTGAGTGCATCAAGGCAACTCGGTCGGTGGGGGCAGTGTCCAAGGCACCGGTGGCGGTGGCTCGTTCGCGCGCGGCGTGCTGCCACAGTGAAAAAAACGCATTCAACATCAGATCCATTTCTCTGACAACTCCCTCTGCCACGTCGCCGAGGGTGTGGCCCTGATCGACGCTCTCTGCCGCGCACATGCACTGCTTTGGGAGCGGCGGGCGTGGTGCGGGGACGATCAAGTCGGCAACGGCCAGTAGGCGGATAGCCTCCAGTGAGGCGCTCTCCGTCGACCGCGCGTGTGGGTGGAGCAGCTGCAGCGCGGTGCGCCGCGCCGCGTCGCGACCGCCCACAACGTGGTCCACGCCCCGCAGTGCCGCGTATACGGCGCCGTAGCGATCCCTCAGCGCCTCCACGTACCACTCTGCCCCTGCCCGGCCAGCGCGCACTGGTGACGGCGTTGCGCCGGAGGCTGTGTCGGCAGACGAGGGATCAAAGATGCGCGTAAGATCGTCGAGCGTCACCTGCACGGGCGGTGCCTGGTACGATGTGGCGTCGTAGTACACCCGCAGCGCCGGCTCCATGACGCGGTGCGCGGCATTGCGCAGTACCTGCCCAAGAGCCTCGTGCCTGCTGTTGGACGTTCCTGCCGCCGCGACGGTGTGCCGCTCCGCCCCGCCAGCCACCAGTGCAGCACCCTCCGCGCCCTCGTGGGCGACGCTCCACCTCTTCTCCTCCATGACCACGCGCACCAGTGCACGTGCGGTGCCGCAGAGGCGCCTGAGAATGGCTTCCTGCTGAGCGAGCGGCACATCGTCGAAGAGGGGCTGGCGCGTGTCGCTGGGACGTGGCGGTGCGTGTGGGGCGGCCGCCGTCACCGCTAGCTGTGTGCGCACGTCATGTAGAAGCAGTTCACAGGCGCTCTTCAGTGAGTGAAGGCGGGGCTTGTGGGGTAGCAGCGTCAACGTCCCCACGCCGCGCTCGTCCCTCTCGCCCGCTGTGCCGTCCGATGTGTGCCGCGGTCGTTGATTGTGAGTGACGTTGCAGCTGCTTTGTCTTCGCAACTGCTGCAGGCGCTCCACCGCTGCACCAAGCACACCCGCACACCCAGCAAAAGACAGCTGAACGAGTGCCTCGGCGTCCTGCGCCGATCTGGCCTTGTCTGCCGTGGCGAGCGTCAGGTAGTCATGCAAGGGGCGAATGAAGCGAAGTGGTGTGTCGTCCTCCGGGCCACACGGCGAGCCCGTGGAGGTTACCGCCGCTCGTGGGACAAAGATGGGCTCCACAAACACTTTCACCGCGTTGTCGAGAGAGAATGCCTTCGCACTCAGAGTTCGCTGGAATGCCCCGTCCTCTTCTGCCATCGCCGGCGTGGAGAGGCGAAGGAGGAGACGACGTAACGCGTCATCGTCCGAGAAGGGCACCGGCAGCAGGACTGTCGTCTGCGCAGCGCGCAAACGGTGGCTCGCGCCAACGAGCAGCTCGGCTAGGCCTGTTCGCACGAGTGGATGGTGCAAGAGCGGTACTGGGCCACTCCAGAAAGCAAGCTCTGCCAACGCCGCCTCATCCACAGGCGTGCCGGTCCCCTCACCGCCCCGGACGCACCTGAGAATGCGCGTCACCCAGTCAACGGACAACGCCACCGTGACGAGCTCGTGGCGGCTGGGCTGGTCGTCGTGGGCACCGTCACCATCTATGGTGCGCTGTGTCTGAGAGAGAATGCGCCGCAGAAGCCACGGTGCCACATCACGGAAAGGCATCACCGGTGTCACGACGCCCGCAGATTGGTCGGCAGAATGGCCCCCCAGAGCCGCCTCGCGTGCGGCCTCATCCAGGAGAAGAGGGACCCACTCACGAAGACAAGACGACACCGCCGGTGAAGTCGGCAGCGTGCACCGCCATTCGAAGATTACTGGTAGTGCGCGACGAACAGCGGCAGGCAGCGGACGTGTGGTCGATGGATTAGCCGCACGCGACTGCACCAGACGCAACAGTGGCCTTGTCACGTGTTCACACAGCAGCGCCAGGCTGTGTGGGTCGGCAGTGACGCGGCCTGTGTGGCTATCCGGGCCCCGGGAAAGACGTTCCCTTGACAACGAGGCGCCGCTGGTGAGAGAAGGGTACGATTGCACACGCCGCAGCCATCCACCGCGCTCTCCGCACGCTGCGTTACCGGTACCGCTTGCCTCACACGGAGACCACACAGCATATCCAAGCTCCTCGATGACGCGCAGGCACAGAAGTGGATGGAGCTCGTGTTGTGGTGATGGGGAGGGTGTAATGGGCGCCGTGAGGATGAGACGCAAGATTTCATCGAGCGCCGCCGCTCGCACTGCCGACGGTGACGGCGACCGAAACGGGCTTTTTTGGAAGCAGTCGCGCACGCGTGCGGAAAGAGGGTTGAGTAGTGGTGGTACGCGGCTGGTGGTGACAGAAGCGGCCCGGTCAAGTGTGCGCAGTACCGTCGTTGGTGTGGTGGTGGAAGGGAGAGATGTCGAGCAGCTACGGCTTTGTGACGTGGGAGTGCAGCAGCGGACTCCATTGACGTGGGCCGCAGCAGATCGAATAGAGCGTGGACGAAATGCCCGGCCAGTGATTCGTCGACACCATGAAGCGTGCATCAACCCTCTCACTCACGCATACACGCGCACGTGCCGTAGATCAAGTACAAGGCGAGACCAGTACTTCACGTACTGGTAACTTTTCCTTCTTTCTGGCGCGACCGCACAGCGGAAAAGGGCAAAAGGCTTTTTTTTTTGACGTGCGTGTGTGCAGGTTTGTGGTGTGTGTACGTGTCTGCATGTGTGATTTGAAAAAGGCGGGAGGAGGGAGAAGATACAGAGAGAGAGGCAAGGAAGAAATGAAGGGGCAGACGATAGGAAACGAAAGCCCGCACTGGGCAGGTGGTACACCGGTTTCCACAGTGTGCGTGCCAGATGCAAAAGCAAGAGCGCCGCCACGACAACACCATGGCTGCACGTGTCGTCCCTCTCGCAACAAGGCAACGAGTCGAAGCAGGCTCCTTGCGGGCGGTGATGACCACACCTGTTGTGATGAGCCTCACATCACGGAGGGGAAGAGACATCAGGGGGAGAGAAAGAGCAAGCTGTGCCCACGGCGCAGCCCCCGTTGTCCAACCCAGTTCTGCCGTGGTGGTGAGCACCAAACCAGTTCACCTCTTGGCTTGAGAAGATATGGGAAAAGGGTGTGCTTGTTTGCTTGTGCTTTTGTTTTTTCTTTCGTCGCCATCGTTGGCCATCTCCTTACCCACTGTCTAGACCACACCCACACACATAAACACACACGCGCACGCACAAAGACGGCAGAAAGCCAGTCACGTCCAGTCCCAAGGACGACGAAGACAACAATGATACACACTCAGAGGAGAGCCAAAGACGTCACAGACAACCGACCATATTGGCTCCGCAGATGGTGTGTCCGCAAAGAGGGTGGAAGAGAGAAGAAAAAAAAGAACAGACAATGGCGCGAATGTGCTCAAACGTGACTTCTTCTTTTCTCTCTGTATGTGGAGGAGTGAGGGCCTGGAATCGCAAAGCGTGTGTGGAGAAAAAAACAAAGAGGACGTGGATGAAGAGCACAGCGTCTTCAAAAGGCGGGTAAAACACGAAAAAAAAGAAAATCCAAGAGAAGCGATACTGGGTGATCCATTGAGTCACTTGTCAGCGCATACGGGCAGCTGACTTGTTGCTATTCGCGCCATCCACTCCCTGCGTGAGCATGCGCTCCACCTCCTCCACGTGCTCGGCATGACGCTGCGCCTCCTTCGCGGCGTCGTTACGGCGGAAGTACACACGTGCGAAAGCGGACAACACGAATGTAACTGTGTAGATGATAGCGCCATTGTAGCATGCCTTCGCCTTCGCGCTTGTTTCCCACCCGTTCTCGACGGACACAATCGCGAAGGAAACTGCGCGCTTACTGAACATCATGCCAAAAGTCACCAGTAGCACAATGCCGAGCACGGAGAACACCGCGCAGCACGTCGCACACGCATCGTAGCCCATGATTTACAACGTCGAGTGCGCAAAGCAGCAGCGACGAGGCGAACACAGGGGAATGGAAAAAAAAAACTGAGCTGTCGGCCCACAGGGCAAGTCAGCGCGAGAGGGAGAACAGATGAGAGAGAGAAGGAAAAGAGGGGGGTGCAGTTTGGAGGCGATTGTGGGAGGGGAAGAGGAAAGGTGCCTTTTCCCTGCCGGCGTGCAAAACAGAGTCACCAAGCTCTGAGCCCACACACAGACACACGCGCGGTGGGAGGGTCCGGTGTGTGATGCCAGTGGTGGTGCGCCGAAAGCCAACCAGTGTGGAGAGTCAGCACACACGCACGTGCGTGCCTGGGAAGCCACGGTGAAACTGGTTCTCAGACCTCCTCGCGTGACGGCGAAGAGCGGCTCGGGCGGGACCAAGTCGCATCCGGCCACTTGCCTACGCGCCCAGCTGCCCGTCCCCAGGCATGGACGCTCAATCGACTCTTGTTTTCTGTTGTTGTTGGCGATGTCGCAGTCATGCGTGAAGCGAAAGAGTACGAACAACAAAGAAAAAAATGCGATGTCATGATCGACCGGCCACAGTCACCTCCACAGAGGTATATAAATGGCGGTGGGCCAAGCCCAAAACAGCAAGGAGGGAAGTGGAGGCAAACGAGTCACACAGCCGCAAACAACACTCTTGAACAGCAATGCAAAAAAAAAAAAAAGAAGGAAAGGAAAGGAAAAGAAAGCAAAGGCACAGAAAGAAGAAGAAAAACAAAACACTTGGAGGGTGAAAAGTGGGGAGCAGAGACCGTCGGCCACGGCGGAGGCCAGAGGAGAGGAGACGGAGGAGCTGGCTCGAAGGGGGACAGTGTGGCAGTGGCGCTATTCCGCGATGCTGTGAGGAATACAAAGTGATAAAAATAATGGGAGAAAACGGAGAGTTTCATCCGTGACCTTCGCTCACTCCTTCCCCCTCCTCTTCCTGCCCCACCGCCTATCTCTCCCCGGTCGCGCGAGCCATCTTGTTCGCAAAGTGTGTATCCGCAGGTGGGAGGGCACTAGTCGATGGAGCGCGACTGTTTGGGTGATGGGCGAAGATCGCAGCCGTGAAAGCACAACAACGCACGCGTTCGTGCGTAGAGCTGAAGCAAGAGCCCGTGTGTGATGAGAGGGCCTTCTGAGCACTGTGGTGGGATGCCGTCTTAGCAGCATGCACCGCCGCTTGCGGGCTGTCCTTGGGCGCCGTTCCCGTTTGTTGGGGCATCCAGGCGACGTGCGCCGGCCACCCGCGGGCCGTTTCCTGTGTAAGCGAGGCCGTGGTCAAGCAGTTGCGCGGCCAGGTCGATGAATAGCTGTTCAATGTTGTTGTTCTCCTTGGCAGAAGTTTCGTAAAAGGCAGAGACCTCTTCCTCCGCGGCAAGTGCACGTCCATCCTCGTATGAGACCTGACGCAAGGACTCAAGGTCCTTCTTGTTGCCCACCAGGAAAATGGCGAGGGTCGGGTCTGCGTTGGCCCGCAGCTCCTTGATCCACGTTTGTGCCTTGCGGAGGCTCTCACTGTTGGTGATGTCGTACACCACCAGCGCACCACACGCGCCGCGATAGTAAATAGGAGCGAGCGACCGGTAACGCTCCTGCCCAGCGGTGTCCCAAATCTCGAACTTAAGAGCGCGGCTATTGCTGGCGGCACCACCAGCGGGTGCCTGTGCAGGGGAGGAGGAAGTGGAAGGGACCAGCACCGTGCGTGTGAGGTACGCCGCGCCAATGGTCGTTTCCTGGTTCGCCAGAAACTCATCCCGGGCAAAACGCAGTGCAACAGAGCTCTTGCCCACGGCGGATTCGCCAAGCAGAACAATCTTGGCAGTGGCCGCTTCGGCGACGCGGCGAGGCGGGGCGTTGGTTGTCATTGGCCTTGTCGACGGGCACCAGAGCGGAGAAACAAGCGCGGACAGAACGGTAGCAATTGAGTGGACTATATGTACGTGTGTGAGAGAGAGAGAGAAAAGGGAGGGAAAAGGGGGGCTGAGAAAGAGGCACCTTCAGTTCGTTGAGGCGGTGTGGCAAATAACAGAAGAAAAACGAAAGAAAGAAAGCACAGAAAGAGGCCATGAGCGGGACGGAGAGATAAGAAAAATTTGAGGAACAGAAAGGAAAAGTGGTGGGTGCGCAGGGAACAGCCCAACGTGCCGTATCGGGCAGTGGGGGGACGAGGGAGTAGGAGAGATAAAGAGGGAGGTCCTTCTTTTCTCTGCATACTCCCGCACGTTACCTCCCATCGCGCGTGTGTATACACAATGTGTAGAAGCGGTGTGCTACCCCCGCGCTCATTCGTGAAGGAGAGGTGGGCACGGCGTGTCTAGTCGTGTTGGAGCACAGAGCAAGGTGACTGTGCTGGTTGATGCGTGTATGTCGGTCCCTCGTTCGTATTCTTGACTAACATGACAGCAACCTTAAATGTGCGGTGAAATAGGGCAATAAAAGCGCGGAGAGGGAAAGAAGAAGAGGAGCCGGAAAAACAGTCGCAAAAAAAATGGAAAGAAAGGCCGGCAGAGTTGCGCATCACAATAAGAAAGAGTAGGCATGCGGGCATTGGATAAACAATATAAACAATGCCAAGAGGCGTTATTGAGAATTATGGAATGTGGTGACCGCGGCAACAGGTCTCGTGACACGCAGGCTCTCCCAATGACTGTCAGTGTGTGCTCCGTGGGTTACATGGTGACGCACGACTCATCAGAGTTGGTTTTCCAATTGCCTCGCTGCGCATCGGCGGCCGCTTTGACGGCTTCTTCGGGGAGAAGATCACCGGGCAGGCAGGAAATGAATACAATACTGTGCTGCGCGCGTCCAAGCGCACTGTTCCGCACGACGGTGGAAAGCGGCTCGGCGGGGTACATGGGTGGCGTCGCCCCCATTGGCATCGGCACAGGCAGCACGTACGCTTTCCAAGGGGTCGTCGTGCTCACCGCGGAGGCGAACTGCGAGGCAGCATCTACCATGACATCCACCGCACGACCCATCGCCCAGTTCTTGTTAACGTTGTAAAAAAAACTGGAGACGGGTGCGTAGGCCGTGGTTTGAGTGCGTGATGGAATGAGAATGCACACGAGCGGTGTTGTCATGTCCTGTGCGGACTCGGTGGGCTTTCCCAGCGCCGTCTTGAGCGTGTTGCGAGGGTGACTGAGAAGCGCCGCGATGCTCGTGCTCGTGGACCCTTCGGAGCCCTTGCTCGCAGAACCACCGGCGGGCATCGCTGTGGTGGGTGAGATTCTTCGATTCATTTCGGCGCTCGTGAGAGCCGGTTCGGGCTGCGGAGACGGGGTGAGACGTCTTCCAGGGCAGTTGTGATCGGCAGGATTGCGATGTTCAATGCAGAAGACCTTTCCGCACAGGTCGCACACGATGCGGACCTCTTCGACTCGGCCACAGCCCGCCGCGGTGCAGCGATTTGCGGAGTTGGCGCCCACCTTCGCGCCGCCGAGACGCTGCCCCGCCCCAGGGAAGAGCGTGGCGAGAAGCGGGTGCAGAGGCGCCTGCACCGCTGTGGAACTCGTCTTGACAGGTTGAGGTACGTCCTTGCATCCGCGGTCAATGTGACGTGACACCGCTTCATCCATCGGCTGCTGCGGGTACTCGGGCGGCACCGCACGCGCGCAAACTGGACATGTAGCAACCCGTTCGTCCCTGATGGACTGACAGTGGTGCGCAAACCCGTTCAAGTGTTGGGAACAGAAGTTCTTGCCGCAGTTCGAGCAACGTGCGGAGAGCACATCCATCTCCGTGCAGCCTTCGAACTGACAAATGTGGCTGTCGCCATCCTGGATGCCGACTTGCATAGTTGTGGTCGTCAAGTTGTTCAGTCGGGTACGGCAAGTGAAATGGAATCAACCGTGGAGGAGACGAGTTGAGCTCGGTGTTGAGGCGACCGGTGAGCACTTGCTGAAAAACAGAAAGGGGGAAAAATAGGGTGCGACGTGTATAAGTACAAGTCGAGAAATACAAGGTGTGATGCTCTGAGGGCGAGAGATGGGGAGCTGCCAAATAAGATATGGAAATAAAGAGCACGTAAAACTACGTGCTTTGTATGTGTGAGTGTGCAGTTGAACACCGTTCTGGACAATCGGCGGTCAGCGTGTGAATGGGGAAGAACAGAACAAAGGTAGTGGCGATGAGAAGTACGGATGATGTGAGACGGAGGACTATCAACAATACATGCGAGAATAAGGTGTCGATGACAAATGTTGCTAACCGCTGGCAGAGCCTCCTTCGCTGCTGTCTACGCGAGCGTCTGTTTGATGTGCTCGCCCGCTGCCTTGTGTGTCCCACGCCTGCCGACTTCCATAAATAAAGTACTGTTCTTAGCGGTTGTGTGTGTACGCATTATGTATCACAGCGGTGGAGAAAAGCGAGGGGAAAGAGAAAGGCGCGCGACTACCTTTGCTTAGTTCGCAAATGAGACGACGGACAACAGTGGAAAGTGCGGCGTGCCTGGTGACCGAGGCGTGCGGGTTGTGCCTTCTTACGCTTCGTGTTGCTCGGCCACCTTCGCCTCCTCCGTAACCGCTCCGCTCATGGGGGTGCACACGTTCAAGAACGCCATGAGGCCAAATGCCTTCAGCGACGCGTCCACGGCGAGTTCAAGTTTGAAGCCGCTCAGAGTGGCGCTCAGGTACCAAGCTGGTTCGTCCGAGCCCGCCTCGCGGACATCCCGACGGAGACCCACCAAGACACCTCCGGTGAGGAGGTGAGGTCCTAGGAGTTCCTGTAGCCTCGCGTTGTTTTCCGGCGCATCGAGCGCCGTGTCCTCAAGGTATGCCACTAGTGGACTCCCCGGCTCGAAGAAGGGGTACTTGACCGCCATGTCTGCGCCTGTGTACGACGCGTTTACTAGCATGCGCCAGCACTCGTGGACAGGCAAAAAGCCGTCCCGCAGTAGTTGCCCCAGCTGTGCGCGGTTCCCGTCCGTCACGGTGAGCTCCACACGACGTGCCTGGAAAAGCGGTGCGAGGTATGAGGCGGCTTCCACAACTGCACGCCACCGGCACTGCGCCGACACGAGAAACTTGCCGTCGTAGGCCTCGAACGCGCGCATTCCCATAGACACCACCTCCACTCCGGGGCCCTTGAAAGGTGCGGTTTGAAACAACATCTTTGCCACGCCGTGCGTCACCAAGACGATGCGGCGGCTCGGCCCACCGTTCGGGTTGAGGTGGTACACGGGCACAAGCCCCTCCCCCTGCAGCGAGTCCGAAGGCAAACCGTGCGCATTCAAATAGGAAAAGTGCCGTGAGTCGTGACGGTCAAAACGGTAGAATTCAGAGATCGTCACCCAGTTCGGGTCGTCTGGCGCGACGGGGGCCCAGAGCTTGCCCTTGGTCCACTGATTGAGGCGGTGGCGGACGCCGCTGGGGCTGGTCCAGTCAGGCTGACGCACCTTGCGAAAGGCTGCGATGAAAAAGCCTCCGGTGTCGTTGCGATGGGGCAGCACGCGCAGCACGCGCCGGCCATCGTAGTTAGACGGCACCTTGTGTTCGTACAGGTCCTCCACGTTCGGCTCATGCACGCCGCCGCTGGAGAGTAGTGTGCTGCCGAGCTCGCGCAGCCGCGCGTTGACATCGAGCAACTCCACAGAGTCTCCAAATTGCTCTAGCACCGCGCACACGACCTCCTCGTCCTCTTTCGGATTCATGCTGCATGTGCTGTATACGAGTACACCGCCGTCCGCGAGGAGATCCAGGCCGCGACGAAGAAGCGCTTTCTGGGTTGGCAGAAGGGACTTAACGTAGCCTGTCGACCAGGTAGAGGCCACCCCACGCTCCTTGCGAATCGTGCCGTCTCCGCTGCACGGCACGTCACAAATCACTCGGTCGAAGCGCCTCTCAGGCGGATCCTCGCTGCTGTCGACACAGGCGGTCTCGTACAGTCTGGGCCACTGAACAGCATCGCAACGAGTGCTCATGACATGTGGAGCGTGGTACCGTTTGAGCCGTGCGGGGAGCGTCTGCGTCGCTTTGACGCGGTCCTTCTCATTGGCAATGAGCACACCTTGGTACAGGCCGGGGGTGCCACGGTGGTGCTTGCCCATCATGGCATCCAGCGCCTGCAGTGTCTTGCTGCCCGGTGCCGCACAGAGATCAATGACAGAGTGGTGTGGCCGCACGTCTAGAACCAACACCGGCAACGCCGAGACGACCTCCTGGAAGGACACCGCACTCGATGCGTGCAGTGTGCGGCAGATGTACTCGGCCTTGGGGTGAGAATGATAGTCGTCGTTTGAGCACGAGAACAGATCGGCGCACGGCGGGGTGCACGCAACCGGTTTCACCACGTTTGCAAGGCCAGCCAGGTGCGGCGTGGTCGCCCCCGTTGTTGAACCCGAACGGGCCGCGCCATCCTGCTCGCTGAGAGAGGTTTCGTCTCCGCCTGTGCGATGCAGAATTTCAAGGGAGATGCGCCGGAGCACAGGCTCGCATGCGTGTACACGCAATGTCATGGGTAACGGTGTTTCCAGCGTTTTCACAAACTGCCTCCACTCATCCTCATCAGCCTCCGTGGAGGTGGTGCGAGCGAGTGGGGAGGACGGATCTTCGCCTCGCACCAATGCAGCAAAACGACGGCCCTTGTAATACTGAATGAGTGGCGTGCTCTCATCCAGTGGCTCCATCGCGGCCCCCGCAGCACGCCTCCGCTCGTGCACGGCTACCGGCCCAGAGGCCTGTCCAATCGCAAAGCACAACTCCGCAATGTTGATCGATTCAGCAGTTGACTGACTACGAGGTACACGCTTCGTGATGCGAAGAAGGTCCATGGCACCCTCAGGACAGGCGTCAGGTCCAATGTCATCAAGCAGGCGCGCAATACCCGGTCCGTCCATGTATCCATTGCCGTCCGCCTCCTTGTCCTCCGCAACGGGTGCGCCATACCGCTCCTGCAAAAATTTGCGTGCGTCGTTGCCAGCGGGCACAAGGGCCACGAGAGCCGCAAGTGCTGAGGGAAGCTGCTCACGCTCACGGTGGCGACGTTGTTCTCGGCGCCGCATCGCGTGCTGTCGACCTGGTGTTGTTCTGCTGTCAGTGAGTGGGTCCTCAGAGTGGGTTCGGTCCGTCGGGATAAGCCGCACGAAGAAGTGGGTAAGAAAGGCGGTGGCGAAAAAAGCAAAGGAGAGAAAATGAGGAGGGAAGCAGTCTAACAACAGTAGCAAGCGTTGAGAGGGGGAAAACGCGACACCCCACTGCGCGACTGAGTGTTTGTGCCACACGCCGGCATCAGACTGGATAAGAACGCGCAAAGGTAAGCACTCCGCACGACGAGGAGGAAGCGCTAACAGAGTATAGGTACAAACGCAGCGCGCATAGGGGATTCGCGGTTCAGTTGTTTGTGAAGGTTTTGCATGAGAATAAATAGGGTTGAGAGCAACGAGCAGAGAGACGCAGTCCGCGTGCTGCACGGTTAAATAAAAGAAAAAAACTGGTACGACTCGCCTTTGTTAGACCTCCCAAAAGTGCTTCCCGTTCCTGTTGAGTTGATCGCGGTCTGCGCCGTGGCGAATGAGGAACTTGCCGACGTCCTCGTTGTTTTCCATTGAAGCGTAGAACAACGCTGAGTCGCCGCGTGAGTCTTGCAAATTCATCCACCGACGGTGCAAAACCTTGTGTCCTGCGTGCTGCTTCTCACTTGCGTGAACAAGCTCTTCCACAAGCTCCATGTTGCCGCGACTGACGGCACGGTGTAAAGCCGACTGCCCACGGTGGTTCTGACTGGCCAAGTCCGCGCCCTGCTCCAGCAGCCAGCGGGCTACACGCAGGTGGCCGCGGGAAACGGCCAGAATAAGTGGCGTGTTGCCTTGTTCATCACCCAAGTTCACCACCCGCCGTTTGATGTCCTCCTCTGAGCGCGTCTCCACAACCACGTCCGCACTGTTCGCCACTGTCGCCGCTGTCAAATCTGGTGTTGCGGTCGTTTCCGTGGGGGCAGCAGCAGCAGCAGCAGCAGCAGCAGTAGCGGCGGCGGCCATGACATTGGGCAACGAGTCGCGCCAGCGGCAAAACTTATCGTAGGCAGCAATGCTTTTGATGAGCACTACCTGCAGAAATGCCTCTGGGGCGGCGACAGTGCACGCTGTGGCGAACGGCGTCGCCATGTCCTCGTCCATGGTCAGCACAGGAGAGCAATACGGTTCGTTCATAAGTGTCGTCGCCAAGTCGAAGTTTTTCATCGCAACTGCCCAGTGAAAAGCTGTGCGGCCGTCTGCGTCCCGGTACCCCCAGACACCGTGCAGATAAGAGGCAGAGGCGGCATCAGCGCCGTTTGCAAATTCGCCGTCGTCAGAGGGAGCTAACTCTTTCAGCCGGGCGTAGATAGGGCCCACCTCCGTGCCACGGCACAGCTCAGACAAGTGTTTATCTCCCATTGAACGGTTTGTGTTGACGTGGTGCGCGGGCCTCTCACAGTGGAACTTCCGAGTGTGCGTGTGTGTGTGTGTGTGTGTGTGTGTGTGTGTGTGTGTGTGTGCGTGTGCGTGTGTGTGCGTACGCTGTGTAGATGGTCATCAGCGACAGTGAAATTCGATGCACCGCGCGCGGGACGGATGTTGTGCGACGACCAATCGCCGGGCAAGCCAGTTCACAGAAAGGGAGACAGGAAGAGACGCGAATGGAGGTTGAGAGCGGTGCGAAGTGAGAAAGGAGGATAGGAAGTGTATGTTGTCACCGCTTCCGTGTGGTACGTTGTTTACGACTCGCAAGCTGTGTTCCAGGCAACGGTAGCCGTGGTCATCTGCCTTCGGTGTGCGACTGTGCCACCCATAGACGAATGATTAGGCACCAGTAAGCAACAGTGTGCCAGGCCTTGAAGGCCAACAGCGGGTCAGCTCACCTGGACAGTGCAGCGCAGCACCTGCAGTGCGTAGTGACTGGTGTTGTTTGTTGTGTGCGGGGAAAAAGAACGAGGGGAGCATTTACAGGCTGTCGAGCGCATAAAAAAAAAAAGGTTGGTCAAGACCGAGTTGGCGACACCAAACCAAGAGAAACCCAAACAACGAAAGCACAGTCATTGCCATGAACGAAAGAATGAAAAAAGAGGGGCCCAGACATGGCAACAACACACAAAGAGAGCGGAGCCTCTTTTTGTACCGTGTGTGTGTGTGTGTGTGTGTGTGTGTGTGGAGAGAGAGAGAAACAAAGGGTTTCTTGACCAGACCTTGACTCACGCCGTGACTGGTGAGCTACCGCAAAGGTATCGGTCCGACAGCAAGAAAAGTGAGGTCAAAAGTGTACATGTGTGGTCCACACTGATGAGTCGACGACGTAATGTTTCGAGCTCTCTGGCGTGATCGGTCAACTCGCTTGGGCCTCGTCAGCGCCGTTGTTTCGCGCCGAATTCATTAAATAAGAAACTAGTGTTTTTCATATCATCAATCAATGTACAATGCCAGCTTTCCACATGCAGTCTTCTGTTTACTCGGTGTTTGCTTCGTTGGTTTACTATAATAATAAAAAAAGGTTGGGCTTTACATCGCCTTGCTGACGTTACTTTCATTCGGTAACCACATACACATCTGGCTGTGTTTCGGCTTCTTCACTCCCGCCAACGAACAAAAAGCAACAGTAAGCAGACACGGCCGCGACACAACAACTCTGACGCTCGAAGAGCAAGCGGGAGCTGCGACAGACGACAGAAGTGGCTCGTTGAACTGACAATTACATATGTTGACCAGCAAAGTAAGATGGAGCGAGGCTGTCACGTGCAGCTGCTGTTGCTGTTTTTTTTTTTCAAGAGACAGCCACAGCCAAAACAGGCGAGGATCTCTCGTTGAGAAGGTGGAGGGCGTAGATGTCGCGCACACGCGCACTCATCAGACAAGCAGCGCGCGCAGCCGAACAACGTTACGAATCATCGTTGTTTGCCCAGTATGTCTTGTTGTTTTCGGCGTGGTCGATGGCAAAGCGGATGTCCGGCAACAGCTCGGCAAGTTGTTCAAAGAACGGGATAATGATGTAGTTCATGAAGGCGATCTGGCCTTTGGCGATGGCTGGCTGCAGGCGATCCATGAAGGGGCTGCACTGCATGCCAAGACTACGTTCACGATCACCTTGTTGGTAGAATTCATCCGAAATCTTGCTGCTCCATTTGAGGTAGATTTCTAGAGGTCGCCCGCAGTTCGAAATGTCTGCCATCTTCAACGCCGTGGAAAGCGCCAAAATCTGCTCGTCCTTCTTCAGGAATGACGCGCGCTCCTGCAGTTTCGTCTTGAGCTGTGCAACAATCTTACCGTGTTGGCCCATATCCGTCGCCAGCACCATCTCAATCATGATCTCACGCACCTCGCGGCGTTGGTCGTCGGTGAACGATGACAGAATGTCGTATTCGGGATTCTTCATCAGCTCGAAGATACTACTCACGTGCAGGTTCTCCAGCACACTGCGGTCGTTGTATAAGTTCGAGAGGTAGCTCGAGGTTTTGATATGGTAGTTGTTGTTGATGCCGGGGTGGTCAAAATCGTGGATCGCAGCCGACAGCAGAGCTCCAAAGACTTGCAAGTCGGTCAGCTCGCAACGCTTCTTCAGCCCGCCCTTGTAAATGATGAACTGAGTGATTTGCAGCACATCCGCGGCGTGCATCGAGTTGTGGTAGGGGTTGCCGTGATACCCTGCTTCCACCACACTAATCCAGTTGAGAACAAGTTGCTCGTCGATGCTGAATGTCTCAAGGAAGCGGTACTTGCACATGATCGCGTAGAACGTGATGAAAAGTGAGCCACCGTGCGGCTGAAAGGGAAGTGAGGCGTAGCTGTCGCCTGACATGGCTGTTTGGACATCAAACATGTTGTAATCCCACGCATCCAGCTTGTCGAGCAGCGTCCACAGCTGAGCGTACTGCGGCTTGGCAAAGGCGCTCGTCTTCTCAGCTAGCTGGGCCTTGCTGTACGGCTTGATAACGCTGTTGCCGGGGGAGTCTTCGATGCACTCTTCGAGAGGCAGGAAACGGCTCTTGACCAGCCTCATCAGCTCCTTGTCGAAGTCCTTGCATGTGCTGCCGTTGAGCGGGTTGTGCAGACGACACCCGTTGACATCCAGCTCGTGCGACTTGACCACCTGCCATGGGTTTTTCTCGTCCTGGTCGTTCGGCCCGAGCTTTTCTTTTAGTTCTACGAGTCGCTTAGCGCTCTGGTCCCGCTGCTGGATGTTGCGGTTCAGGTTCTCCTGCAACGCGCTAAACTCACGGTCGAGGCCGTTCAGCTGGGTTGTCAACGCTGCTTCATCCAACTCCAGACGGCCCAAACGCTGCTCGTATTCCTTTGGGTGCGACAGAATCTGTTGGCTCACAAGCATCTCGTCCATCAGGAAAGTTCCCATGTCTTCGTCAGAGACACCCAGTGTGAAGGATACGCTCCCCCCAACGCGCTGGCAGGCAATCTTCGTTTCCAGTTCGCCAGAGCTGGAAACTGAGCACGTCACGTTGTTGTTGGAAAAAGCCTCGAAGAGATCTTGAAAAAAGGTATCCCAAGCGGCATGGCGATTGGTGGCGTTCCTGACTGACTCCAGGTCGGCTGTAGTGTACTTGCTCCGATAGGAGCGGTCGCCGGAGGGAGAGTAAGCGCTCAAAACAAGCGTTTCGGTGTCCGGTCCCAGCGTCGCCATGACGCACACGTCCTCCGAGAGAGCCGCGCAGGTGGCGAAGTCACGCAACTCTGTCAAGACGTCCGTCATTGTGGGTGTATCGTGCTTCTAGAGGGAAAAAATGAAGAGAGGGAAGTAGGGTGATGACAGATGTCAACAGCAACGAAGAAAAGGGTAAGAAGGGAGAAACTATGAAGGCAGGGCCAAGTGCTGAGGCAGGTACAGCAGTGGAGTACCACGCGCAGCTAAACAACCCTGTTTTCAGGCACGGAAGCAATGTCAAGTGAAAGAACAACTGTTCACACGCGCAAGATCCTTGTGGCTGTGTGCGCATGCGTGTGTAAAAAGGGGTGACGAATTTGCGCCGGGAACGAGAGGGGAAAGACACCAATGCGGTGAGAATGGGCAGGGAAATGTGAGAGTGCGTAGTTACGAACGTGCTGTGAACCCTAAAGAAAAAGGTTGTACTGTGGGGAACAGGTACGTGAGACGGCCTCCAGCGAGACGTAGCGCAAACTCGAGGTAAACGACTGGCCTACGCATGTGGCAGGTCCCTTGACCGATGCATTCGGTGTGATCAAGTGTGGCGACCACCTTGACAATCCTCGTGGTTGTGGCGTTGCATCGCGGTGGGTACCCTAAACGCGGGATGTTGGCCCAGTCGGGCGTAGCACTCGGCGTTGACTGCAGTCACCACTCTCTTCTTTATGTGTACGCCTGCGTGTGAGTGTGCGTTTGGGCGACAACTTAAGTTGAAGATCGATCCTCATTCAACGGCTCTGAGGACAAAGTGAAACAAGCCGAGAGACATCTGAAACACGAGGGGAAAAAAACGAGTAGGTGCAGGTGGCAGAAGTTATGAGCACATCAACAGAGATAGGCAAGTAAGAAAGAGAGAAAAAAATCAGATGAAGGGAATGAAATGTATGATAAAGCCACTTGATTTCAAACCCTCTGTGTTCATCACACCACCCATTTTGTTCTTCTCGTGTTTTTGTTTTCGAGAGACACGCATCTTTCTCTCCTTGTCGTTACTCACCTCCAATAGACGTTGCCTTGTCGACTCACAGATCAAAAGGGAAAAAAAAAGAGACCAGCAGGAAAGGTGAGTTGCCTGCCACTGTCGTCGGCGTGTTCACCTCGACAGCGCGCAAAGCCCCCGCTGTTCATTGCGCGACACAATACCGGCTAGGTGTACGTGTGTATATATTAGAAACGGACAGTAGTTGCGCACAACGCTGATCAGTATTTTCTGATCTCTTCAATTTCAGAGAAAGAGTCTGCTCTTTGTTCCCATGTGCCTCCGTGCCGTCGGTGTCCGCCTGGCAGACGCATGAAGACCACAGTAAGCACAAAGAGGCAAAAGGGTGCTCAGCATAACCGCACGACAAGGAGATCGAAAGCATAAGCGCTTCATACGACAGCTTCGCTACGTGTGGTGCTGTTTTCATGGCAACCACCTTTGGCTGGCAGCGTGAGTAAAGGAGCAGAAGAGACAAACGGTGAAAGTGGAAAACGCTGAGAGTTGCGCCTATTTACATAACTCTCGGGGTTCTCCACTTCTACATTACATTCACAACAAGCGCAACGACGAAAACAAACAACCACAACAGAGACGGCCAGAAGGGAAAAAGAAAAAGTGTCACTGACCCAAAGGGAAAGTGCAGTGGTAAAGCCAGGGAAGTGACGAAGATGTTTTGGAACGTGACAAAAAAGCAGAGCCTGGGCAGAGAAAAAGAAAGAGGAGCAACTGACAGCCGCGGCGATTTGCTTCCTCACGGACAACGCAACGCGTGTTTTTACCGTTCTTACATCCCCTTCGCGCCCAGCAGATCAGCCATTCCGGAAGCAATTCACTCCCGCGAGTATTGTCCGTTGCAAAAGTTGGCGAACACCTCTTGCTGCGTTGCGGTGAGACGACGCAGGGGGTTGCGTGGACTCTCTGGGTAGCGATCGAAGTAGTGGGTGTCGCCGTCTTTGCGCAGACGAACTGGGATGGGTGCGGGGATCTTCTTTTGAAGCACAACGCTCCAGTCCACGCCAGCGTAATACTTATGGTTCTTGACATCTTCAGAGCCACCTTTCAGCACACCAAGGCGCTTTGTTGCATCTAGGGACAGCAGAGACTTGATGAGATCCTTCGCTTTGACATCCACCCAGCGCGGGAACTGCACCTTGCCCTCAAGAATCTTCTCGTAAATCTTATACGGGCTCTCGTCGAAGAACGGTGGGTAGCCCACCAGCATCTCATAGAGCAGGATCCCAAGGGCCCACCAGTCAACGGCGCGATCGTGGCCCTTGCTCTGGATGATCTCTGGTGCCAGATATTCGGGAGTACCGCAGAGTGTGAACGTGCGGTCAACTACACGCTTTGCAAAGCCAAAGTCGGTGATTTTGATGTTGCCGTCGACGTCCAGGAGGATGTTTTCGGGCTTGAGATCACGATAGACAATGTCTTTGCTGTGCAGGTACTCAAACGCGAGAGCTACCTCAGCAGAGTAGAATTTCGCAACGTCGTTGGGAAACTTGCCGGCCTTGCGGAGATGGGAGAAGAGCTCACCGCCCACAACGTACTCGAGCAGGATATACAGGCGATCTTCGTCCATGAACCCTTTGAGCATGTTGACGACGAACGGGTGTTCAATCTCCTGCAAGATGCTCGCTTCGGCAAGCACGTGGTCCACTTGCTTCATGCGAATAATCTCCTGCTTTTTAAGGCACTTGAGCGCGTAGTACTTTTGGTCCTCCTTGTGCCGCACCAGACGAACGCGGCCGAACGTTCCGGTGCCCAGCGTTTCACGCATTTCGAAGTCTGATAGCTTCCATTTGTCAGTGTCAACCTTGGCAGGCATCTTCTAAAGGAAAGAAAAGAGAAAGCGACGCTTGTGGTAAGAGCTAAAGCAGTTGTGCGAAAAAGCGTTGCAACGCAGGTTCGGGGTTAAATGTACACCCTCCAAAGAAAAAAGGAACAGTTCTCTTCGGTTGGATGGATGTGTGACTGCAGGCGAAGAGCAATGTCGAGGAAAGGGCGAAACGAGGTAGATAGGGTTTTCTTGAGTTTAAGTGCGGGTTGGTGAACAGGCGTGGAGGTGTGTGCATCGACCACTTCCCACAATGAAATGAAGAGAGTGGCAAGAGCACCTGCGTGCGGATTGTGGAAGCTGTTTGCGGTGTGCGAATTCGGAAATGCAAATGGAAAATGCACAAGCATCAGTAAAATAATAATAAAAGCAAAGCAAGTGCGCTATGAAGATGTGAACAGCTTTGTAAGTTTAGCTCCGGCCGATTCAGACTGGTTGTTCCACCCCGTCTCGATCAACTGCAGCGCTTCGGTATTCCCCTTTGCGCGTTCCTTGACTTGAGCCAACAGGTCTGGCTCCGCGTTACGACGGCAATCTGCGCCAGCACCAGCCCAATCTCCGCACTGTACGTAAAATTCCATTCGCCGCTCGATCCGCGGAACACGTGCGATGTACCGCTTCGCCTGTTGAGTCCGCTTGTGGGAAAGCAGAACAGTAATGAAAGATTCTGCGCTGATCAGAGGCTTAGCCTTCGCGTCCACTCCGAGCTGCTGGTCGATCCGATCCCATTCCTCAGTTGCGCAAAACGCACTGAGCATGCACCATTGATACGCCTTGTCTGGTACACCAAAGCGAGCCTTCAACCGTGTGGCAGTTGTTGCATGGCCGTGCTCGAGTGACAGTCGAATAAGATCTGTTGCACTCCCAGTCAGAAAGCGCTTGTCGTTGAACTGCCGCATTAGTTGGGTCTGCTCCTCCACGAGCACACCGTGAAGACGGATGAACTTAGCCTGCAGCGCAAGCTCTGCAGGTGCGTCCGTCTTACCACTGTGGGCGGCAGCGGTCAACAGAGGCGACAATTCCTGCTCTTTTTTTGCGGCGAGGATAGCCGACTGCGTAGCGTTGCTCTTCAATTCCTGGGCTTCTTGCCAGTCAACCTCGCCGCGCGGGTTTGTCAGAGAAGCCGCGAGCAACCTTTCCTCGTGCAACAGACGCAGTAGATGCTGCTCCGTTGCCAGTGTGCTATCCCCCGCAATGTACTGGGACAGCAGGGGTTGTCCGGGTGCACAGGCGACGGCGTACTCAATGAACAGATTACGTGACGTCTGATCCTGCGTAACAACCGGCAGGGCTTCTTTACCCCGTGCACGGACTAACTGGAAAATTGCGGTGAAGATGAGATCCGAAAGCCCTGATATAATGGCCTTCCGAAGAGCCAGTTCAGGTTCGTTGATACCAAGGAGCGTGGGCACCAGGCGGAACGGATTTTGCTCCTGCTCGAGAAAAATGAGCGCGGCCTTGCGCTTTCCACACAAACTCACAACCTTGGCCACTTGCGTGAAGGAAACGTTGAGAACACGAAGGTTGGGGAGCATTCTCTTCGCGATTTCCTTTTCCGAGAGCGCAGACGACGTGCCACGGGTTAGCTTAGCTACCGCCCAGTCACAGATAACCCCCTCCGTATCCAGAGCTAAGGTGTTGGCTACTGTGTAAGCCACCTGAAAATGGTCAGCGCAAACCAGGCGAGCCACAAGCCGTTCGTCGCCCAGCTCAGCCATCTGAACATTTGAAATGATGCAGTTGGCAGAAGACGTGCGCAACGTGTTTCGCACACGGAGCCGACGGGCTGCTGTGAGCAGTGCGTCTGAGTTTGGTGTGGAGTTGAAGGACTGGCCAAATTCGGCGATGCGGAGCAGGCGTTTTTGCTGAGAGACGTCAAATTCAAATTCAGCAGTGGAAATGCAGTCGCGAATCGCTTCGTTGAGCATGCTCTGATCGCCTTGGAAGTCGCGGACCATCTTGACAGCTGCGGCGTTCCCCTGTAAAAATTCATCAAACGCAGTACGCAGCATCGCACTGGGGGCACGAGAACCCACAGCAAAAATTCGCTGCGCTTCCGGCGTCACGACTTGCAAAAACTGATTGCAGGAACGTCCTATCAGACGAGTACCATCTGGTTCCGGAAGAGCTTTGACATCGGCGGGAAGCTCACCAATGAACTCTGGTGGATTAGCTTCCAGAACGCTCACGGCGTACACTGTAGCGGGTGTTTCCTGGTCCTCTGACAGATCAGTTTCGATGTATACCAAGGCAAAGTCACCACACCAGACAAGTTGAACTGGACGAGTGTCTAGAGTGGCGACGCAGACAATTTCATCGAAGGCGCGGTTAGCGCAATAAAGTGATCCGTTTTCCATGAGCAGACACAACGCGTTTCCGCTTGGTGAGAGCGCAATTTTATTCACCTTTCCGCCTTCCATGGCAACCTTCAAGTCATTGCAGCGCGGAGAAGCTGTAAAAGTGATGTGAAATATGTCCGAATGCACATCAGAAGCCTTGTAAGCAAGGAAAGCTTCCGTGCAGCCAGTGTAGCTCACTGTCTGTGGAATGGCAAGCAACGAAATGTTCCACAGCTGTTGCAGTGTTGAGGGAAGTGCGATACTCTTTGTTACGTATCGCTGTCCTTCGGAGTACTCCAAGCTAGTGAGAACAATTTCGTTTCCAGACCCAATTACGACAACAAACCCACTTCCGTGCGCAGAGTACAATGACCCACGTGGAACAGTCACATCAGCGTGGACTGTATTCCCATGATAGTCAAAGAAGTGCACAACATCACGAGTCGTTGCGACGATAAGATGATCCGTTTCTTGTGACCAGCACATGAAGGTAACCTTTTCGTTTTCAGCCAAGCTGATTTTCGCGCAAGCCTTGTTGCCTGTGCAAGCGCTGGTCAGCAGGTACACACCATTCTCACCAGTTTCCAGGGATGGGTAAACTGCAATCAGGCCACCGCAAGTGCTGCTGGCCATATTATATGACCGTAAGTTGCACATGGCCATTTCGTGTTGCTCATCACCAAAGTCAAACAGGCGAATCATCGTTTCGGTGCCGAGTGACACCCAACTGCCACTACGACTTGTCGGCTGAAATTTTCGAATGCGATGCATGGCTTTCGTCAATCAACACGAAAAGACAACAATGCCTCTGCGACTGCCGGGCAGAAGAACCGTGGTTGTGTAAAAATGAATGGGTATTGTCTATACTTCGGCCTTCGTTGGTGGTAGTTGTTGTGAGAATGTTTGGTTTCCCGATAATCGTTGCACAGCACTCACCACATAGGGTGTCAGTTTAATACTACGTATGCGGTGTGCAGCACTTAAAAAAAAAAAACGAAAGGGGCAGCTCACAAAAGTAAAGTCTTTTTGGTTTTCTTGTGCCCACCTTTCGTTAGCAAGTACTGCTGTAGAAGAGTGAAAGGTCATAAATCAGAGGGAAAACAGATTGTAGTAGATAAGAAGGAAAGACGAAGAATGTCAGTGTTGGACTGCATACACTATTATGGGACAAAATGCGCGTGCGGTGATCAGAGTAGAGAGAAAAGTGGCGCAGGAAAAGAAGCTCTTGTTCGCCACAATTGCACTAAAAGACAGCGCGCTTCCTGATGATTGATGGCATAATCACGTGCGGCTCGACGATTCCTGCGTCATTTTTTTTCCTTTTGTGAACGAGTACGTCTTCTTTTTTTTTTTTAACCGATCCCAGAAAGTGTGGGAAATCGCAGGTATCTAATGAGAAGTTGTTTTACGTTACATGCTTTGTGACGTAGTCCCTGTGAAGAGGCTGAAGCTTTTGTGTGGAGTAAACAGCGAAGCTAAACGCAGGTTCGCACCAGTCATCGAAACTGCAGGGCAAGAGCACGATCTCTTCCCCGGGAAGCACGGTTTTTGAAATCCGCCATGCAGACATGTAATCACGTTGCACTTCCGTATGAAAATGCGGCTCGAGGTCGGCTGTCACCTTGTCGGCCGCAATATTCAGCCACCCCACCACCGAGATGGGGAACGGTGGTCTGTCTGTTTTTTTCTGCTCAACGGCGACAAACAGCTCGGTCACAGCATCGTTTGACACATTCATGAAAGAGAATACCTTCTCCGGTAATCGTCGATTGCGCCGCATCGCCTGCCATGACCCCTGAGAGACGTAAGAATGCCCTCTTTCAGTAAGCGCAAAGAAATCGAACTTACCAACCGATGTCACTGTCACGTTGAATTGAACATACCCCATTGAGCTGACCGCAAGTTGAACTGCTTCACCAGGTTTCATCGTGAATAAAAACACTTGTTGGCTGCCAGCGGCGGGATTGCTGGCAAACAATTTGTTCTTATCACACACACCATAGCGTTTGTATCCGTCAGCGGACGCACGGTAGCCAACAAATTGAATTGGCAACGTGTCACCCGAGATGCAGCTTGCCGCCGCATCAGACGACGACTGCGCTGTCACGCGCAATACTATGCGCACTTCGTGCTCTCGTTGTGACGCATTTCGCAACAAATATGCTTTGTTGGCAGCGAACTGGCACGAAAACAATGAATGGGTTGACACGCCAGGTAGCGTGACCGATTCCAAATACTGCGTCAGAGGATCGTGGCGAGACCAAATGAGTGCACACGATGTTTCAAAGACTGTTGCAAAGTGTTCGAACTCCATCCAAAAAGTCGGGAATCCGAGTAAATCGCCCTCGACAAAATCACCTTGTGAAAAACAGTCCGTGCACTTTACGCCACGCGTAGGGGCCACAAGTTGCACGAGTTTCAGGGTGAACCCTTCCTTGTGATGAAAGGTCGCGGTCTGGGCCACTGTGTATGGTGCGAGGACGGAAATCCCGAGGCGTTCCAGTACTTTCTTGGCCTGCTCCGTCTCTGGGATTGCACAGTTAACGGTTGTGATTTTGCGAAGGGAAAGGTCACGAAGCGTTTCAAAAAGCTCTTCACTTTTCTTTTTTGGTGAGCGCATCCACTCTATTCTCAAGCAAGACCCGCCTGTAAGAATAGCGAGGGCTTCCCCAAACGAAATACTCGGAATATTTACATATCCACCAACTAGTTTGGCGAACGCTTTTTCAACGAGCGTGCCCCAATAATCCGTCTTCGAGCTGTGAATGCCAATTGGGACGGCAACACCACCCTTGACCAAGCAGGGAATGACGTCATCGACAAGCATTTCAACCTCTTCATCATTCACGAAAAACCGATACCCGTACAGGCCGAATTCAGGAATAGAGCGACAGACAACCCCGTTGCGCAAAAATGCATTTTGTTGGAGCACATTTATGGCCGCGCACAACTCCCGATTATTGTAAATATCCGATGCCTCAACCGGCGTGGATCCGACGCAACACTCTTCCGAAGGTACATTCAGCATGTCAGCTAGTTCAACGACACGGTAGTATTCAATGTCGTCGCGACCGAGCAGCTGCTGACCAAACGAGAAGTCAGCGTCAATGTAGTGTTGCGCTACAGAACGGGTTGCCTCGCCCACGACATCACGCGCACAGCGGGTCGGTCTCTGAATCTCTGTGCTGTTAATGTCGTTTGCCCACCCTTCGAGTAACCGCAGTGGCTGTTTGGGGGCCTCCTGGCGCAACGAAGGAATTGCCTCAAGCTGTGCCGTTTCAGACGCGATGCGGTTCAGGTCGGCCATCACACCGATGCTCTCAACCTGGGATTCGTGAAGCATGGTTCCCTCCAGGCGCAGCGCCGTAATACGCGAGTTAGTGCGGCACAGCTGTTTGAGATAATCACCACTTTGAGGGTGCAGCTTCACATTACGCAAGCTGAGTGTCGATACATGGCTGCCTTTGAGGACTCCCACAAGCATCTCGATGTCTTCTGTGTGCAGGTCCGCCTCGTCGAGAATTAACGTGTGCAGGTTGGCGTGGTGGCTAACCAGCTCCAGGAGAGCTGATAGGTGTTTCCTCGGAAAATAAATCCGGCTCACGTCGACAACACCCGGAGGACGGTCTATGACCATTTCCGGTGACGCCAGTGGCTTCATGCCCAAGCGCGCACAAATATCTCTATAATGTCGAAGGGTTGCGTTTTCCATTGTTGCCACGCGCGACTGTGACTGGCGCCGGTGTGGGATGACGGTGGTTGCGGTGGGGTGCGGGGGGGTGCGGGGGTTGTGGCGTGATGTTGGTGTGGGTGGCCGGGGCGTTTGCGGGCGTGGGTGCGGCTACGGCTGGCGCGAGGCGGGGCGGGGCTCTGGCGCCCGGGCACCCGCCGCGGAAACGGCCGCCGCACCAACAACCACCCCCGCCGCGGAGAGAGGACGAACCGCACCAAGCCCGGCCACCACCCACCCGCGGCACCAGGGACGGTGCCCCGCCGCACCACTTGTGTCTGCGCGCAGTGCTTTCTGCTGGCGCAGCTTCCCCGCGGTGCCAGGCAAGGCGCGCGGGAACCCGCCATCCGCATGGTCGCACGCTTCGAAACTTCTTTCACCGCAGAGCCAGCCAGGTTACCGTACGCGCCACCGGGCCCGTCGGCGACGCTGCACTTGGCGCATTGGCGTGCCACCTGGGCTAAGCCGGAGGGGCCGCCGTTAGCGCCACGGCCACCCCGTTTTTCAACCGCCGCGCAGCCGCCGACAAAATAGTGTTGGCGGTGCGTGTTGGCTGTGGGCGTGTCGGCCTCGCCGTTTTCGGGCGTTGTGGCGGGGGCCCTGCGCCAGCGCCAGGCCCGCGGGCGGTGCCTTGCCGCCCACCCCTCGCCTCGGCGGCGCGCGCGGTGCGTGGCTTGGTGGGGGAGGGGGCCGCCCCGCTCGGGCACCGGGCATGGGGCTGCCGGGAAGGAGAGGGCGGGCGGGGCGATGGGTCGTGGGTGTTGTGCGGTTGCTCGTTGGTGGAGTGGCGTTTGTGGGTGGGCAGCGGTGGGGGCGTGCAAGGCACTTTCCCCTCATGCCGTTGTCAAAGTGGTGTTTTCTTTTTGGCTTGTTCATCGGGTGGGAGGCGAGTCACGGCAGTTCTTCTTTTCTCGGTTTCTCACTGTGGAATCAACTCGACCATGTATTCGGGGTACACGCGACACGTCGGCACGTCGAGTGTCCACCCAAATGGCGGCGCCTGGAGTGGTGCAGTGATGACGCTTCGGTCACCGATCGCTTCGGGTGGAATGGGATCTTCAGTGGCTTCAACGACCGTGCCGAGAGCCGCGCGGGCCAGCACTCCCCACGCACCGCCTCCTCCGTCCACTGCTCGTGGCGGAGGGGCGACAAAGAAGCGCGTGTGGGAGGTCGCCGTCGTGCTGGTGAAGCCGTTGTGCGCCACGCGCCACGCTTCCTCCTCGTCGCGGCAGGGGAACCACACGAAACGTTCGTTGACCTCGCTGTCGTCGCTGCATGCGATGATGGGACTGATCGTGCTCAGAAACGGTGGTGCAGAAGGCCTGCCACCCAGGTGTCGCAGGACGACACTGCGTCTGGCTTTCCAGAACTTTTTCCACAGCGGCGTGTGCATATTGAGCAGAACACGCGCGGAGCCCAGGGAGGCGGGGAGCGATAGACGATAGTCCCGACGTACCACAACGGGGGTTGCCGACTGGCTCAACAACACCCAACATGGCGGGTACGCCACCTCCTTGGTGAACGTGTACGTGCGCTCGTCATCGTCGTCGTCGTCCAATTGCGCAAACCGTCGCGTAAACGCACGTGCGTCTACAAGAGACCACTCCGGACGCTTGCGGCGAATGAGGCGGTCGCCAACTTCCTGGAACAGCATCGCCACATCCACTTGGCGCTCCTCAAGCACTTGAAGTGCAGCGGACGGGGAGGCGCCGCCGGGGAACTTTCCCGCCGCATCGGTTGTCGTCGGGGTACTCTGTGAGGCGGCGGCCACAGCCTGACCGCCAAACAGGAAGGGCACCACTTCCGCAACCAACATGATGCCGAAGTCGGTCACATCCTTCCTCTGACGGTCGCGCCAGATGGTGTCTGCGGTCTCACCTGGGCTTGTTGGAGACGGCCGCGTACTGCACCGCGCAAAGTGACCGAGAACGGTGTTGCCAAAGTCGTCGAAGGTGAAGCTGCTGAGAGAAATGTGGCCGTGGCTGACACGGCACGAGTGCAGGTCAATGAGCGCCTGCAGTGCGTCACATAGCCATTTGACCCCCACCATTTCAATTCGGCGCTTCACTTCGTGCACGCTGCTGAATCGCGTTTGCGTCGAGCCACGCGGAATGTGGAAGAACAGATGCTCACCGTCGTAGTCGCTGAAGGCCGCTGTCGGTGCGAGCACCAACGGGCTGCTGCATCGACTGGCTGTGAATAACTCCTTGTCCAGCACACGTTGCACCAGTCGCAATCGCTCTTTCTTTGCGTTCTCCAGCACGACAGGATCGACGTCCTCGTCAATCGCGTCCAGGTCCTTGGTCTCGCCCTCTACCTCGTTGTCGGGAAGCGGCGGCAGGCTGTAGCGCTTCAGCCAACAGTACGTGACACTGCCCGTGAGTGGATCTGTATGTAGCGCCTTGTAGATGGTGAGTGTCACACCATCCTCGGTGCTCGGCTGGGCCGTCCTGGCAGGGTCAATCGAGCTCGGCTCCTCAAGCTCCATCTTGCTGTAGGACATAAGAGTTCTTTCGCGCTCAAAGGCGATGCGGCGTGGGACGTGGCAGTCTGCATCAACTGCCAGAACACACGACGATGGATAGACACGCAGGTCCTCAGCGCGCTCGGGCAAGTGCAGAATGTAGATGTCGTGAAGTTCGGACATATCAAAGTCGGCGCGTGCCTGTTCCTGTTCCAGTAGCGTGAGCTTCAGCATGAAGTTGGTGATGTTAGTGTTGAGCTCCTCCTCAACCGCGGGTGTGCCGGTGCTTCCACCGGATGCGATCGCCGCGTGACGCTCCTCCAACGATCGCAGCTCCATCAGCAGCTCCAGCGTGCTGTTTCGCTTCCTTGGGCGTTGGCGGAAGTACAGGTCACACTGCGCGCTCACTGTGGGCAGCTTGGTTGCCGCGTGCTCGCCCGCGAGTGCCCAACTGGCTGTGAGCCCGACTTCCCGCAGTTCATCGGCGACCGAGGACGCCACGTCACCGCGGCTCTCCGTCTCTTGCTCTTCACTGACCCACGACTCCACTTCGTCATGCCACGGCGCACGCGCGGCGCTAGTGGCAGCTTCAATGCTGCGCTGCATGTTCAAGAGAGTGTCCAGCACATGGGCCGACGAGATGTCTTCTGTGTCATCGTCGGCGGGCTGTTGTTTGAGGTGGCCCTCTGCCAGCTGCTTCGCCGCGCGCCACAACTCGTGCACAGCCTCCAGTTCTTTCGCGGTCTCTTCCACAAACACAGTGTCGATCAGCTCGCGGCGCAGTGCTTCTCGCTTCGCGATGGCTTCCTCTGCCGTGCGCCAGGAAAAGCTGCCGCACCGGTGGGCTTTTGCTTTCGGAGAGAACCAGCCTTCACGGCTCTGGCTGGTCGGACTGCTCGCTGTCGCGGCGTCGGGGAACGCGGCGATGTCTGGCTGCGACGCCATCAGATAACCCTGCAGGCGATTGAACAATGTCACGACCTCACGTACCCTCGCCCAACGAGCATGATCCTGATGCACGCGCACAAGAGCCGAGAAGGTAATGGCCTCCGCGGCTTCTTGATAGCGGAACTGGACAGCGGCCAAAACACGCGCGACGCTCTGCTGCACCGCCTTTCCTCGCGTGTGCGCCGAACCCTCCTCGTGGGTGGCGTCACCAGGTGGCGTCAGCTCCTCATCGAGCGCCGGTGCGTTTGCAAGGAGATCCAGGCGGTGCCGCTGCCGGCGCGTGCCGCTCTCCAGTGTGAGGAGGCCAAACTGATGGAGATCCTCGGCCTCCACGACGGAGTTGGTAGCGGGACGAAACAAGGAACGAAGAAAGTCAACGACAACGTGGCGGCGACGGCGGCGGTTGCGTGGGGTGTTGGGGTCCGGTGGTGGCGCATCCTCTGCGCTGAGCAAGGTCGGACAGTCCTCTTCCCACCCCTGACAGAACGCATACACCTCAAAGTCGTTGTTGAGCTGGGCAGCCAACTCGGCGCTGCCGCCGCGATCTGGGTGGTGCGTCAGCATCAACGCCTTGAACACTTTGCGGCATGCTGTACGGTCGTTCAGGAATCCCCACTTGCGCTGAAGTTGAACAATGGCAAAGTGCTGAAACGAGACAGGCATGAGCCGGATATCGCCTGATTCACGGTAGTCGTCGATGTCGTTCGGGCTTTCCCAACCGCTTGCGACACGGTAGTCGGCGTAGTGCTGGACCAGACGGCACACCTCAAAATTAGAGAGATCCTGGCGCTGTGCGAGCAGCTCCTCAAAGCGGCGACGGGCGCCCTTCTCATCCTTCGGGTACTTGTACTGCCGACGAATAGAAATCCGAATGACCAGACGGTCGATGAACCGCGTCATGAGGGCACCGATGCAAATGCCGAGGCCAGCCGAGAGCACCGCACCGAGCACGAGCTGGCCTGCCACTGGAATGGCGCTGAGACCGATGAGCGTGCCCACCGCCGTACCGACCGCTATACCTACCGTCGCCGTCGCCAGCTCCTTGCCAAGGGACAACGCGACGTCACGCTTGGTGGTGCGGTAGCCCAGTAGATTCGGTGCCCCGTGTCGATAGTCCTGAATCAACCGAAACGTGCCGTAGACAATGAGGCCAGCGGAGATAACAGGGCTGATGACGCGGTTCTTCGCGAGCAAACCCTCGGTGATGGACAGGACGGTGCGTCCAGAGCCCATGGCAATGCGCCTCTCCATGGGTGTCATGCGGGCAAGCCACATGGACTGTGAGCGTGCTGCCATCTCGTTCGCTTCGCGACGCAGGCGGTGCACAGGCCGGGGAGGCACGGTCACCACCGCCGAGCTGGTTGCTCCTGCTGTCTTGCCGGACGGTGGCTTTGGAACTACACCCTCATCGGTCACCTCCTCGACAGCACGTCTGCCGCTGTCGCCTTCGGGTTGCGGTGGTACCTCGTTTCGGGTAGTTTCATCCATTTCAGTGCGCAAATAAGGTGAGGAGCAAACAGAGAGGGGAGGAGGAAATACTCGTGGGGTAAGAATTGGGAAACACAATGTGGGGCTTACCGAACACAGAGAGAAAGAATGGAGCCTCACCGAGCAAGAGAGTAAAACACAGTGCAAGTAGAAGAAAAAGAAAAGAAAAGCAAACCTGCGATCCTTCGAACCTGCTTTACGTTTTAGCTGTGCTCTGCAGACGAGCAGTTGTGTGTGCGTGTAGGAGAAGGGGTGGAGGACATGGGAGGGTGTACGTGCAAGCAACCACACGGAAGCGAGCAATGACAGTCAACGAAAGCATAGAGGTGGCCATAAAAGAACCACTAGTCAAACACAACAGTCAACTGTCACCGAGCTTTTATTTTTTGTTCTTTGAAGTGGATTGGCAAGTGACGGAAAACAATGGAAGTGATACACTACCTTATGGCATTTGGAGGAGTAGGGAGAGAGGGGATGGCGTTTGCTTGTTTAGTCACCGAATTATCGTTTCTCATGACGTACAACTCCAGGTCTGCGGAGCATTGCTTTAGCCTTCCATTCCACCACCGTCGGCTCGCCGCTCTCGAATTCGCTGCACGCACTAACAGAAAAAAATGGAAAAGATGTGAACACAAGTGGAAGAACGCAAGCGCCAATCCAAAAACAACAACAAGAAGACACACAACAAGGCGCTCTTGAGCACTTTGCATTTTTTGTTTGGTAAATACTGTGTGCGCTTTTGGTGGCCGATATCAAGAACAAAAAGACAAAAAAAAAGGAATGAGAAATCATGGAGAGACCTCAGCTAGGGCACGCGTAGCCGCCACCTCCGGCCGTTTCAATGGTGATGATATCACCGGTGTGTACTTGAACAATGTTCTTGCCGCCAATGTTGCGCACGTGATAGAACTTGGCACTGTCTGCCTCGTGGGAAACGCCGTGTGCCTCCTCACCGAGCCACGGACCACGGCGGCCGTCGTGCAGCATAACGTCGGGCCGCGACCAGGATACCCGTTCCGGCGCCGCCAACTGCCCACCGGCGCGAGACACGGGGACGTACAGCAGGTTCAGCCCACGCTGACCGTCCCCACCGCCTTCCAGGCCCTTTGGAGCCAAGACACGCCGCTCCGTCAGAAGCACGGCTGTCATGTCCTGCAACGCGAGAAGGCTGCGAACAACGCCATCGCCACCGCAGTGCCGTCCCTTGCCACCGGAGCCACGTCGAATCGAGAAGGTGCGCAGCAGAACGGGGTAGCGCGCTTCCAAAATCTCGGGGTCGGTGAGGCGGGTGTTGGTCATGTGCGTGTGGACGGCGGAGGCGCCGTCGAAGGTCGGCCCTGCGCCGCTGCCACCACAGATAGTTTCGTAGTACGCAAACTGGTCGGAGCCGAGGGTGAAGTTATTCATGCACCCGTGCGAGCACGCCACAGCCCGCAACGCCATGAAGACAACGTCCGTCACGCGCTGACTCGTCGTGACGTTGCCGGCCACCACAGGCAAGTCTTCATCGGGACAAAGAATGCTGCTGGGTGCCACCTTGACGGTGATGGGCTTCATGCAACCCTGATTGAGAGGAATGTCGGAGTCGACGAGACAGCGGATGCAGTAAATGATGGCCGAGTGCACAATGGCTGTGGGGCAGTTGGTGGAGTTCAGCACCTGCGCACCGGTACCGGTGAAGTCGAAGGTCGCCTCACCGCTCTGGGGGTCAATGTCAATGTGCAGCTTGATGTCGGTGCCGTCGTCCATCTGATCCGCCGCCGTCAGGTGGGATCCAAAGCGACTGGCCACGGCCTTCAGGGCAGCGCGTGCGGCGCCTTCTGCCGCAGATTGAATGTGGCCCATGTACGCCTGCACCACCTCCGTTCCGTAGGTGCCGATGAGTCCCTGAAGGAGCTGGATGCCGCGGTTGTTGGCTGCGACCTGCGCACGCAAGTCGGAGATGCTGTCCTCCAGGGTGCGGGAGCCAGACATCCCAGGAAGCTTCCCCGGAGCCATGAGCGCGGCACGGATGCTCTCCTCCTGAAACTCACCGCCTTCGACGAGCTTCAGCGTCTTGATCGCTGCCCCCTCCTCCACCAGCGCCTTGGAGAACGGCGGCATAGAACCCGGTGTCGTGCCACCGACATCCGCGTGGTGCCCTCGTGAGGCAACGTAGAAGACCACCTTGCCCTCGTGGAAGAAGGCGGAAATAACGGTAATGTCAGGCAAGTGACTGCCGCCGCACGCGGGGTGATTCGTCACGACGACGTCGCCGTCCTTCCAATCACAACCGTAGTAGTCGCGCTGCCAACGCACAGCCGCCCCCATGGCACCGAGGTGCACGGGGATGTGCGGCGCGTTGGCGACGAGGTTACCGTCGGGATCGAAGATGGCGCAGCTGAAGTCCAGCCTCTCCTTGATATTGGTGGAGATACTGGTCCGCTGCAGGGCGTTGCCCATCTGCTCTGCGATCGACATGAAACGGTGCGAAAAGATGGAGAGTGGCAGAGGGTGCAGCGCAGTGGTGAAGACCTCCGCGACCTGGGCGGTGTGAATCACAAGGTTTCCGCGATCGTTGGTGTAGGCCACAGAGTCGTGCTCAAGCAGAATGCTCGTACCGCCCAGCACGAGCAGCGCAGGGCCCTTGATGGGACCGTTTTCGATGTCCACCGTGTACACTGGGATCTCCTCCCAGCCATCCGCAAAGTACGCGCGCGTCACTTGCACAGGCTGCGGGGTGACCTTGTCGCGTGTGCTGTACGGGACTTCACGTGCGCGGTTGGTGCTCAGCGCGTTCTCCTCCTGGGCTGCCTCGGAGCGGCTGAGGATCGTACCACGTGCACGAATGCGCACGCCGTCAACAACGATGCGGCGACTACCTGACAAAACGAACCCGAACTGTTGCTTGTATTGTTGCAGGAAGAGCACCTCGAAGCTTTGCCCGAGTCCTGATTCACTGCGCACCGGATCCTGCCGACCGGCGAGCAAGATGGATGCCTTGGTGGCATCCTCCGCAATCATGAGGCTCGTGTTCGTGCCCTCGTACTGCATGGACAGGTAGCGTTCCACGATGATGTGGTCGTCATCGAAGCCGAGCTGCCGCAGCTGCGACTTGGCGTTGCCGGCGAGGTCGGCTGTGACCGCGTCAACAGCCCGGGCGGTGTCCGCGAGATCCAAGTACAAGCGCACGCTGCTCAGACGCTCCTCTACGACATCCGTCATACTAGCCCCCACTGCACTGAGAATAGACGCGAGCCGATGGACGTAGATGCGTGTCATGCCTAGCGAGCGGGCCATGGCACACGCGTGCTGCCCGCCCGCTCCACCGAACACCGAAAGCACGTGTGACGAACACCGGTGCCCACTGGCTTCGGTGATATTGCGAATGGGCCTGCACATGGCCTCACCGGCGACCGCGACAAAGGCAAAGGCGAGTTCCTCGACTGTCATGGCTTTGCCGGTGTCTTTGGCCACCACCTCAGCCAACGCCTCAAACGCGCGATGAGAGGCCTGGGCATCGAGGGGCTGGTCGGCATTGGGACCGAACACCTTGGGGAAGTAGTCCGCGCACAGATGGCCGAGGACGAGGTTGGCGTCCGTCACTGTCAAGGGACCGTTCCGGCCATAGCAAGTGGGGCCGGGGTATGCACCGGCGCTCTCCGGACCAACGTGGAACATGCCATGCTCCCATCGGAGAATCGATCCACCACCTGCTGCCACGGTGTGCACCTGCACCTGCGGCGCCTGGACCGGCGTGCCGGCGATCTCCGCTTCCACCGTGTGCTCCATTGTCGCCCCCTCACAGCGAGAGACGTCCGTGCTCGTGCCGCCCATGTCAAAGCCCACAACCTGCACATCCCCACCCAAGTCCAGGGCGGCGTTGCGGGAGCAGCCGACGACACCACCGGCCGGACCGCTGAGCACAGCACGGTAGCCGCAGAAAGTGTCCGCGCTGGTCAAGCCACCGTCGCTTTGGATGAAGTACAGCCGCACGCCGGACAAGGCGTGCGCAAAGTTCGACTTGAAGGACTCGATGTACTGCAGAATCAACGGGCTCAGGTAGGCGTCGACGGATGCGGTGATCGAGCGTGGGACGTACTTGATCAACGCTGTCAGTTCAGAAGAGGCGGAGATGTGTGTGAAGCCAACGCTCTGCGCGATGGCCTTGACGCGCCGCTCGTGGTCAGCAAACGCGTAGGCGTGCAGAAGGCAGATGGCAACGCTGCGGATGCCCGTGTCGTACACGGCGCGCAGTTTTGCCTCAATGTCAGCCTCGTCAAGTTCACAGATGATGTCCATGACAAAACTGTCGCCGCACTGCACCCACGTCTTCGGCCAGTCATCCGACGACGCGTACAGGGCCTGTTCCTTCGCCGAGACCGGGCGAACGCGCTCCTTGGCACCCATCACCTGCTCCGGCAGAGCCTTGCTCTTCACAATGTTGAGTGCGAAGATGCTGGGGCGCGCCTGATCGCGAATTTCAAGAATGTCCTGGAAACCGTCGGTGAACACCATCGCGCACGGCTCGCCGTTGTGCTCGAGTAGCGCGTTCGTGGCGACTGTTGTCCCCATACGCACCTCCTCAAGATGAACCGGATTGATCGGACCGGTGGCACTCACCACCTCAGGCACGTAGGCACGCATAATACGGCGAATACCCTCGCTCGGTGCGTCGGGGTAGTGGTCGGGGTCACGAGAGAGCAGCTTCATCGTCTCCTGCTTCACAGTGTTGGCATCGGTCTGCACATGAGCGATAATGTCGGTGAATGTACCACCGCGATCGACAGAAAACCGGAAGCGCGGGAACGGAATATCAGAAGACTCGCGCATTCTCGTTTTTGTTTCTTGACTAGAATCGTTATGACGTCAATGATGACGACTCTCTGCGCCTAAACAGAAGGTTCGCAGGGACTGTACGCCGTGAAGTGCGTGGCGCCGATGAAAAAGAAAGCTGTGAGAGACAAAGAGGAACTGAAACGAGGAACAGCGGCGTAAACAAACAAGCAAAAAAAAATTGAACGATAAAGACGTGTGAAGCTGACCTTTACACCACAACGGCACATACATGAACGTTTGAGGAAGGGAGTAGAGAGAGAGAGAGAGAGAGAGAGAGAATCAACGTGGCAAAGAAAAGTGGGATTGAATGTCCACAAGCACCCCAAACCGAACACGCTCTGCCGCTTCCGCATCGACAGAGAGCAATGGCGAACGTGCGCGATCAGAAGACGGAACACGCTGACCATTTGACTTACCCGGAATATACTCTGGCCCACTGGCGCGCGCATTCTTATTTTTTTTTCTTTCCCAGCCGAACACGGCACCTCGTAAGCGGCGCCGAACAATACAGCTCCTTTCACGGCTTTGCGCTCTCTGAGCGACCAACTTTTTTCTCCTTTTTTTTTGGTGGGAAAACCTAAAGGCAAACGACACTGTACTCTCGTTTGCCTCCGGCATCCGCTGCGCACAAACACAAAGATGGCTTCGCTAGCTGATGCACCAACAGTGCAGTCAGGGAAACAAAACACACACACACACAGACAGACACAGACAGACACCATCGGAAACAACAGGTTAAGAGCGTCGTGTGGAGTCGGCACCGCAGGCATCACGCACGCGACCGACAAGCGCATCCCGCACTCCTCAACCGTCCTCGTGAACCCCCTCCGATGTCTTTCCTCTTCTTCCGGTCGCGCGACGAGGTTAGCCGGTTTTCTGCTTCGTCTCACGGACAAGCAGATCATAGAGTGCGCCAGCGGTCCCACTCACCGAGACAGACGTTGCACCCGCGCTGCTGCCACCCATGGCTCCAGCGAACGGCGGCGATGGCGCGCCAGCTGACGCCATCTCTCCAGTGCCATGGCCGAGTCCGCTCATGCTGAGGCTCCCGTCTTGTTCCGTGAAGGCGGTGTGCAGGTCGCTGCGGCGCTTGTGCACGACAGACCCGGTGGCTGGCGGGGTGGATGCTGCGGCCAGCGCTGCGCTGGGGGCGGAGCCGGCACGATTCAGACTTTGTCGTTGGCCCCGACGGCGCCTCTGTGTGCGCTTGTGCACACACCACGCCACAAAGAGCGCACAAGCGGCGCCGAGAAGAAGTGTGCGCTTGATGAGGGCCCCCAGGGTCTGCGAAATGGTCAGCGAGCGGAAGAGCGTGTACTGGGCGGTGCGCACGATCCACGTGATGAGGGGCGGCGGTGAAGAATTTGGGTAGTGTGGCACTGTGATTTTGCCAAGAGCACGGGATTCGATGGTCGTCTCGCCGTACACTGGCGCCTGCAAGGATGGCCCGACCACGCCTGACAACGGTCCATCCCACGGTGCTAGGTAACCCTCTGACTCTGGGTGCACCACCCGCATGCCCGCCGCGGCGTACTGCGGACCGCGACGCGTCGTCATCGCTTCTAGTGGCACGTTGAGCCGTACGGCGGGCTGACCGAAGCGTGCGATCGCGTAGCTGGTGAAGCTCACGTTCAGCGCCGCCTCAAGGGCGTGCTGGAGCTCGACCACAGTCGCCAGCCGCCCAGCGCCGCCACCGTGGTGGACAGCGGCGTTTGCGTCGGTGTCGTCACGTCGGCTGATCTTCGCCTCAAGGAGCGGGCGTACGTGTTGCTTGAGTCTTTCCGTGTCAAAGGAAAGCCGGATCGAGGCGAAATTCTTCTCCATGTAGATGCCGACCCGACGCGGCGTGGGGAAGAGTGCCGGAAACAGTGGCGCCAGCCCTTTGAAGTCACCGGCGCTGTGCGTCAGACCCGAGCTCGTGATTTCAATGATGGGGTAGCCAAGCACGTGGTGAACTGCGTGGTATGTTGAGTCGAGCCCGATTTCACCCATGTGAATGTCACCGGTCAACAGCGCGGCCCGCTCCACACCGTGCTGCTTCAGAAGGCCGAAGAGCTTGTCGCGTGAGCGGGGGAACGCTCCCCAGTTCTCGCCCGGCTTTTCGTCGAAAATGAGTTGGATACCGGTGCCGATGAGTGTGAGGGCACAGTGACGCTTCTCGGTGGGACCACGCGTGCGATCTGTCACGTGGCGAATCAACGTCTCCTCTAACCAGTCCCACTGTGCCTGCCCTAGCATGTCACCCGCCTCCGTCGCGTTCGGTGGACTGCGGAAGGACCGGCTGTCGAGGAGAATAACGCACATCGCGTTCTCGTACACACTCTGGAGCGCCACGTAGGCATCCTGAGCGAGGGTGACCTCCTCCTCGGTGCGCGTGTCAGCACCAGTCACCACCTCCTCGCGAAAGGGGATCACGCGGAAGTCGTGGACACCTTCACGACTCCACCGCACGTCTTCCTTCTCGGCGCCGATGAAGTTGAGCAGAAAACGCTGTGTCGTGCGTCGGTGCGGGTAGTCCGCGCCACCATCGTTCTGACCCATATCATGGTCATCCCACGTGCCGTACACTGCGAATACGTCCGGCGCGGAGGCGGCAAGCTTGAAATCTTCCCTGACCCATGCTTGTCGAGGCGCAATACCCTCTGGTCGGTCGACAGGCCGCGGAATCTCACCCTTTCCTGGTGTGCCAGGCTTGCGCCGAAGGCACGTGTGCCGGTAGTTGGTGTAAATCGGGGAGCGTCGCTGCGTAATCCAGAAGCGCTCGACGGTCGGCAGGGGGTTGTCCGCGTGTGCGCCGATGGGCATCGACGGGCTACCGCCCTCACGCTTGTCCGCGTAAATGGCGTCACCAAGCCACACAAGAGCGTCCACAGGCCGAGAGAAGGCCGGCTCCGGCTCCGGGCCCGATGCCGCCGGGGATAACGCGGGCAACACCGCCCCACAGGCACCTTTCTCCACCGGCACACTGTAGCTGTCGCCTGAACTAGCGGCAACGCCAGCGTAGAGTGCAAAGCACTGCGGGGACTGCGCCCGCTGTGCCCACGAGGCCACCTCGCACTGCGCAGCGGTCGCCATAAGACGCCAGTAGTCCTGGTCCTGGTCGTGCCGGTTGCAGCTGACGAACACGAACTGAGAGACGTCGACAGAGCTGCGCGGTGGCGCACCGTGCGCGACGAGGAAGGCATCCACCTCGCGCAGGAGCCGCAACGTGTAGGCACGCGAAGTCGACGTCGCCTCCAACTGATGGAATTTTTCCAAACTGCGGGCCGCCGCGATTCGCACCTGCGCATCGGGGTCGTTGGCAAGAACAGAGTGGAGCAGACCGGCGACAAGGAAGACACCGCAGACAACCATGACGCAGTAGACGAGCCAGCGGCGCCGTGAGGCGCGTTGGGCAGTCGCCATGTTGTGGGGCTGTCGAAGCCAGCGCGAGACGTGCAGAGAGGGAGAGAGAGAGAATGAGAAGGCGCGTGTGTGACGACCGTGCGTTCAATGAATGGCACGGCGGAGGCACAAAAAAAAACCCCGAAGCTTGTTTTTTCCCTGTTGTGACCGCCGGGTGGAGCGGGGACTTGTGCACGCCCGGACGCGCGAGGCCTCCCTTCGACTCACAGACTCCTTCTGTGGCCGTCGGGTGGCAGCACCCCGCCACGTATCGTCTACTAGCAAAGAGAAAAGACCCGTTGAGGCGCAGAGTGGGGTGGGAATTGGTGTTTTTTTTTTTCGAGGGGCGCTCTTCCGTGTCTGCACGCGGAAAAAAAAAAAGAATAACAACAATAACAAAAAAGACAAAAGCAGCGCGACGCTGACGGGCAGATAAAGTGAAAAACGAAAAGAAAAAGAAAGGAAGAGAGGCGTGGCGGCCGCGAACGCCACTGCTTCCATCAGCGCAGATGCGCACGCCTTCCTCTCGACTGACAATGGGGAGTGCAGGGAAGAAGCCTTGACAACTGCCACATCACCAGGTACCTCACCGCACACAGCTCATGCCCTCGCAACTGAGGGAACATACGCACATGACGGGCACAGTCGCCGAGCACACAAAACGCAACAACAGAAGAAGAAATCAGAGCGAAGAGTGAATAGAAGACAAGTGAATTGCACTATCTTCTCACCATCGCCTCGCCAAGCCAATCTACGTGGTAGAGACGCGACTGAAACGGGACCGCCACCACGGACGGCCTCACCCCCAGACACGACAGCGACAGGAAGAAAAGAAGGAACAGAAAAGAGAAGTCAATGCGGTGGCGTGCGAGTCACTGCATTGGAGGGAGAAGATGAGAGGACACAGGTGCGATCTGAGAGAATCACCATCGACGCCAACGACTGCCAAAAACAAAACAAAAAACGGGAAAACGAGAAAAAACCGAAACAAAACGATGAGGGGCATCGGGTATGTGTGTGTGCGTGCGGGATAGGAGGGGGGGGGGGAGAGGGTGAGGACCTTTACATCACACTGCTCTCTTGGTCCCAATTGCTATTAAGGACACTTGAGGCTCGACTGCGTGCCATGGCGACACTGCTGCGGCGATCGCTCATCTCCACTGAGCGGCGCAGTTCGCGGTTGTCCTCCGTGGCGTAGTTGATGCGCTCCTGCAAGGCGGCGACCTGCTGGCGCAGACGGATGACCTCCTTCTCAACGGCAACGCAGACAGCAATGGCTTCGGGAGGCATATTGGCGGGGTAACGTGCGATGACGGCATCTGTGACGGCCGGGTACTGCTGCTGCACGCTGTGGTAGCTCCTTTCCACGTTGTTTTCCATGGCCTCTAGAATGCTGAAGACTTCCGCCTGCTCGTCTCCACAAATGCGTCGACGGCGGTCATCCTCATGCTGGGCGAGTCGGGAGAGTGGATCCTGTGCTTCCGCGTCCTGCAGGCTAACGGGGGGTCGTGGCGTGAACGTCGGCAAAGGCTTGGCGTTCTCGTCTGTTGAGCCACTGGGAAAGCGGAAAGTGTTCATGCGACCTTCAGAGTCTGCCAGAGAGGTGCTTGGCCTACCTGAGGTCGGCTGCGCGAGGTCATCTGTTGACATTGTATCCGCACGCTCGCGCGAGGCCGGTGACGCGGCGCCGGCTGCTGCCAGCTCGACGTGTTCTTTCCAGTGTCCGCGGACAAGGTCCATCCATTCAGACGACTCTTCCCGCTCAACTGCCCGGCGACTCTCACATTCGCTTTCTGCCTCCGCGACGACAGACAACGGCACCGCCTCCGCGCTTTGACCGCCGGGCACACCACCAGCACGGCTCATGGTGTCTCGCTGCTGTTCCTCCTTGTCACCAGCGTTCTCACCCACTTCTCGGGTGGCGGTGGTGCCGGCGGACGGGCTCTGGCCCTGGGCAGCGCTACTAGTGCCGAGCGCTGCCATCATGTCGGCGTAGTTCTGTAGCACACACTTGGGCACTTCACGCAGAAGTCGCTCCGCTTCTTCTGAGTCGTGGGGCAGCGCTTCGGTGGCGTCGGTGGGGCCGTCGACCATGCCAAGGTACTTGTCGGGCCGCTGCACCACCGCCGAAGCAGGGGCACAAGCAAACGCGTGGACACGGACGACAAGGCTAGTCAGTTCAACGGGAAGCGCGCTGTCTGCGGGGGGTTGCCCGCCGGGGGATGCGCGATCGCCAGCGCCATCGTCGTGCAGGCTGCGCCACGACTGACCGTCCTCGTTGTCTGCGGGAGGCTGCCCGCCGGGGGCCGCGCGACTGCCAGCGCCATCGTCGTGCAGGCTGCGCCACGACTGACCATCCTCGTTGTCTGCGGGGGGCTGCCCGCCGGGGGCCGCGCGACTGCCAGCGCCATCGTCGTGCAGGCTGCGCCACGACTGACCATCCTCGTTGTTTGCGGGGGGCTGCCCGCCGGGGGCCGCGCGACTGCCAGCGCCATCGTCGTGCAGGCTGCGCCACGACTGACCATCCTCGTTGTTTGCGGGGGGCTGCCCGCCGGGGGCCGCGCGACTGCCAGCGCCATCGTCGTGCAGGCTGCGCCACGACTGACCATCCTCGTTGTTTGCGGGGGGCTGCCCGCCGGGGGCCGCGCGACTGCCAGCGCCATCGTCGTGCAGGCTGCGCCACGACTGACCATCCTCGTTGTTTGCGGGGGGCTGCCCGCCGGGGGCCGCGCGACTGCCAGCGCCATCGTCGTGCAGGCTGCGCCACGACTGACCATCCTCGTTGTTTGCGGGGGGCTGCCCGCCGGGGGCCGCGCGACTGCCAGCGCCATCGTCGTGCAGGCTGCGCCACGACTGACCGTCCTCGTTGTCTGTGGGCGCGCGACTGCCATCACTACCACCGTGCACAGTAGCCGGGAGGGCACCGCCATTGGTCGGCGATGCCGACGCCTTCACCGCGCCGACGTCAGCCTCGTTGCTGGAGGGCTGAGTTTGAGATGGGTAGGCGTACGCCGGACCGGGACCTGCGCGCGTGTCGGCTTCTGCTGTATCCGGTGCGCCTTGCGGGTAAGAGGCGGAGACAGCTGTCTGTGATGGTGCCACCACGCCTCGTTCCATTGAGAGACTGCCGCGGGCGCCACGTGGGTGCGAAGCACTGCCGCTGACACGCGCGGTTGACGCCACCCGCGAGGACGACGGACTGAAGCGGTTGTCACCAGACGCATCGAGAATACGCTGGAGGTGCACCTGGGCGCGGTGTGAAATGTCCTCCATGGCGTGTGTGTATGTGTGTGTCGTCGATAACAAAGAAAGGGAAAAAGAAGAAAATGAAGAAAGAGGTGAGGGTGAGCCAACCACGACAACACGAAAAGATGAAAACAAAAAAGACCTAACGTATGACAAAAAATTTCAGAATCGCCACTGCCAAGTCAACACACACACGCACGCACATACATACATGCGTGGAAGGGAGAGAGACACCATGGCGGAGAACAGAAAGAGTGAGTGAGTGAGATGAGAAGCCACAAGGAACATGAACGTGACGGGTCGGTGAGCCTCGGAAGGGGCACGCAGACGATGTGGATGAATCCGTGCCGGACCGGCAAAATTCAGCGCACACGATGCTGACAAGAGTGCGGAGGCGACCACGTCGGGAGAAGAGTCTTGTTTCTCTCCTGCGCTCATCCAAGCCTACCCCCACGTCGAAGCAGTGTGACTGCGCACTCGGCTGAGGAAGGCAGAAAGACACGAGCTGGCCGGCGTCCGGGTAAGAGAAAGAGGCGAGGTGAGAAGAGTGAGCACCTCACACTCCCCCCAACCTGCTGCCCCTCCCGTACACCGCCGTTCTTTTGGCTGCGAATGGGTCTCTTCTTGCGTCAACGACAACGAAACAAACAAACAAACAAAAAGAGGTGTCCATTGAAGAGGAGACAGCCATCATTTAAGAACTATTTGGCGCTGGTCACACTTACCTTTTTTTTTTTCTGTCCTGAGCATGACACCCCGGTGCCTTTTTTTCTTTTGCGTTGATCGGTCGTCGAGCTTTTCTCTTGTTTCTTTTGACTACTGAGGAAACGTGATTCCTCAGTGAGTCGTGTCAAAGAAAAAAAGAAGAAAAATAACAACAATGACGGAAAAACGCGACTGAAGAGACAGCCACGTACGCTGTTCTCAGCGCACCGGTGCTTGCCGTCAGTCTGCTTGCCCTCCTCCTCTCTTGCCTCTATCCACTCACTCGTATTGAGCACCTTGCGCGCGTGGGGTCAGCACAGCCTCCTGCTCCGGCTTCTCCCGATGTGACGGCGAGCGGCCAGGCAGGAGCTTTGTGCGGCGAGAACAGCGAAGCCACTGACGCATCAATGAAACAGCATGAGCGAGCGAGAGAGATTGGGAGAAGGGGCATCGCGGCCGACGGTCGCACAGAGCGTCGCGCCAGTCGGAGCCTCACCCTGCAGTGTCTATTCCGATACTTTTTTTGCTTTTCACTTTTCACCCAATCCGGTTTTTTTTTTTAAATCATCAAAAGTAACTCAGGCAGCCCTTTTTCTTTTCTTTTCTTCTCCGAAGACAACGCGGCCGAAGAAGAGGGAACACAACAACACCAAGAAGAAGAGAGAAACGAAAAAAGAAGAAGAAAATACAGAAGTCACCTCTAAAACAATCAAAGAAGAAAACGAAAATAAAAAAGAGAAGAGAGACGGGTGACGACGCCCATTATTGCTTTTTAAAATCAGAAACCGGACACGAAGAAGAAAAAACTGGGGGGGTGAAGACAAAACGCGCGAAATGAAAGAGAGAAGCAAGAAAACCTAAACGGGGGGTTCGGTACTCCGCCGCGTGCGTGCACAGACGTTGGTGCCTGGGCACACACGCGCGCAGAACAGGGTTGGCGGCAGCAGAGGACATAACGATCAGCCAAGAAGCGGGTGGAAATAAAAAGGAAGAAGGGTCTCTCAGAAGCCGATCACCACAGGGGATTGCGTAACTGGTGCGTTCGTTCTCATCCTGCGATAGATCGGGCCACGACAAGCTCTTCTCCTTCTTCACCAGCTACCCTGGTGTGCTTCGCGCATCCCTCTGCTTTTCACTAACTGCTCAAACACCTTCTGGGTAGGAGGCGCTGACACCGATGGGCGTTGGTTTTCTTGTTTTTTTTCTTACTCTCTTTCAAAGCTGCGTTGTCTTGTGTGCAAGGTAGGTCGATGACGACGCTTCCGTGGAAAGAGCAGTCGGTGCGATGCAGTAGAGAAGAAGGTGTGCCGAGGCCCGGCTCGAGACCTTCCGCAAAAAGACTGCTCATCGCGCTGCGACTGGGGAACTCTCTCCTTGACACTACAGCTCCTCGCTGTCGTCCTCCTCGGCCTCGGGGGCCTCGCGAGTCTGGGCGGGCTCGTTGTGCTGCACCTCCTCCTCCTCGTCGTCATCGACGGCGAGCTCCTCGTTCTTCGCGCGGGCCTCCTCCTCTTCCTCTTCACGCTCCTGACGGCGCTTGAGGGCAGCCGCGCGGCGCTCCTGGCGGCTGATCAGCTCGGGCGCGGGCCAGAAGCAGCAGCAGACTAGAAGGCAGCTGACGATACCGACGATACCCGCCATGACCATGAGACCAGCGACACAGCCGGCGCTGCAGGTCTGCTTGCGCAGAGCATGGATGTCAGAGGTGCCAACGATAGTGCTCATGATGTCTGATTGAATAGCTTTCGTGAAGAATGAAGGTCGAAAGAGAACTTCTGGTACACACGCGGATGATGGGGAGCGGAGGCTAGAGAGAGACCTTAAAGCGGGAAAGCGTTAGAAAAGCACTTGACCAAGTCAGCGGCGGTTTTTTTTTTTTCAAGCCGTGCGTTACCATCACGCGTTTAGCAAAGGAGAGCGGGAGGAGAGGGAGTAGATGAAGAGGTGAGTGAACGAGGATGATGAGATGCCGTCACACATGATACACAGAGCATGGCTGACGCGTGCCGCTGAACAGCCGGCCACCTCTGACCTCCGTCGAGCCGCGTGTGGAGGGCACCAGGTGTCTTGGCAATGCGAGAGAGAGAGAGAGGGGGTGAGCCAGGGTGCGTCCTGTGTGGCTCGCCGTCGCTGGCCGTTGTACTGCGACTCAGGCTCGCAAAACGATTTCCTTTCCTTTCCGATATTCAATATTTGTTTTTTCTTCTTCTTGCCGTTGATGTGTCTTCGTTCTCAACGCCTAAGCGTGGCGAAGACAGTGGCGTGAACAGAGATAACAAAGAAAAAGATCTAGACGATGTTCTAAAAGGACGCGAGCGTGTGACTCTAAGATGCCCAACAAAAAAGAGAAAAGAGTGTTGGGACGACAACGCCGTACCGGCAAGCTCAAACCAAGACAACGCCACAAAGTGCTGACAGCACCCTTGAAAAAAATTGCATCAAGATGCTCGGCGACAGTGAAATGTGCACTAGTGCACTTGTTTACGCGTGAGGTTGTAGGCGGCGGCTCTACGACGGACGACGACGGTCTCGACGCACCGTGGAAGGGGGAGCCGACACCGACGATGAGGATGGCTGCCTCATCGCCTCCTCTTGTCCCGAGGCAATCACCTGCCTCAGGTCAGTCAGAATGGTCGACCATTCTTCGTGCTCTTTGCGCAACACGCCGAAGAAAGCCTTGGTGGCATTCAGCTTTGTACGTGCCTCGTACAGCTTCTCCTGACGCTCCGCTGCCACGCGGTCCAGGTCTGCCTCAAGCTCGGCCACCTCGCGCGCCGCAAGGTAGTTGGCCTCTTCTACCCGGGCGAGCTCCTCGCGCAGTTGCCACGCCTCCCGCACACGTGCTGCGGCCGCCTCCTCCGCTTCACGCCGGCGGACGGCCGCCTCACCACAGAAACGCATCGTCGCACGCACGGCACCAGAGGCCATGGCGCTCTCCTGCTCAAGAAGCTCAGGAGACGTGATCACGGCGGTGGCACTCGTCAGTCGAAGAAGATTACTGCCACCACCCTCAGCGCTGTCATTGCCCTCCCCGTCTCCACCGCCACCGCCGCGCACCAAGGCGGCAGTTGAAATGAGCGCGGGTGCGAGCTCGGTCTCTTGTTCCTCCACAACAACCACACGTTCACGCGCAGGGGATACGGCACCGGCGGCAGCGTTGTCCCCACCACTGCCCAGACCAATCGAGTCACTGCTTCTGTACGTCACACGCACCACCTTCACTGGCGACGCGTGTCTTTCCCGTGCGTGCCGCTCAATGACTTCCTTCTTGAAGTAACATGAGCGACTCCGCGTGCTGTGACGAGGCACCGGGGTGTCTGCGCTGCCCACGAGGGGGCCGGCTGCCTCTTCGCTGTCTGCCGCCCCTCCGCTGACACGCGCGAAGGACGAGGAGGCGCGTGAGGTCGTCGAGTGCTCCCCTCCGCCACCGATCCCCTCTGTTGCCGTGGACACACGCGGGCTGGTAAGTCGCGCCGCCGCCACGCCTGAACTTGGCCGCCGTCCCAGCGTGGCGATCTGCCTCGGCGCGATCGTTTGCAACCCCGTCGCCGTGGCTGGCGCACCGGCTGTGGCGTTGGCGGCGGAGGTACGGACAGACTCAGCCGCCTGTGCCTCCTCGGTGCCAGCCACGCTCGTTGAGGTGCGGTAGGAGGAAGACGGCCGACCGCCACCCTCCTGCGACGGCTGCTGCGGCCGCTGGTGACGCCCCAACGAAGCTCGAATGACAGTGGAGACCGGAATGCGAATCGACACGCGACGCCGACAGAGCGCAGCAACTTTTTGCGCACATGGACGACCGCCGTGCGCCTGCACCGACGACCCCGGCACCTCGTCGGCGACCGTGGCTGGCGGAGGAGGTGAGCCGCCGTAGAGGCGCACGTCACTCGCCGCGTCGACCAGTAGAGCCGTGGCACGCGAGGGGCAGCGCGTGTCGGTGGCGTCCGTCTGCATCGGCACGTAGCGCAAGGGACGGCGCACATTCCATTCTAGAACAAGGTGCGTAATGCCGAGCTCGACGAGTGCCTCAGTCAGCTGTTGCTGAGCCCACCGCAGGCGACGCAGCTCACGGCGCAGTGCGGGTGCCTCCACGGTGCGGTACACCTCCTTGAGACGGCGGATGAAATCACGCCGGCGCTGCTTCTCGGCATCCACGCTGACCTTGTACGCGACTTGCACTTGACTCTGCGCCTGGTTCAGCTCGTCGCTGACCGTGGTGAGGCGAGGCAATGCGTAGGCAATGCTTGGTAGTACCGCCTCAAGCCCCACAGGTGGCGGCGACGCCGCGCCACTACTCAAGGGGATGAGGGCATCCACGGCGTCCGAGACACCTTGGACGACGGCCTGCCGAGAGGGACGCGGGAGTGGAGGTGGCGGCGGTGCCATGCTGAGGATGCCGTCTTCGGTGCCCTCTTCGTCTTGAGACGTTGGCGAGGAGGAGAAGAGGGACTTGCTGACCTCGTCGCCGTCTACCGCCGGTGGGGAGGCTGGCGCCACGTCAGCTCGCTCCTCGTCCTTGCTGCTGAGGCTCTCTGCACCGACCACGCCATCGACGGGGTCAGCCCCATCCGCCACCGTCAGCGCCGACTGTGTCAGCAGTGACGCCATCTTTGTCCGCAGAGCGTCCTCCTCCGCATCGGTGGACAGCTCGCGCGCCAGCAGCTGCAGCTTCTGCTCCATCAACCACCCTGCGGAGGCGAGGCGACGGACACCAGTGAGAAACGTGGCGAGCGGCTTCGCACTGAGATGAGACTCGGTCGCGCCACCAAAGAAGGAGAAGAAGCCACGCTTCAACGCCGCCGTGTTGCCGCCGTGGCGCTGCCTCACACGTCGACGAAGCACCGTCGCGAGGTGGCGCTGCGCACACGGCGCGGGCACCTGGATACACACCTGCGCCAGCTCCTCCACCTCGAAGAGCAGCTCGGCGAGGAAGTTGGTCAGCACTTCGCGGGGGTCAGCGGACTTCACAGACGCAGCCATTGAGACGGAGCGTGCGCGGGAGGCGGAAGGGTCGCGGCCAAGCCGCAGGTGCTCCTGCTTGCAGCGGTGGGTCGCGGAGGGCTGAACCACCTCGGTGGCAGTCCGTGCCTGCAGATTGGGCTGCTCTTCCGCGTCGCCCGGCAGATCCTCGTCGCCATCGTCGAGGACGTTGTGTGGTTCGAGAAGGTGGCTGCCCCCACCAGACCCAGCCTCCCCACCACCGTCGGAGAGACACAACAACGGCGCCTCCTCCGGTGAGAGTGGGTCAAGAGGTTCCATGGACGGTGTGCACTCCAGGTCGTCCTCGTTGGCGTCCACGGTGGCTGCGTCGCCGTCGCCCCGCGAGCGCGACCGCGTCTCAGCCTTCACGCGTGACGGATGGACGAAGCTGACACTCTGTCGGTTGCACGGAAAGGCAAACACCTCAGGACTGGCTGCGCGTCCGGACTGTCGGGGACCGACGCTCACCGCTGCCTCTGCCTCTGCCTCCACATCGTCGTCGTCGTCATCCATGGAGTACTCGTGGACCGTTGTGGTCTGGTCGTGCTGTGCCGCACGGTCGTCGTCGTTCGAGCTGTTGTCTTGCCCATCTGCGTTTATGTCTGCGTCCTCTGTACGGCCCGTGCTGGTCGCACCACAAAGTAGCTGAAGTTGTTGCCAGATGTTCTCCAGTGACTCGCGCTTCGCCGCGCGTGCCTTGGTGCGAATGCGCTTCTCCTCAAGCATATCCGCCAACACGTGCAGCTCCTCGATGCCGCGCAGCTTGTCCTCTAAACGGCGCTTGTCGACCTTGACGGCTTCGAGGCGGCGCTCAGTCTCTTCGACCTCTTCGCACGTCGCATCTCTTCGACGCAACTGTTCCGATAGCTGGATTTGCTTCCACGTCTGGTGACGTTCCTTCGCCGCAGTGAGCGCACGCTGACGGCGCCACTGAGAATCTTCAACACCATCTTGCTCGGTCGACGACGCCCTTGAGGCCTCCTGCGGCGGATTCGCGCGAGTTCCAGCGAAGATGATGGTGGTATCGAACGTCGCACTCAGTAGTGCAGCCGACGGCACAGCGGGCTGCGCGGACGCGCGCGGGGTGAGCGAGGACCCGCATAGAGGCGAGGTTGCCCTTTCCGCAATAACCTCCTCCCCGACCTCTTCCTCGATTTCGTCCGCCTCTTCGTCGAGATCAATCTCGACCGCGTCGGAGAAGAGTGGCACCTCGGGGCGTGACTTTTCCACCGCCGCGCGGGGTTCCTGCGGAGAGCGCGTCGGCGAGGCGGGCGTGCCCGAGGTGCGCGACAGACGTTGACGCACCTTCGTCGGTGGCGTCTTCATGATCCTCGTCGGCGTCGTTGCGTGGGTGGCCTGGTCATGCGCCTCCCTATTCACGCCAGCTGCGGCAGACAGCATGGCCTCCTTCGTACCGTGGCCAGTGCGTGTGTTGGCCAGCTCGTTCTGACGCCCTTGCGAGAGAGAGCCGAGGCGGCTGCCATGGCTGTGCTCGTCGTCGCTCAGGGCCGCGCTGGGGCGGCTGCGAGGAGAGCGGCGGTACGAGACACTTCGTTCACCGAGGCGCTGAAGGTCGTCGGGAACCCCTGCGCTCGAGGAAGCACGCATGTACGCGGCGGGTCACTTGAAACGCCGCTGCACTGCCTTTTTCTCTATGAAGACTCAAACGGCACTTGCCGTGAAAACCAAGAAGAATTGAACAAAAGGTATGCGAATGAAACCACCACCACCACCTCAAACAGACGGTGCCTGTAGAAACGACACAATACTGGGTAATCTAAACAGTGTCAGTGTACGGCAGGCGACACACACACACACACACCTAACCTCTGCTCATAGAAGAAAGAGAACAGAGAAAGAGAAGAGAAAGGAGTCAGAGGAATGATGAGCGGGGGATGGGTTGCCACACGAACGACTGACCATGCATGCGTGTGTGAGAGAGAGAGACAAGGGCAACGCCCCAGAGAGGACAGAAGCGCCGTACGCTTCCTTCTCTTCCCTCCCACCAGTCGTTGTGAGTGACCGGTGAGTGGGGCAACAGGACACAAGCACAAAGGGAGGGAGAGCTCACCCAACTCTGCGTGCGCCTTCGAAGGTGCGCACCACCCGCTTTTGCCTCTTCGGCGCTATTGTGACATACAGCGCACTCTGCGAACCCGAATGTCCCTCTCTTTTTCGTTTTTGTTTTTGGTTTGTCGATCAAACCGGCGTGGGAGCCAACATGGGCGCGCCGTGTCGGAAGGTGTGTCGACCGGCAGTGCCGCCCAGGTGTCATCCGCGGCTCCGGCATCGCCTTACTGACGCGGCGCTATTTACATGATACACCACAAACACATTCACAGAGAGAGATAGAGAGAGAGAGATAGATAGAGAGAGAGAGAGGTGTCGACACACTTTTCCTTCTACTCCCTTTCCACCGGTGGTGGCACTTCGTAGCCGTCGGGCTCCTGAATAACAACCAACACGTACTTGCTGTCCGGTGCGACAATGACCTCGTGCTTCGTTGTGCGCAAGCGGATGACGGAAAGATCATTGTTGCTATCCATCTCGTGCACGACCTCCTTTGCGTGAATAGCCAATGACTGGTACAAGGCCGCGTAGTGGACAGCGAGGTCCTTGGAGGCCTCTGTGAAACTATGGCGAATGGGGATACCTTCGCCGTTGAGGATGAGGAAGCCACGAACACCGCTCTGCGACGTGATGCGCTTCACAAGCTCCTCAATGTCGGGACCACTGCCTGGCGCGGACATGGCACTCACACACCCTTTGAGCGAATAGAGCTGGGTGAAATGGCGGCTGCGAGCGCGAATGAATGAGACTGGAGGAGTACGTTGGGGAGGAAGAGGGAGGGGAAAGAAGGAGGGAAGCAGGTGCAGTTCGTCAAAGCTGAATCGACGTCGGTGCGAGAATAACACCCACCCATACACCGAGAAAAGGAGGTGATCGTGTTAGAGGCGCTGCGACCGACAGAACCACCGGAGCGGCTTCAGTTCACCGCCTGCACAGGCCACATGCGCTGCCACTCTCGTTCGTGTGAGCGCGACCACCAACATCGCGTGATGTGCGGTTGCTTCAGCCTATCCCGATTACTGCTGGACTTCTGTTGTTACTGTGCGCACTCTGACGGCGCTCTGTGAAGGAAGAACAATATCACAACCACACAAACATACACACACACACACTGACACCGCATTAGTGCGCACTGGACCATGCGCGTCTGATGGTGCGACGAAATAAAGGGGCAGGGAGGGGTCAGAACAGAAGCTAGCCGTTGGACAGTTGAACGAGAAACTCATTGTCGCTGCCCAGCTTGGTCAGCTCGAACAGTAGGGAGAAGATTATGCCGTCCAGCACGGCGACGCTGACATTCGCGGACGTTCCCTTGAAGAAGGCACGCACGCCCTCCCTCTTCACGAGGTCGCGAGAGATGCGCACAACGTCGCCAAATGGGTTCCGCAGGCGCCAGGCGCGCACCGAGGCCCCGCTCGCGTCAGCGGCCGGCGTCTGTGTCACCTTGGGGATTGCTTGCTGCCTGGTCTGGATGACGGCGATGGGGTTGAAAAGGACGGTGGTGCACACGCTCGCCACGATGCCGGCCAACGCGTTCAAGAGCGGGTTGTCTGTCGCTGACAGGAACCAGTTGTGGCGCCGGTGGGCACGTGCCGACGGCAGCGGCTGGCCGTTTGCATCAACTTCTTGACGTGCCGCGTTCGCCTCCTCTTCCCACGCAAGGAGCCACGGCGCGGCGGCCGTGTAGAGCAGCTCCTTGTTTTTTGTGTAGAGAGCCCACCAACATCCGCTGGAGGGAATACGTAGCAGACCCGCGGACGCGCCTTGGTAGATGCCACGCGCCCCCTGCACACACCGCGCGAATGTGGTCGCTCGCGGTGCCTCGACCGGATACGTCCGCCACACGGTCTTGAACGTCTGCCAGACATTCGTGTAACTGCTCTGACTCGCCATCCCGTAGCCGGCTGTCATTTGACGACTGGCCACAAGCACCATCGGCGTCACCAGAGCCAGTGCCACCAGGTCGCCGCACATGGCGCCCACCGCGGCGGAGGTGCTACTTGTGCGGAACGACATCGCCTCCGACTCACCGACCGTCTCTCCGCCACCGCCGGTGCCGCTGAGACCGTTGCACGCTACAGATCCGTCCTGTGAGACGTTACCTTGGCCGGCAGAGCGGGCGTTCAGCCGTTCACGGAGTAGCTCCAGCGTGAAGAGGTAGCTGATCTCACCACCGAGGTTGCTCACCAAGGCGGCGCCTACACCGCGGTACATACCACGGATGCCGCCACGCCCGAGCGTGTACATCGACGTCGTCACGGACCCTTTAGAGGCGGCGGGGAAGCGAACGTCACCGCCTTTGTACGAGGCGCGGATGAGGGACCACGTCGATGGCGGCACGTCCTCGCGTGTCACACGCTTGCGCGCCACGGCAAGCTGCATCGGATGGAACACCAGCGTTCGTGCGGTGATGTTGAGCGCTAAAAGCGCCAGCCACGTCGGTGCGTGCATGTCGGACAAGGTTCGTGTCACCGCATTCGACGACAGCCCCTCGGGTGTTGACCGTGGCGTGCCTTGTCCATTTTCTCCTGCCGAGCCCGCTGCTGAACTCATGGGTCGTGCGAGCGAGCGTGAGAGAGGAGGTTGGGGGGGGGGGAGGTGGAGGAGGGAGAGAAGGAGAATAAGAATAAAAAAAAAACACACCGTATTGAAAGAAAGAGAAGAGAAAAAAGAGGACCGCACTCTGAGAATCACTGACGGGGAGATAATAATAAGGTCTGTGAAGCCTGAATCAGATAATGAGGTGGCCCTGAAGATGACTATCGTCGACACAGGGTGACGAGAAACACACACACGTACGATGTCACCAACGAATATAAGAACACAAGCGGCTGGTCTCACGGCGACGTCTGCCGACAGTGGCGAAGACACAGCTTGTCTCGGTTCTCTGAGGACGAAGACGAGGGATGGGGAATGGAGGAGCAGACGTGCACAGTAAATTCAAAGTGATTGTCAGACACGAGGTTTGCGCGTGTGTACGTCTACGTGCGTGAAGATATTCTGTGACACAACAAGCGTCAGAGTGAATATGACCGGTGACGCCACACACACACACACACACCTCGCCACACCCGCGCGCAAAGTGTATCGTTTCGTCGAAGAAATAGGATACGGCGTCCGCCGAGTACGTTTTTGAAGTGCTTGAGCGGTGCCCACTTTCGACACGTGCACACAAACATATGTAGCCAAAACAGAAAACAATAACTGATGCCAGCTGCGGACTCACCGCTGGAGTGAGGGAGCGAAGCGTCCCCCCTTTGACGTTTTTTCTTTTGTTTCGCCGCCACTCCCTGCGTGCGTTCGCGACACCAGAGGCCACCGCCTGCCCCCATCACGCTTCGTGGCGCTCCTTCTTGGTTGTGTTGGTCACGGTTTCGTCCTGCAGCACACGACCCTCCTCGATCACCAGCGGCACCTCTGGATCGCTGTTGTCGATGGTCACTGAACCCTTGATGACGACATTTGCGCCGAACTGCACGCGACCCTTGATGACCAGTTTCGTGCAGTGTAGCAGCGAGGGTACACCGCCACCGACGAGGTCATCGAAGCCGGCCATGAACTTGTAGTACTTGTTGTCCAGATCAATCACTGGAGGCTCGCCGGCGCGGGAGGCTTCCAGCACGAGGCGCGAGTCCGGGGTGATTGTGTACACGTCCGAGCGCAGCGCGAGAAGGTCACTGCATGACTTCACTGGTGCAAACCGTTCGCGAGGGACAAGCAGCGCGGCGGAGTGCTGGAAGAGCTCAATAGCGGCACCCATGGCTGTCTCCAGCTGATAGACTTTGCAGGATGTGGTGTCCGTTGGGTTGACCGTCTTTTCGTTGCGGATGACGGGCAGGGAGACGACGCCGTCCTCAGCGTCCATCAGTGCCTTGAGCGCTGGCAGGTGCAACCACAGGTTGTTCGTGTTGAAGTACTTGTACTTGGCAATGTCCTGAAAGCTGGCCTCCTCGTCCTTAGGGCACTGCGCGGCTTCGCGTAGCAGGAGAATAGATGCACCATGACGCGTCGCTGCTGCGAGATGACCGCCCTTCTTGTCGCTCGCCGTGCGCTTGGCGACCTCCATCAAAAAATCGACCTTGTTCCTGGCCATGTACGCGAGAATGCGGCTGTCCATGGTCGCACCGAGGTTGTCGCCGTTGCTGACAAACATGTATTCGTAACCTTCCTCAATGAGGTCGGCCAGCTTGCCGGAACCGTACAGCGCGGTGTAGACATCTCCGTGCCCGGGAGGGGCCCACTCACAGGATTTATTCTCCGGGTACGAGGCGGGGAAGAAGGGCTCGTGCGCTTCATGGCCGGGCTGCGTGCAGCAGGCACCCGTGTAAATCTTCGGCACCTGGTTCTGAATCAACTCCACTTCCTTGTCGAAGCTGGCGGCAATCGCGGGGTACTTGGCAAAGAACGCGCGCGTGCTCTTGGTTGTGTTGAACGAGTTCAGCAGCATGAAACGAAGACCAGCGCCGTTCGGCTGCGCACGCAGGTAGTTCACTTGCCGTGCCATGAAGTCAAGAAACGTCTGATCTCCTTTGATGGGGAGCAAGGTTTTTGCGTCGTGGAGCCCCATGCCCGTCCCGAGCCCTCCGTTCAGCTTCAGCATGACGGTCTTTTTGAGAAGCTCAGGGGAGGCCTCTGTCAGGGCGGCGAGCGCATCGCACGATTCCACGGGCAAGATATCCTTGTCACTGATGGCACCGGTGCTGCCTTCACACACAATAGCGTGCTGACGCGCAAAGGTTTTGATGCACGCCTCACTGACTCTGCCCTTCATCTTCTCCACACAAGCGGCGGCCGCGGCGGAGTTGTTTTGCGCCATGATACGCAATGTCGGGCGACTACGGAAAATCAGTGTTGACGCGAGCACGTGAGAGGGGCAAAGTGAGAAGGAGAGTGTACACGCGTTGAAAAAAAAAACAAAACAAATCAAATCAAACCAAACCAAAGTCAATATGTATGAGAGCGGCTCTTTATGCTATGACCGGACGTGCCTGTCTGTGCGTGGTGGGTGTGCTTATGAGTGAATGACGATGATGATAGGTGTTGAAGACAAGAAGGATCATTTTGGGAAGTGATGAGAGAACATGACAATCGCGCGACAGTGACGACGGTTGTACGCACGCCTCAGCAAATAACGTCAAGTGCCACGCCATCACAGGGAAAACCACACCCACACACACAAAGTAACAGTGGCGCACCGACTGCGGCAACGAGCCACGACACGTGCGTGGTCTCAGCCCCGCGTCTCAGCACGAAAAGCGGCTTTCCGTGTGCCACGCGCCGATACCCGCCTTGACGATGAGGACCCCCACGGATACCTTCTTCTGTTGTTGTAGTTGCCATTGCTAGCGCTGATGTGGGATTTACCAGACCGGCTGCTGGGCAAACGAGGCAGGTGGATTCAGGCGGGGGGGGGGTAGGCCTCTTCTGTCGTTGTTTTCTTTTATTTTGTGTTCCTTCGTGTAGCTGATCACACCCAGACACACACGTTCAACATGTGTGAAGGGCGGAGAAGAGGAGGTTCACTCTAGAGTGGGGGGAAGATGAGTAAAAGAAAAAGACACATGCGTGTCATGAACAACCGAGCGAGTTGCAAGGACAGGGAAACATGCGCGCACGAGAGTCAACGCACTACACTCACGCACATACCGGATGTGTCGCCTCGACGCGCTCGTGAACTCCACATCGTCCGTCTCAAGAAGGGGGAACACACACAAACACGAACAAACATAAATCAAGAACCGAATGTATCGGGAAACAAACCAAAGCAAAGAAACACACACACACACACACACACGCAGAAAACAAAGGCCCAAGCGCCGGAATAGAGAAAGGGAGGCAGGTCAGTGCTTCCATCAAACGAATAACAGAGAGCCGATGCATGCCGCGCCGAGCAGACCACCTCTAGAGAGAGAGCACTGGAACATCCCGACGGCACGCCTCATTCATCGCCGTGGCGATTCACAATATTCTCCGTTACGCCGCCGACCACATTCTCTTCTTCAGCTGTCAGACGAGCAGACCGTCGACTCATGCGGGAACACTTGTTGATGCACGGCAGCAGCTCACCCGCAGTCCGAAGCAAGAACAATGACAACAGAAAAACCAACGTCAACGAAAAAAAAAAAGGTCTATTCGCACGATTGTGAACACATACAGCCAAGCACACACGCACACACGGAAAGCCACGAGATGACCGCCAACAGTCGCACACTCCCACAGACAGGCAGATCGATTCTTCAACAGAAAGAAAAGGAGAAGAATCACATGCGGCGGCTCTCAAGGCTAGACAATGGCGGCGATCAGAGAGAGAGAGGCGGGATGGCACACCGCAGAATGCTCACAAGACTAGCTCTTCCGGACTTCGCGGCGACGGTACTTGTCGTCGCTGCTCGAGGCGGGCGCCTGTGCGGCACTGCTCGTGCCTGCGCGTGCTGCGGTGCGGGTGACGCCCGTAGAAGTTGTTGTCGTTGATGTGGTGGGCCGCGAGGCGACTGTCGAGCGGTGCGCCCCGCCCGCCGCGGAGGAGGTGGGTCGCTGTACCATGCTTACTCGCGACCCGGCGGCCGTCGTGCGCGTGCCGGCGGTGGCGGCAGCGCTGGCCGCGGAGGAGGCTGGGCGTGTGCCGGCGGTGGTGGTACGCGTGGGTGCCGCTGCCGCCGCAGAGGCTGAGGCAGGCGCGCGCGCCGCACTACTCGATTCGTGGGTGCCATGTGCGGCCGTCGATGAGCTCGTGGCTGTTGTCGAAGCGGGTGGGGTCGCGGTCGCCACACGCGCACTACCGTTCGTTGCGGACGGCGTTCCCGCGCCGCTGCTTTCGCCCTTCGCACGGCGGCGTGACTTGGCGATCTCGCGGTAGAGCTGATCGCGGTACTCTTGGAGGGTGTAGCGTGTGTCGTCGGGAAGAGAGATGGTGATGGGCTCTGGCGCGAGGGGCTCATCCTGCGGGCGGTGGAAGGCCGCGACGTACGGGTGGGAAAGCGCCTGCTCCGCGGTGATGCGCTCATTGGGGTTGAAGCGCATAAGTTTCTGAATGAGGTCGAGCGCATCCGGTGAGGCCTTCGGAAGCAGGTCCGAAAACCCGCGTGAATGGGAGCGGCGAATGTCGCGCAGCATCGTCTCGGCGTACTGCGACTTGGTCGCGGCGATGTCGGACGCGGACGGCTCACCGGTGACACTGATGATGAGCTCGAGCTGGTGCGTGGTGGAGCGACCAGGGAAGATCGGCTTTCCAAGGATCAACTCGCCCAGAATGCACCCGACGGACCACATGTCGACCCCCTTGGTGTACTGCGTGGAGCCGAGCAGAATCTCCGGCGGACGGTACCACCGCGTCGCGATGTAATCGGTCAGCTCAAGTCGCGTGACCTGCTCCCGCTCAAGCGTCAGAATGGAGCGTGCCAGACCAAAGTCCGCGACCTTCATCGTGCAGTCACTGTTGAGCAGAAGGTTACTAGGCTTCATGTCGCGGTGTAGGATCTCCGCCGAGTGCAAGTACTTCATCGTCTTGAGAAGCTGATAGATGATGAACTGCTTATGCACGTCCTCAAGGATGTTCGCACGGATGACAACATGAAGGTCGGTCTCCATGTACTCAAAGACCAGGTAAATGTCACGGTCGTTCATCGCGCGGTGCACACTGAGCAGCTTAATAATATTCGGGTGGTGCAGCCGATGGAGGAACATCACCTCTCGGTACGTGCGTTGAGCATCAGTGGAGTTCTGAAAGGCATCGTAGATCTTCTTGAGGGCCACCACGTTGTGTGTGCGACGATCCACCGCGCGCCACACAATGCCGTACGCACCCTGGCCCAACTGAATCTGGATCTCGTATTTGCGCAGAACGTGACTTTCAATCTCCGTCGACATGGCTTAACGGGTGATGAGTACTCGCCGGTAGAAACAACAATGAATGTGCGATCAACGCGCGGTGACGAGCCGTCGGACGAGGGAAGATGCCGTACGAATTTCCTTTTCCTTCTCTTTCGTGAGGCTCAAGGTTCTGTCCACACTCCTTACAGGGTCGCGGAGACGAGTAGTCTTCCCGTTCGAGCGGCGTGCGTGGCACCGGATGAAAGTTGACCAGACGTAGAGAGGCAGCCACACGTGAGCGAGAGAGAAGCCAAGACTGAATCCAAAACAAACAAACAAACAAACAAGAGAGAGAGAGAGGAAGCAAAAAAGAAAAACAAGCCAGTAAACAAAAAGAAGAAAGCACACACAGAAAGAAAATGAATGAGAGACGAAATACGCTCCGAAGGTGAAGCGCAAAGATCCTCGTTCGCGTCAGAGAAGACCAGCTGTGTGGGTTGATCAGAAGACTAGATGAGACAAGAAGTGAATGAGCGAGTGAATGAGAGAGGTGAAGAGGTGGTGCTGACAAGCGTCTGCAGTGGCACACACTGGGAGACGAAACTCAACCAGCGCGATCATTGAGCGCGGAGCCGGAAAGAAACAGCGTGGTCACCCCACACGGAGGTGAGCGGTGCACACGCACACACACGTATATAGACACGCATGCACACTGACAACGGTGAGCAGCCACAGACTTCTGGTCTCACTCTCTCTACGCATGCGCGGAACCAACAAACAGGGGCTGTCACATTAGTCTTCTTAATCGAGAAACACTTCATTACAGCAGAGCACACGGGAGCATCATGCGAGCAGCAACAGGAACACTTGCCCTCTCTCTCTCTCCCGTTTTGTGGTTGTTACGGGCTCTCAGGAAAGAAGGTTGGCAAAGAGGTTAGTGAGTTCGTCAGCATCTTCGACATGAAACTCGTCGAGCACGGTGTCGCCTTCATCGTCGTCACTCAGGTCCTCCCAGTCGGCTTCCTCCTCGTTGCACCCGCGCTCCAGCGCCGCCTTCTTGGCTTCCACGAGCCGTGTCAACTCCGCTTCCACGTTCTGCAGCTCCGAAGCGTGCTTCACCCGCTGCTCCTCCTTGAGCTTGCGAATGTACTTGCCGAGCTCGCGCCGCTCAGCCTTGGCGTTCTCACCGCGGCGGATGCGCTGGCGACGGGCCTCGAGCTCCGCCGTGTGGTCGCGGAGGGCAACACGCTCCTGTGCCTGGCGCTTCAACAGGGCGCTCTTTCGCTTCCGCACCATCTCCATCTGCGACGAGCGACTCAATGAACGCACCGGCGCCGAGGAACCGCCATCCGCCCGCTTGACTCGGAGTTTCACGGCACCAGGCGCGTACTTGCGAATCTTGAGCACCTTGCTAATTTTCTTCTCCGTCTCCGAGTGCTTCTTGGCGGCCTTGGCCCTGTTCTTCTTGGCCAGACGCGTCTTACCCACTTTGCGACCAACCATCACTGCCTGTGCGCCTTCGCCGCGCTTTTGTCTGCTTGCGTGTGGGCTTGTGTGTACTGGGCAACAAGAACAATAATAATAAAAAAAATCAGAGTCAATAACACATGACGAGGTTGTTGGACACACGTGTGCGGGTGAGCACGTGAAACAGGAAAGGAGGGCGAGAGAGAGAGGGAGGGAGGAGGACAGGAGGGGAGTTGCCATTGGAAAGGGATATGTAGATGCAGCGCCGAGCAGTGACTTCAGCGAGTGATCAACACACACACACACACACTCGGGTCCAGGTGCCTCTGTCATGATCGCACGCCGAAACCCACAGCTGCATTCACGTAGACAGACAGGCAGGCCCACACACGCGGTATTCGCCCATCTTCTTGGATGTGTGCATGTGTGTGTCTGAGAGGGAGAGAGATTGATTTTTTTTTTTGCTCAGTCCGGTGAGTCTGGGACAGAAGAACATCGCAAAAGAAAAGAAAACATGGAGAAGAAAAGAGAGGCCAGAGAGGCCGACGAGCAGGGCTCCGCGAGGGAGGGGCAGACAGGCGGAGCAGGTGGTGAAGAAAATCCGCTCTATTCGGCGAGATACGACAAGGGAAATGTGAGTCGGAGACGTGAGGGGAACACGTAGCTGAGCAAGAAAACAGAAGAAAAAGATACACGCACAAACAAACAAAAAAAGAAAAATTGCTCTAACCCACTTCCGATGAACGTCACTCTGTGTGCGCGACGCCTTACTTACACACAAACATGCGAGCCTTTCACACAACTGAGGTCAGTGACCGACGGTGTGCGCTACGCGCGGCGGTGGCGTCGGTGGGCGCCTCGGCACAACCATGCTTGCCGCCACCGCTGTGCGTGTGGTATCACCCGCACGTGTGCGCGGCGACGGTGCGTGACCGCCACCAGCGGCGCGCTGTGTGCCCTGAGGCGCCGCCTTCCGCGACCCAACCACACCACCGCCGTCGTGAGAGAAGCTGTCACCGAGCACGGCACTGCTGTCACGGCTACTGTCAAACATGCTGAGGTGATCGACCCCAACAAGGTCGCTGACGGTTGTCGACTGCGAGCGCGTCGGCGGATTGGTGGAGCCATATCGGCGCGGGGTGAGCGCGGTGGCCACCGAGCCGCCCACGGAGCCTCGGCCGACTGCGGTCGTTGCGATGCTGCCACGTTCGCCGAGCGGTGGCGCGTCTTCTCCCTCAAACGACGTCGCCACGGTCACCGCGGAGGTTCGCTGCCGAGGAAAGGAAGGCACACGCACAACCGCGCTGCTCGCGTCACTCGCACGGGGGCGTGGGGAGTACGCGTGTAGCGGTGGTGTCAGCGGTGGCTGTGTGGGTGAATCTTTAGGGAACGCAACGAACGCCGTCACCTGGCGCAGCGGAGGCAGACCTGTCGATGGCGTGACAGGCAGTACCGGCAGGGTGAGACTGCTTTCCTTGCTTGTGTCAGCGGCGGCGGACACCTCCGAGTTTGCTTGATCGCGCGACGAGCGGCGATCGGTGCGAAAGCCGTGGCCGTTGCGCGTCGGCATGGCGGCTTCCGTCGCCTCCCTCGCGGCAACCGCCGGCAGTGACTGCGAGGAGGCCGAGAGAGGCCGCCCAGCACCGCCACGCGACGCGCCACCGACGATGGGAACCGGCACCGCGTCGGACGCCATCACGACGCTCGTTTTCCTTACGACCGGGCCGGCCGAGAGCGGCGAAGGATCGGGCAAGATATCGAATGGACTGGCTCGCCGCGCCAAGCCAAGCTGCCGAAGAGCGCGCAGCGTCGGTGGCTGAACCGCTGGCTCCGCAGCCGTGACGGTCATGGGCGAGGCCGAGTTCGTCGTGCTCGTCGTGCAAGTGACGTGAGGCAGTGAGGCCGACACCGAGGCGCGCCGCGGCACACACTCAGCGCCGGCCGTCTGCGCTGTGAAAAGCCGTGGTGGCGGTGGCGCCAACGTTGTGCGACGTGGAGGGGCGGCACTGTGCCTGGGACCATCCGTGTCGTGCGAAGTGACACCACTGTCATCGAGCGACAGCAGCGTCTCGCACGCGGCTCCGTCAACAACGTCACCGCTGTCGCCGCGGCGGGACGGCGGCTTCGCGCTGACCGCAGTGTTTCCACCACCTCCAGCGGAGATGCTCAGCTCGGCGTCCATCTCGGGCACCTCTGCGTCCGAGGCACACAGCAATGCGTAGTTCCCGCCGCCTTCCTCTTCGCAAATATCGATCTGGTCCGCGGAGAGCTGTACTTGCGGAATGGGAGGTGCGTGTCGAGAGTGTGGTATGCGGCCGGTGCTGCTGGTGTGGCGCGCCTGACTCGACCCACGTGGCGGCAACGGGCTCAAGGTGCTCTTGGCATCCGCCACCGTCGTCGGACGCGGAGATGTCGATGAGCCGCCCCCCTCGAGCAACCCGCCTGAGGGGGTCAGGTTCATGGTACCCGCCGAGTAGCTGCGGACCACCGACTGCGTAGGCTCCGCACGCAGCATGGGCATTGGTGCACCCCTTGGCCGCCGCCGCTCCGACGCTGCCACTTCCTCGGTCAGCGCTGTCAGGACCGAGTCGTGCCGTTCCATGCTCAACTGGAGTGTGCTCTCCATGACGACGGCGTCCTCGGCGGTCGTGACGGACGGCGCGTCTGGGGAAAGGAGCACTTGGAAGCGGCGCGCGGTGCGCGTGCGTGGTGGTGCATGAGCCTGCTTCATCGCGGGCACGAGCGTGGCAATGGGCTTGAAGGTGCGCTGCTCACCATCTTCATCTTCCTCCTCGTCCCCGGCGTCGGCGGTGGCTGCGCGCGCACGACCGTCTGGGCTCGTGGCCGTGAAGTGTCCACTGCCACCACCCCCACTCGCTGAAACAAGCTGACGGCGCTGTTCCAGCTTGAGCACCTTGCGGTGAAACTCGTTTTCCTCGTCCTCGTACACGGCTAGCGGCACGGCGGCGTGACGCGACAGGTGCGCCAGTCGCTGGCGCCGCGCTTCGGCATCGTCGCATAGCAGCGGCCGATCCAGTGATTGCAGAGGGACGGCCTCGTACTCGGCGATAATGGACAAGCGGGCTTGCTGCTCCTGGCGGAACAGCTCGGCCGCGCGCGAGGTGAACTCCTCGTCCTTCATGGAAAATAACAGCGACGCGTAGAGCGGCGGCACGCGGCCGTGGATGGCCACGACGCGGTTCACAACACTCACCGGGAGCAGAAACGAGCGGTGCTGATCGAGCAGGTTCTGCTGCAGAACGCGGCGCGCGGTTGCCTCGGTGCTTTCCAGGAGTCCCACAAAAGCGCTGTAGAGCGGGTCGCGCCTCGCCGTGGGCTCGACGGTATCGCGCAGTGTTGGAGACAACACACGATCGGCGGACGGGGAGACGAGAGAGCTGAGTTGGAGGCCATCACCACCCGCCGCAGAGTGAAGCGTCTGCGACAGCGACGGTGTGTAGCAGGGAGTGCCGCCGCTGTTGACCGTCGCACCAAGGAACGTCTGGCCGTTCAGGTTGCCGCCATGGAGCGGACGGTGCGGGCGTCCCGCCACGCCGGGAAAGAGGTCGTCCAGATAACGCGCGCTCTCGTGCCGAAAGGTCTCATTCAAGAATGCCACTGCGGTTTCTGGCTGCCCCAGCAACGTGCGGCTGACAAGGAGACTCGCGACGACGCTCTGCGAGCCGGAGAAGCTGAGGATCGCGCGACTGTGGGACAGCGACGACGCACGCGACGCACCCCGTCGCGGGCCGCTGCCGATAGGATCATCTTTCGACGGACCGCCGCCGCCACCGCCTTTGCGCGCGAGCCATTGCCGTCGGCGGGCGTGGCAGATGGCACTGTCGTCCTCAGCCGAGGGTGGCACGATGGTGACCAAGCCCGGCAAGCGCGGTGACAAATTGAATGCTGACGGGGAGCCAGGTGGGCTTCCGTTGAGGCCGCTGTGAGGTGTTTCCGCACTCGCTGCCACCACACCGTCGGGGGCGGACAGCGGTGGGGCAAGGTCGCCCGTGCTAGCGGTCGCTTCCGAGAGCAACGTGACATCGCCATCACCGCCGTCTTCGCGCTCATCGACCTCGTCCTCCTCCACCACCAGCGGGTTGAAGCCGGTGCGCTCCTCCACCATGGTGGCCCACTCCGCCACCGTGAAGCTGTGCACAATGTGAAGTTGCGTATGCGCCTCTCGCATCAACAGAGCCCAGTCGTGCCGCTGCTCCCGCAGCACACGCGTGGCGCCCTGCTCGCACTGCTGAATGAGAATGTTGCGCTCGTCTCGCTCGTCCTTTAGGCGCTGCAGGAGGCTCTGCGATTCCCACACACCGACACGACGACGCAATGTCGCCAAGGCGCGGTTGTAGCGCATCCGCTCGTACAGGAATTGATGAAAGGAGCGATCTCGCTGTCCGCGGAAGACGCGCTGAAGAAGGCGCGCGCTGGCTTCCTTGGCCCGGCGCAGGCGCCGCAGCTTGTGGCGCAGCCACGGCACGAGAAACTGCGCGGCTTCTGCGCGACGCACGCGCTCAGCTTGTTTGTGCGCACGCCACGCACACTGAATGGCGTAGGCCGCGCGGGGACGACCGATCGCCTCGAGGTACTGTTCCTCGCGCAGCCGCTTCACGACGGCGAGGAGCCGCGACAGGAAGAAGCCGATAATGGCCACACTGATGAAGTGCGTGCCGGGCACGACTGAGCCACGCCCACCACCGCTGGCGCTGCCATTGCGGCCGTGCAGCGAAGTAGAGCGGCGGCGTGGCGCCGCGCCACGGCGCCGAGAAGAAGACCCGCTGCTCCGCTGCTGGCTGCTGCTGCTCCCACTTCCGCCAGACGCGGACGTCGAGGAGCGTCGCCCGGAATCGCCACTGCGGCTGCGACTGCCACTCCCGCCTCCGCTGTCCGTGTTGCGCGAACGCCGCACACTGGACCTCCGTGCGTGCGAGGGTTTGACACCGACCTGAATGCGATTACGAAACGACTCGGCCAGCGCTTGCTGACGCGCCACCTGCTTGCTTGGCGGGGCCGCGTTGGACGCCAGCACGCTCGTGGTGGGCAGAGCGAGGAGCGCCTTGGCCCCCAGAGGCGAGGGGCCCGGTGAGGCCTGTGCGGCGTCCTTCGCGGCCCCCTCCACCGCGCTCTCCTCTTGCGAAGGGGTTGTCGCCTTGTGTGACGAACGTGGACGCACCACGAGGAGCGAAGCCGTGCGCGGGGCGATGACATCCGTGGCTGGAACGTGCACGGCATCACTGTCGTCCTCGAGGTTGGCGATGAAGGAGACGGAGGCGCTGCGGGACAGACGTGGAAGCGAGTCCTCGTCGGAGCTGCTCTTCACCGTACTCGCGGCTGGCTGGGCGAGCGTCATTGTCGTCGCACCAGCGAGCGGCGCCTCTGCCTGTGACGTTGGTGATGTGCTAGCGGCGGCAGCAGCAGCGGCAGCTACTGGGTCGACACGATGCGGCTCGGGCGACGGTGCCTTGGCGTCCTTCGGCGAGCCCACGAGCGCCATGCTCGGCACCGAGAGCGCGTGCTGCTCTGGCGGCTCGAGCAGACTCATGGGTGACAGCGCCGCCTGCACCGGCGCCTCCTCGGTAGCACCCGACCAATCATCCGTGTTCAGCCTCGTCGGTGGTTGCACCGGCGCCTCGGAGGACGACGGCAGCGCCAAGGCCGGCGCCGCCTGTGGCGCGGTGTGCGTCGGCGACGACACTGGCGGCACCACCGCGGCTCCACGAACCATGGAAAAGCTCTGTTGCTCCTCCAAGTAGTTGTCAAGTCGCAGCTTGTCAGACTCCGCCACTACGCTCGCCTCGTTCCCGCTGCCCCGCACGTGCCAGCCGGTGACAACCGTGTGATTCACCGCCCCTGCGGCCGGCAAATGGCTCTCCGCGGTTCGTGTGGCGTGCGGCAGGTGCGACATGGACGGACTCTGACCGACAAACGGAGGGCTCGTGGGCACAGCTGCGGCAGCGGCAGCGACCGCGCTCGCTGGCAAGGAAAGCCCCCGCGGCGGGCTGGAAGCTTCTCTGGGCTCCTGCGTAGCGCGGAGGTCTGGAGAGCCACGGCTTTGGTGATGGTGGCGGTGCGCGGCGGCGGTGGTGGGTGAGCTCGACCGACGATGCGTCGCCCCACTACCATCGCCGTCGCCGGTGTGTCCCGTGCCACGAAACATGCCCAAGCTCATCGGTGACACCCCAACGTTCTCAGAAAACACCGATGCGTTCGTCGGTGTCATGACCGGTGAGACGAACAGCGGTGGACTGGGCACGCGCATCAACGAGGGCGCCAGGCCGCTGATGAGGGAACTCGTGGCCAGCTGTCGTATCTCCGTCCCGCGGGGGCTGCGCGAGCTTGTGGTGCTGGTGGTGTTCGCGGAGCCGTCCCCAGAAAGCGCAGTAGGGAGCTGCGGCCGCGGGGTCGGCGGAGAGGGCACACCGGTGTACACACCGCCAGAGGCTAGCGGCGCGGAGGATGAGGAGGATGAAGAGGCCGCTGGACTGACATTACCATCCACAGTGCGGCCGGTGAGATGGCTGGACAAGGGCAAGGCGCTTGCCGTGCTAGCTGGCAACGCGCGTGCGCCATCGACGGAGGGAGGTGACGTGTCTCTCCCAAGTCCCGGCTCCGGTGGTATACCATTGGGAAAGCTTGCTGTGGCGAACAAATCAGGGGAGATCTCCGGCCGACCGTGTGCGACGTGTCCGGTGGCCGTGCCTGGCCGCGTCCGCGCCAGTGGGTACGTGTGATCGTCTTCGTCGGGTGTGCGGTCTTCGTCGACCCGCATGGTTTCACCGCCAGTGCGTGCGGTGAGACCGTCGTTGGCGGCCACCTCTAGCAATTCTGACGAGGCGCGTGCGTTCAGGTAGCGCGAGACGGCGCTCTCCCTTCCGTCTTCCGCTTGCGACAGAGACGAGCGCGGCGGCACGCTCGGCGGCAGCGCCCGCACCAGTGACACACTGCTTTCCCATGGTATGTTGCCGACAATGGCCGCGAGTGAGGCGACCGCGGCTTGATCGGCATCCTCCTCATCCTCCTCCAGCTCTTGCTGGCGAATGCTGAGCATGGCGTCGCTCACAGAGGGAATCGTCTCACGGCGGCTGTTGCTATTGGTGCGACTGCTACGCGCCGCGCTCGAAGTGGAGCCTCGGGACATTGTCGTCACCTCAGACGCGGTGAGGCTGTGGTAGCGGTCCTGATTCCGGCGCATCTGCTCGCGTGTGGCACTGCTGAGAGGGTCCGCGCTTTGCGCCGCGACGGGCACAGTGAGGAAGACGGCGTCCTCGTCCGTCGACGACGTCTCGTGCCCCTTCATGCTTGCGGATGCGCTCGCTTTCCCGTCGTCGGAGGGCGGCGGTGGCGCAACGTTGAGTACGAGCTGGAGCTCTTCAGGCGTCACTGTCTTGGCGCGCCGACGCGGTGCAACAGGTTCGTGGCTCTCGTGGCCAACCGATGACGTGTCGACCTCATCCGCCGCGAAGCCAGCGAACGAGGAGCCCGTGGTGGAGCTCACGAACGTATCGCTCATGACGGCACAGGAGGAGTGCCTTCGGCCGCTCTGTTGAGGCGCGCCTCCTTCGTGGGGAGGCGGTGTATGTACATTCTGCGACCCGCGGCGTGCGGAGGTCGCGGACCCGATGGTCTTCGAGGTCGACGTGTTCCGCCGCTGCGGTGGTGGTGCGGCCCTGTGCTTGGATGATTTGCGTTTAGGTGGCATTGGTCATATGTGCACGCGTATACATATATATGTTTGTGTGTGTGTGTGCGTGGAAGTGTACCAGTGCGACAACACCTGCCTGTGCGGATGCGATGAAAAGCAACCCGCTTACAAGAGGAGAAGGTGCCACGGGACTCTGCTGCAGGCAAAACACAATCTCCCTGCTTTCGCACTCTGAACCTCACCAGGACGATCCCGGGTGACGACTTTCTGACGCAATTCAACAAAAATAAATCAAACAAAGAAATGTGCGCGCAACACAAAAGAAAAGCAGCTCTGAGCTTGCCGATAAACAGGCGCGTTCGGCGGCGATAGCGAGGCAGAGAGAGAGAGGCATTTGAGGAGGTGGAGTTGGTAGGGCAAGACAAAGAGGGGAGCGCACTCGCGCAGGGCAGACAAGAAAAGGTCGTCCCACATCGTGAGGGACAAAACGAACATCGTGAAGTCCGCACTCTTTGCTTTAGCCAAAGAACACACGTCCACAGCGAGTGCGGCATCTGCACACGGGCGCACCTTCTCGTTCACACTCCCGATCTGTTCAGCGCAAGCGGCCCCTGTCTTCGTGCTTGACACAATAACCTTTTTTCTTTTTTTGTTCTTCTTTTGCTTCTGTGGCCGCCTCACGTGTGCTCATGTCCACGGCAGATGGTTCGGGAACATGTAACCGCCCAAGATATTCCACAGAAGTATGTAAGCCAAGAGAGCGAAGCTCACAGTCGAACCGCACCAGTTGAGCCCACGCGCCCCCTCCTTCCGGCGCCTCAGCAGGTGTGAGACATCCATGGCCTGTGGAGGCCAGCGCACCCACCAGTACGCAAACAGCCAGTGAAGAGCGGGGCACGCCATCACGAACCGATTCACCACCTGCACGTGCATCACCGTGAAGGCGATAAGCGTCAAGACCCATAGGAGGGTGAGATTGCTGGACTGCAGACCCAACCGCAGGCCAGACACAATCCTAGAGAGGAACGTTGCCCACGCAGTGCGCGCCTGCTGTGGGAGCGCATTTGCAGCCGTCGACAGGGGGCGCGGGTAGCCGCGCGTGAAGCTACGGCACACGAGCACTGACGTTAGCACCACCAGCGATCCGACCGGCAGCGCAATGAGAACGTTGGGGGCGTTCTTGAGTGTGTAGGCGTGAAGAGGCCCGCAGTCCCAGTACTTGGCCTGGATATGCGCGTACATGCGCCAGAAACGACCCGCCAACGCCTGCTTCTCGGCGGGGGACAGCAGCGCGTGGAAGCGAGTGTACGCGACCCAGTTCATCGCAGTGGAGGGGATCAACAGGATACCGGTGAAGAGGATCGTCCAAAAGAGCCGAACGGGATGTGGCCAGCGTGTCGGGAGCGTAGACAGGCGCACTGTGCGCGGCGAAGGCGTTGGTGGCACCACCGAGGCGGAACAGGCGTCCCCTCCCTTCCCCCGGCGCCACTGCCGGCACGCCGCGGCGTAGCGCATCCGCCAGCGCCGCTGGAACTCCTCGGGCCACAGCGCCTGCAGCACCAATGGGTACCACATGAAGCCGACGCTGACGAACCCGTTCGATCGGATAGTCGCGGTGAGCAAGAAGAACGTGAGCGACACCACATCCCGCCAGGCAGGGCCGTAGTGCTGGCGCAGTGCGTAGACGCACCGTCCGTCATCGGCGGTCACCGAGAGTGTTCGAACCACCGCCTCGGGTACAAGGTAGTACGTGTCGTCGCCGACCACCTCTGATCTATTCGCCTCCCGCGCCGCGGCGCCCATCTCGCGCGCCATCTCCGCCTCCTCCTCCCGCGAGAGCGCCACCTGGGCGTAGATGCCCGCGAAGGTGAAGAGCGCAAAAAGGCTCTCCGTGTACAAGACCACCGTGAACACCATGGACGGCGTCACCAACCATGCCAGTGTCGCCGCCCCGACAAAGCGCCAGCGGCGGCGCAGCAGCTGAGCCGCACAACAGGCAGGGAGCGGCGCAACGGGGGCCGCGCGCGCTGCCCCTGCACCGCCGGTACGCGTGCCAGCGACCCTTCCATCGGTGCCCACCGTCTTTTCGTGTTCACTGCCACAAGGATAGGCCTCACCGAGGTCAAGCCGAGGCGCGTCGAGTGTTGTGCCCACCGCACAACGGCGCCAGCGCTCATTCAACAGGTCTGTGAGGCCGGCCTGCGTCTGTTCCTCTGCGACGGGGCCCTGTGCCGATCGCTGCTGGATGGCGAGCCCCTCCTTGCCAACAAAGGTGAGCGTGGTCAGGCGCCGCAGCAGCACACCGGCGGCCGCCGATGCCGTCACATTCACCGCCGACAAGCACATCGGCACAGAGACGATCTCACCGAGGGCGGGCACGAGCACGTGGAGGAGGTACGTCGTACCGCGAATAAGGAGAGGCATGAAAGGGAAGAAGGCGAAGTCGGCTTCGTGCGTGTATCCGTATGTGGCGATGTGGTAGAAGTGCACCACGTCCCACCGTGTGACCTCGGGAAAGGGGTCGGCGGGATCACTAGTCGATGAGGTGTCAAAGACCGTCATCGTCGCACTTGGACGCCCCGTCAGAAGAGGCGTCAGGCGACGGCAGCAGAGCATGTACATGAGAAAGCTCACGCGTACGGCCAAAAGGAGCGTGAAGAGCGTGCGATCCGAACAGTGGGCGAGGAAAATGAGAACGTCCACGGCCCGCTTCGGCTGCAGTGGCGGCGCTGCCTCTGTCATGGCCACACGTGATACTGAGAGGTGTAAACGTGCGCTACAAGGGGGAACTTGGTGTGAAGGGTGACCACATGAATGGACAGAGAAGGTGGACACGACAATGCCACACTGTTTTTGTTGTTGTTGCCTGTATGAATGTGCGTGTGTGTGGGCTCCGAAGAAAGTGCCGAAAGAATAAGCGCCAACGGCAAGAAAAGAAGCGGATAGCGGGGAAAGTGGTGAGAGCAAGCAAGTGAAGAAGGGACGCCAACGACGGATGCATTCACTTTGCTTCCCTTCAACCCCACTCACGTAGGGAGAGAAAGAGGAGGGGGAGCACACAGACGAACTGTGACTTTTGTGTCTGAGAAACAGCTGTGCGCGCCGTCCATCTTTTTTTCTGTTTTTGTTCCTTCATCAAACATCTCGCAGACGGCGGCAACTCTCGCTCACGCACTATCTCGCACACTCATTGGACCTTCTCACGTATATATGTTTGTTTTGTTTCTTCGTGAGGCCATACTTCCAGGTCACTCGTGCGTACCGCGATTCGATCTGTCCGCGCCGTGCACGTGCGTGCTGTGGTGAACGTACTCCATCAACCACTGTGCACGGCGACTGCCGCACTGTGGGCAGTTGTGTGGGTCCGACAATCGCTGTGCGTCTTGCCGACCAACGCTGCAGAGCCGCTTTCGGCGTTTGGGATTCATTGCCAGGGTCTTGGCGCGAGCCGCCTTGTCCACTTCCTTCTCGACATCTAGCCAGCTCTGCCCAACCTCGTCGCCCCACAGCGTGCGCGGCCGTGCCGAGTACACGTGAAAGCACCGCAAACAGCGCACCAGCGTCTTGTCTCGACTCTGCACGAGGTTGTTCTTCGTGATCGCCTCTTGAAGCACAACGGCCTGCTGCACGGCATCGTGTAGGGGGGCACGTCGCGCATCCAAGTGCCGCAGTGCGTGCAGCGCGGCGACAGGCGCGAGGGTGGCGCGCGTGTACTTGCTCACCTCATGCGGATGCGGGGCACGACCGCCGTGCGCTTGGCGGAAGGCACGTACCTCCTGCGCGTAGACCCGCTTGTCTTTGCGTAGAGAGACGTTGTAGTGCGTGTACGCGTGATGAAATACATCGCGAAGCACACCCTGCTGCGCCGCGTGCTCGTCCACGGCGTGTGGGACTGGAACGGTGCTTGAAGACGGGCTGCTCGACAGTGAAAATTGGGGTGACATGGTCTGCGCGTGGTGGTGGTGCGTAGACAGCCTTGCCTCGTAGTGCGAAGGCTGCAAGAACGCCGACGACGCCGATGCGTCTGCGCGGAGCGTCAGTGAGGCGTGCTCGACCTCACTGTCCCCTGTCGGTGATGGCGGAGGGGACGCCAACTGTGCGGTGATGGTGCCTCGTCGGAGGGGGGCAGGAGTTTGTCGCGTGGGAGTGCGCTGCGCTCGAGGCATCAGCCGCGATGACGCACCAGGCCGTGAGTGGACTCCCCGGTGCGACGACATTCCGCCAGCCCTCACGAGGATAGTGCGGATGAGCATGGACCGCTCTCGCCAAAGCCTGGGGGAGGTTGCCACACGTGGGTGAGAATCGGGGAGGAGGTCGGACGAAAGGAGAGAGGGAGATGAACAGAATACCATGTGTGCGAGAGGGGATCATCGTGTCGACCGTTCGCCTCATCCCCATGAGATGATTAGAAAAGCTCTCCACTTCCTCTGCGGGGGTGCGTGCTGGCCATCACGAAGCAGATGCGGCTGATGGTTTCACAAACACACAACAGAAGCGGCGTGCAGCTTGGAAGCACACACACACACACACGCACAACACACAACATAGAGCCAACGACGCCTCGAAGTGTTTTCGTGGAAGTGGCCTCGCCCTGCGAGACCGCGGCTCATTCTCGTGGCGTTGGCACTCAATGACGTATACGCTTTAATGTTGACTCGCTCATCGCAGGGTGGCAGTGTTAATCGGTGAAGAAAACAAAGAAAGTAGGAAATCAAAAGAGGAGGGCAATCAGCGAGGCGGAGGCAGAGGGCCCAACAACAATAACAACAAGATCCACAACATACACTCATACAACGAACCACGCCAGCACGCTGGACATCCTCATCTCTCAGCGGAGTAGGTGATCCCGGGTGGCGGTTGGCCCTTCATTGCCTCAGCCACTTTGCCTGCGTGCTATTACGATTACACGTTACTGAGCACGAACTCGTTTCGCCGTTCAAGACATTTTGTGCCTGACGGCTTATTTATTGATTACTCTTGTTAACAAGTACGCGTCACGACGCCACATCTTTCACGCCGGCGTGGCTCGCACTCGACCAAAAAGTGTCTCGCAGACGCTAACACACACACACACACACACACACGACAAATAAACAAACAACAACACCATCTCAGCGTCCGTCTCACTTCTTCTTGACGACCTTGGCGCCCGCAGGCTCCCCCTCACGGGTGGTCTTGGCGCGCTTCGCGGAACCCGCCGCCGTTGACTCGGACTCTCGCGCACGCTTCTGCGCGGTAGCAGGCTTGCGAGCCGTACCAGCCGTGGAGCCGCTCTTCTTCGCGTGGACACCGCCAGCCTTTTTTACTCCCGCGCGCTTCGCGTGTGCAGTGGCGGCGGCATCGCCTCCTTTCCTCTTCTCCTTCGGCTCCGCGGTTGAGATGGGAGCGGTGAAGGCGCACGGCGGCGCAGGCAGCAGCGCACCTCGGCTGACACGCACCACCTCTTCGTGCAGGCGGTGGCTACGGCGGAGCACGGGCTGTGGGGTAAGGGCAATGACGTGCACCGTGTGCGGGGCGAGGGCGTCGTAGAAGAGCATGCCCTGGTCGCGAATCGCCGCGCGCACCGTGCGGACGACGTAAGCCGCAGGCTCGCGCTCGGCGAGCTGGGTGATGTACTGCTTTGAGGACTCACCTTGCAGCTCGTCGAGCTGCCAAAGGCGCGTGAGACCGGCGGCACCTGTGCTATCTGTGGTAGCCACGGGGGCGTGCGCAGTGACACCGCTTGCTCTCTCTGCGGGGGACTCGGAGTCGCCGCCCTCCGGGGCGGCCTCGCTGTGCGCTGACGGCAGCTGATGAGGGTGCGCGTGCGTGCACTTGTGACTTCCCGCTGCACGACCCCACAAGGCACGGTCTGGCTGCAGCACCACTTGCGGGTGGAAAGCCAGGGCCATGTCGAAGGCAGCTGGATCGGACAAGAACACCTCGGCCTCCACCATGGTGCGGCACGACGACGCAGCAGAGGTGGCCGCGTGCGAGGACGTCTGCTGCTGCTGAAGAGACGACACAATGAGGGAGACGACACCCTTCGCGAGCTGCACCAGCCGGTGCATGATCATGGGCCGAGGCGTGCTCTCCGTGAAGGGGCTGCTCGTCGGGGCGTAGGAGGAGGCAATAAACATGCCCTGACCTTCGCGGACCTTGCGCACGAGGGCCGCGGCCTCCTGTGCTGCCGCCACGCCGCCGTCACCTTCACCTTCGTCCGTGAAGGGAAGCACGAGCGGTGTTGACCAGTCGTGGGTGGCGATGAGCTGCACGAACCGCAGAAAGCCACCGGCGGGCGTCTTGGGCACGCCAGCGCTGTCTCCAGCGCCACCTCCGCCGAGGTAGGCATTGGCCACCAGCAGCTCAATCGCCTCGGCGGGAATGAACTCGTACAGCATCATCGCACTCACCCAGCGCTTCGCCAACCGCACCGCCTTGGCGTAGCTGTGATGCCCGAACGACAAGGTGCGCAGAAACTTGCTGTGCTGCACCGTCCAGAACAACTTCTGCTCGAGCAGGTTGGCTTCTGCGTCGCGCTTCAACGCACGCAGAAGGGAGACTTCACGGTAGTGCGCGATGTACATGCGGAAGAGGTACCCGCGGTAGATGACATCGACAGAGTGACTGGTGCAGAAGGCGCGGAGCGGCCATGAAGGCTGCGCCGAGTCGTCGGTGTGCGCCTTGGATGCCCGCCGGGACGTTGTGGCGTCGTCGCCGTGGTGCTGTTGGAGGTACTTGGCCAGCTGCGCGCAGATGGCACCCTTCATCATCGCAATCGCCTCCGTTGTGTCCGGAATACCGTGCTTGTCATCGATGGTGAGCACGCAGTGAATCGGCTCAATCGTCGCGACGGTTTGCAAGCCCGCGAAGGCGTCGTCGGTGTGGATGGGATCGGCTGTGTAGGTGAGGGCGAGGTGGGGCCTCACGGGGAATACCTCCGTTAGCCGCTCGCTGGGCGAGATAATATCGAACCCGGTGATGTTGCACGGAAGCGCGGTCTTGGGCAGCGTCGACATGAGCTCCGACACGTACTTGGAGGCATCCAGAAGGCTCTTCTGCATGAGCGGGGCGGCGTCGCGCCACTCAGCACCGATGCGCTCCGCAAGGAAGCCTTCGAGACCTCCCAGCAGCACCTGCGCCTCCGCCGCCGGGTCAACGTGCCGACGCACAGCGTGCTCGATCACCACCCGCGTCACGTCAGACGCGGAAAGGGCGATCGTCGTGTGCGCGCCAGCGTCTTCTGTCGGGAACGTCCACAGCACACAGCGGTAGATGGCGCCGTCAGGGAACTGCCGAGCTGAGGTGATCTCAGACCCCCAGAAGGCGTTGAAGGCCTCCACCGCCGCGGTATCCTCAATAGCAGGCCCGCGTGTGATGCGGCTGCGGCCTTCCGCCTCCCGCGTGAAGCGCACCGCCACGCGAAACGTCGTTGCATCCAGCTGCCACGCAGTCAGCGCCGCACAACGTGTGCGCAGCGCTTCTTCGGCCACCTTCTGCACTGCGAACGCCGCCTCCGTGGGTGCCGGAAAAATAGTCGGAGCCGCCTGCCCCTCCACCGCCGCGACGTTGGTGAGGGTGAACGCAGCATCGTAGCGAAGAGCGAGAGGCTGAAAGACGGTGCGCGTGAAGAGCTCGGTGGAGCGTGTGAACTGCAAAGCTTCCTCCGCAGCGGCCTTCACAACATCTTCCCAGAAGCTATTGGAGGTGCGGAAGAGGATGTTGTGCACATCACCCGACAGACGCAGTACCGCCACCTGACCCTTCTCCTCCGCGACTGGCACGACGGGGCGCCCGCGCTGACCCACCGTCGACGCCCCTGCCGCAGACTGGAAGAAGCCACGTGTGATCTGCACCCACACCGTGCGCACAATATTGTCTTCTGACATGCTCGGCGAGACGATGCCGACCTCCGCCAAGGCGGCGACGAGCGCGCTGACAACGAAGCCGTTCAGGCCTTCACCGTGACCCGAGGAGGCGGACATGAGACCCACGTGGTGAGCCCAGCACTTGAGGATGACCACAGCGCGGCGGATGGTGGTGCTCTCGACGCACAGCTCGTGCAGCCGCTTCATGTACTGCGGCATCAAGTAGTCCTCGAGAATCTGGTAGCTGTAGAGCGGGTGCTTGCGCGTCGCAGCAGCGCTCACGACACGGCCAGCGTGCATCGCAGGGCGGAAGAAGATGAGAACGTGGAACGTCTCGAAGCGGGAAGACGGCGTCATGTCACGACGAAAGCGCAGCCGCAGCACGCGCTTGTCCACATTCGCGTAGCTGCCGTGCATGCATATCTGGTCAATCTCCATCCGTGCGAGGCGGGAGACAGCCTCCGTGTTGTGCTTGCGCACGAGACGGGCTTCGTCCTCCTCATCGTCCTCGCCATCCGCACGCGCCTCGGCCGCAGACGGGGAGGAGGATGTGCCGGTGCCGCGACGGACGTGTTGTTGGGCACCACGAACCAGACTGCGCAGGTAAGCCTCAGTCTCAGCAAGAAACGCCGCGCGGCGTTCAATGTACTCGCCCTGCTGCAGGTGCTGCTGCGAGCACTTCTCCTCGGGGATCGTCACGACGAGGTCGGCACCCACGCCGTTCTCGTGATGCAAGTTGGCGAACGGGGTGTTGTGGACGCACGTCCGCAGCAGGAAGCTGCCCACCGGCGCGACGACGCTGATGGATGTCGCCGCTGCCTTGGTTGGTCGAGCAGCACCCGCACCGTCCGGTGAGCCTGCCGTGACTTCGTCCACCTCGCGCTCTTCATCGTCCTCGTCGTCTGACGAAGAAGATGATGCCGACGACGAGGCGCGCGTCGCACCACCCTTGTGGGAAACCGGTGAGGCCACCACCGGCTGCGTACTGTAGTTGTGCTTCTCGTAGTATTGCATCAGCGCGCTGTGGACGTCATGGAGGTGGACCTCCACGGTCTTGATCAGCTGATCCGACCACTCCAGGCTGTAGTCGTTCAAGGACATTGACTGCGAGAAGGGAAAACTCTTTAGAGACACATTCATAGGGAAGTTAGTGGGGTGGGTGGTAAACGCCAGCGTGTGTATGTGTGTGTGTGTGCGACGCCGAGAGAGGTACATTTTGTGTGAGAAGAATTCGGTTGAAGAGATATTTGTTGTGTGTGGAGAGAATGACGGGTGATATACTGTGCGTGTGCGCGTGTGCGTGTGTGTGTGCGTGTGCATGTGCGCGTGTGTGCGTGTGCAACAGGGGTCAACGCCGTGAAACACAGCAACCTGGAGAAAGTGCCGCAATTGAGAAGTTTCACACTTCCCGAGGCATCTCAGGCCCGTGCTGGGCCGGTGTGTCGCGTGTGCCAACTTGCTTTCCCAGGCAGCGTCTACCTTATCCGTTTTGCTGACTTCAATTTTTTTTTGATCTAACGTGAGAGCGTTCTCCTCTCCCATAGCACCAACACCAACAACAAGGACATCGTGTGCGCCTGGGATGCGACAGGCCGGTGTCACTCGCGAGCAGGCGAGAGAAGTCGCCTCGGCTGGCGCTGATGGTGGCTATCGGCAGCGCTGGATGTGGAAGGCAGAGGTCTCTGTGCGCGTCCCTCCCCACGCGCCCTGACTGGCTCTCCCTCCTCATCGTCATCGGGGTACTGCAGGTGGCGTGTGATGGCGCGCTGGGCAGATACGGGCGGTGGATGTGCGTGCGAAGACGGCGTCGGAACGAGCGGGGTCCTGAGGATGCGCTGCGGTGGCCGCGCGCGGCTGTACTGCGATGACGGCACAGACAGGGCAGCGGCCCCCACCACCTCGTCGGCATCGTACGCCTCCCACGCGCCGTCCACTCCGCCCTTTCTCTGTCTGACTGGGAGCGACGTGTGCGCGTGTCCGGTGTACTTGGCGAGCCTGGACTGCAGGCGGTCGTGCGCCTCTTCGTAGTAGTCGGCGGGCACCACTGCCATCAGCGTTGCGCGGTCGTCCACGCCGAGCTGACCGCGGCCGGCATCGAGGAAAGCCATCGATGATCCTGCGCGTGTGGGGTGTGTGGGGGCAGCAGCCGGCGTACGGCGCACACCGGCTGCGACACCATTCGCTTCCTGCGTCTGCAGGGGCGCGGACGCCGGCTGCTGTGGCTGTGGGGCTCTACTCTTGTCACCTGCCGTGGCAGCCGTGAGCAGCAAGGTGAGCCTCTCAAGCTCGGTGTCCTTTGCCTTGAGCAGTGCCTTGAGCTCGCGGCGTTCGGCCAACCACTGCGCGGCGTCTGCCTCGTGATCGCTTTGCATCTTGTCGAGGAAGGTGTTCATGCGCACGTCGTACGCGTCAAAGGCCTCTTGTACCTCGCGCAACTCCGTGTGGTGCGCCTGCGCTTGATGTGCTATGGCGTCGCTGTGCTGGTGCTGCATGACCTCCATGGAGCGGCGGAGTGCACGGAGCTCGTCGTCGCGGTCGCGGAGTCGGCGTTGTGCTTCGTCGCAGGCGGCCTGTGCCGCACGTGCTTCCTCTCGTGCGGTGAGCATCTCCTCGGCAAGACCCTCGTCGATCCGCAACAGTCGCGATACTTCGTAAGCCGAAGGCGGCCCTCGAAACGCGCCTGTCCCCACGTGCGGCACGGAGTTGCGTTCTGCCGCGGAAGTCTCCGTGGCGTCCTGATGCCTCTCACGCGACGATGGCTTCTGGCGACTGTGGTGGCTGTCGTTGAGCCCACTTGGCCGTGGTGGTGGTGGCGGTGGCAGGGAGCGCTGAGGGCCGCTCGTCGCCTCGCCTTCGTCACGTGCAGGCTCGTCATGCACAGCCCGGACGCCCTTGTCGTGGCGGGTGCCGCGGTCCCGACTGGCAGAGCGAGGGACCCCGTCAGCGGGGTACAACTGATGGTAGAGCGACGTGTGCACGTCCTGCTGCTCAGCGTCGTCGGCAGTCTCGCTGTCACTAGACACCACCTTCGGCACCACTGGCGCCGGCAGTCGCGATGAGCGGCGAGCGCGTGACGCGTCCGGTGAGAGCTCCAGCTCGTGGACGATGCGTGGCTCAGCGTCTTCCTTCTGGCGTGCGGTACCACCAGAGGCCTCGGTGGCGGAGTGGACGAGGGGCTCGAGAATCGCCGCGTTGTCGACGGGCGCGGGGACGGAGTCCTCCCGGCGCGCGTCTTGGCTGCGCCGAGCGGCATTCAGCGCCGCATTGATGACCGCCGCGTGTGATGCCGAAAGATCAGCTGTCGACGGGGCAACTCGGCCATCTGCGCGGTGCGCCGGCACGGGCGACGGCGGCGCGGAGGTGGAGTTGGACGAGGTGGGCAGCGAGGCGGCCGCACTTGATCCGCCCGACGGTGTCCCTGGCCGATCTTCGGAAGGTTCACTGGCTGCATCAGGGTCGCGCGCGTCTCCGGGATCGTCGCGACGAACTGTGGTGGGGCCCTCACCAGGTCGCGGACCAAATGGTGCCGTGGAGAAGTACGACCGCGGCGGAAGTACCGCGCTGGACGGTGCAGGCGCCGCCACTGGTTCACTGTCCACAGCGGCCGCGTTCGACCGATCACGCCACCGACGCACGCGGCCATCCGCTGTCGATGAACTTGGGACCGCTGACTCGGCGGGTGCCGGGCCCGTCGTCTCGTCGATCTCACCAGTCACCTTGGCCTCCTTCTGTCTTGTTGCTTCTGCGGGTGGCGCGTCGACTGTGGCTTGATCGGCCGCACCGTTCTCCGCCGCGTGCGTCGTGCGGCGGGTCGGAGAGGCGGAGACAGACCGCGCGGGCGACGTGCGCGCGGAGATGTGCGCGGGTAAGTGAAAACGAATGGGCGTCTGGCTCTCCTCGGCAACGTGTTCCATGGCATCGGCAAACATCACAGCGTCATCGTCGTTGTGAAACCGTAGAACCAGCGCGACCTCACCCTCCACACCTAATGTGGCGATGATCATTGACGTCTCTGCCTCCGGCACCGCCTGCGCAGATGCCGGTTGGCGTGCCTTGACGGCACTTTCTCTCGTCTTCTTGCGCTGAAAGCGGCGACGAATCCGTTCAGCGATCTTCTCCGGCGTCGCACCGCCACCACCACCGCCCGAGCTGCCACTGCGCTTCGACGTCGACGAGAGGACGGAGCGCGGTGAGGTGGCATCGTCAGCGTGAATGTCATTGGTCAAGCCTTCTACCTCCTCATCGTGCTCATTCCCATCGCCGGTTGTGCTGATCGACAAGTACTCTACTTTTTTGATGTCAACGCTGCGCGTGATGCCGCCCGACAACAGACAAACGTATAGGGTGGTGTCTGTGACCACCACAAGCCGCGGAAGGCTGCTTCCGTCAAATCCGATCTTCATGACCGGACGCCTGAAGGCCACGTTGGGTGGCGCCGTCGGCGCGCCGGTCTCACGAGACTGCGTGGACATGCCAGGTATGGTTCGCGAGCCGAAGACGGTGGACACGAATACAGCTGTGGAGGTACTACGGAGAGAGAGGGAGAGAGAGGAGGTGAATATGAAACAACAACAGCCAGCGAGTGCGTACAGACGCAAACAGGTCGCCACCCAACGGCGGCTCGTAACCCCTTTACCACCTCAGCACGGCATCGGGCTCGGAAAGGACGATGAAAAACCCATTCCTTTATCTACCGCGCCGACAACGCTTGCGAGACGACCGGTGAACGTGCGGAAGGCAGGGTACTGCGGCTACGCGTGACCTCGTCCCTTTTCCCCCTTTCCTTCTTCTTTTTGTGTTCCTTCTCATCGTACCAGTTAAACGAGTGGACATTAAAGCAACGAACGTGAGAGAAGTGGGAGGTGTGGGTGGTGGATGGAGGAGCGACAACCTCAAGAGTTCATCAATTCCAAAAGCAGAGCGGCGTCTAGTGGGTTGTCCGCCCGCGGCGTCGATGACGGCTCCACTACTCCGACGGCCGGCGTGGCGCTGGACACCGTCGCCGTCGTCCCTTTGCGCGGCGCATCGACCACGCTGACGAGCCGCCGGTACAGGTCCGCCGCAGCCCTCTCGTCGACGGCCTTGACAAAACGGTCGGCTGGACGAGTGACAGGCGTCGCCATGTCGTTGACCTCATCACCGGCGTCAGCTGAGGAGGAGCAGGTATCTCCCTTCACGTTTTCCGTCTCGCGAACGTCTGCGGCGGAGAGCGAGGGCGGCGACCACTGCGGCTGTGTACGCGGGTTGTGAAAAAGCACGCGCGAGAGTCCCTCTCGGAGGCCGGCGAACGGCTCATCAACGTGCCCCTGTGCCTCCCCAGCTCCGGCACGGCTGTACTGACGTTTAAGGTCCACCACGTACCGCCCGCACCGCTCATAGTCCGTCGAGACAAGCACCACGGTGGCACCCGCCTCGGCGTACAGTCGGAAGCCGTGCGGGACGTCGCGGCGGGCGAGCTGAATCGCAAGGGCGGCACTGCGCGCGGGCCAGTTCTTCACCGCCACGCCGTAGCGCGCGACGTCACGGCTCCAGGCCAACTCTTCCTCGAGCGAGACGAGGTGAACCGCGCTGCGGTACTTCTCCAAGAAGCGCAGGAGACGCTGCCGGCGGTGCTCGATGACGGCGCCGTGCTCGCTTCCGGCAGCCTGCCAGGCCTCATCATGCAAGCCCGCACCGACGCCCCTCACGCTGACGCCGTCGACCCTCCGCCGGGCACCGCCAACGCTGAGTGCGAGCAGTGACGTGTACGGAATGACGGCCGCCGTGTAGTAGGACATGAATGGCTCGACAAGGTCATCGATGTGCGCGAGCACGTCCGGCGCGAGCACGGCAACGCAGGTACTCGCACCTGGCGGTACCAACGTTGGTGCTTGCGGGGGCATGCCACCGTTGAAGGCGTTCATCTGCCGCTGGGCCAAGCGCACGAGCGGCTTCACATAGGCGTTCAGACGGGCGTCCATGCGAGGATCGATGCGGAGTTTCATGAGCGCGTGCGCGATCACCTGCACATACTGCGGGTATCGCTCTAGCAACACAGCCTCCAGGCGCTCACTACCAGCCGACGTGCTCAGCGCCACCGTGCCTCCGTCATTTTCTCCGAACGCAGTTCCTTCGAGCTGTTGCTGCGACGACGTGTCGGCGGTCTGTGCCGGCAACATGTCCGCCAAAGCCAGCAGCGCGGCCTCGTGAAAGTCGAAGATCTGCAGCGCCGTGCTCACCCCGCGCGGCATTTTTGCGGCAGACTGGATGAGGAATGCGTAGGTGTGCGGTGTGGCGGGGATGTGGTAGATGCCTGTCATCGCCTCGAACACCTCCTTTGCCTCGCGGAGCGTCACCGCACCGGCCAATACGGCATGAAAGGCGGTGCGGGTGAGCGGTGCACCGGCTTCAACAAGAACATCCAACGTACGCCTGGCGTCTGTTCCGTAGCCGGCATTCGTGTAGGCGAGGAGGAGGTTGGTGTAGATGGCTGGCGTGAGCGAGGAGGTCCCGCACAACGCGCAGGCCTCATGGTAGAAGGCGAAGGCGTGTGTCGGCTCCTTGCACGAAGCACAGCAGGCCATCAAGGCGCTGTAGGTCTCCACGCTCGGCGTCAAGGCACCGTCGCGCAGCCGCCGGTAAAGAGCCAGGGCGATGGACATTCGCTCCTCGTTCTCGTCTGCGCGACTGACGGCGTCGATGAGGGCAGTGTAGAGCGCGACTGTCACCGGCACACTCTGCGCCACCTCGCTCTCGATGAGCAGCTCCTGAAGCTCCGCGAACTGCACGGCATTACGCACTGACATGGCGAGAGCAATGAGGCCACGCTCAAAGGACTCCACCGTCACTGGCACGTACCCCATCTGCGCATGCTGTACAAGGCGTTTGTAGAGCATCAGAGCGACGGTAAACTCGCCGCCAGCCGCGCAGCTCTCCATCGCCAGCAGATGGTCCGCCGCGGAGATGGGCCGCACCGCCTCGTTCACGTCCGCTTCCACAACAGATACGATCGCATCCAGCGTGAAGGATCCCCCTTCCTCCGCCTTGTCGTTGGTTTCCAACAACGCGCCCGCTTCCTCTGCGCGCGTGGCGGTGATCGCCTCTGCACGCCTGGCCTCGTCGAGTGTGAGCAGCTCCTCCAAGACCACGAGGGCCGTCTTGTACGTGGAGAGGTGTCGTGTCATGCGGAGCGCACCGTGCAGCGCCTCTGCGTAGACGGCGAGCGGCAGCTGCCACGCATCAGACGCGTGGGTGTCGCTGGTCGGCGACGGACGCGCCGCAGTGAGCGCATTCACAAACCGCTCCACCTCTGCGACCACCTCGTGCAGCTCTCGCGCGCTTTCTCGGTCGCTGAGCTGCTCCGCGGTCTGAACGACCTCCTCCACTTCGTTCACGACCTCGTCCAGCAGTATTCGCACATCAGCCGTACGCGAAATGGCGGCCTGCAAACGGTTTCTGGCACCTGCGCGGCGGGCCAACCCACCACCGTCCCCGTCACCGCCTGCGCGATCCGCCACGGCACCGCTGCGTTCACCGCCCTTGAGGAGTTCCAGCACGTCCAGCAGCACCTGCAGGCGCCGTGGGGCGTATGGCGCGTGTGCGAGCTCCACTATGCTGTGGACATGTCCGTGGACCAACCGAGCGCGATAGGCCAGCGCGGAGTAGGGAGCCAGCACCGGTGCCGCGGCCGCGGCGCCAGGAGCCGACGCACCGGGCGACGAGGAGGATGGTACACCGGTGCGCCGCTCCTTTCCGCTGGGCGCGTTCCCCGAGGACACATCTTCTTCGCCACCGCTACGCTGATCGGTGCGCGCGATTGCACTCGGGTCGAAGTGGCGCTCGAGACGTGTCGAGCCAAACCGCATGGAAGAGGTTGGTGGCGCGCGGCTCTGCTCAGCTCCCTCCTGTGCGCTGGTGGTGGCCGTGAATTGCGAGTGCGGGACGTGCTGGTTGTGCGACAGCGGGGACGCCTGTGCGGCAGCCCGCCCTGCGCGGCGGCTCTGCGCGTGCTGGCCCCGTTGGCGTGAACGCGTAGAGGCAGGAGCGCCGCTGTGCACGTGCCGGAGCGAGAACCGAGCAGCTGATGAGCTGACCAACGCGAGCGCAGACGGGGTGTGGCCATCACCACCCAGTAACCACCGCGTCAACGCCGCTGGTGCGTGGACAGACGGGCATCTCTTGCGCATCGACTCCTCCTTACCAGCGTCGCGCTGCTTCTGTCTCGACTTCTGTTTTTTTCCCCTTCTTTCGTCGGCTTTTGTGGTGCCTTGATGCGTGTACGTGCTGTCTGTCCACCACGCACAGGTGCGCGCAGGAGGAGGTGAAAAAGAAGAAAACACACAGAAGAAGGGCTCGGGGAAAGGAATGATGAAAGTGCAGACACATCACTGAAGAAGATCGGTGGCTCTACCTGCTTCGCATCTTTGCACAGAGGCACAACACCACGTGCACGCACACACGCACGCACAAGGTGTTTTCCCCCTTTCTGCTGACTTGGAGCGCATCGGTGCGCAGACTACGCACCTTCCAGCGATCTTCGTTTTCCTTTTTTCTTTCCCGTTGCTGCGACAGCCCGCGGGTATTTACGCGTTAGAGTGCCGCGAGAGAGCCAGTGATGTTGTGCTTCTGCGTATGCATGTATGTCTGTGAGTGGCACACTAGAGCATTGCTTACTCGCGTGGTGAGACAAAAAAAGAAAAAAGGCACCATGCAGAAAAGAGCGCGCGCGCAAGAGAGAGAGAGAGTAGGGGCACCGCCTCTTCTGATCTCTCTCCCTCCCTTTCTCCTTCGCTTCTGTACCGGCACCGGCTCATGAGCCGCGCCACGTCAAACCACAGAGAGGATCAGCGGAAATACCACCTCATTCCAGTTCTCTTCCCACGTCTGTGCAGACGAACGTGCCTGCCGAGCTCTCTCTTGCATCTCGGCGAGCGACGACAGAGCCTGTGCGGCAGGTGCCGTGGCGGTGACTTTGCCGACCGTCCGAGCGGGGCCCATGAGTAGCAGGTCGCGCAAGTCGTCGCTCTGCGCGTCGAGCCCCACCAAGTGCGAGAGGAGTTTCTCCAAGCCCCCGGATGTCTGGAACAGCCAACCGCGTGTGCACTCCTCGAGGTCAACGTCGACGGCGCGGGAGCGGTGCGGAGGACGTGACGTGGGTGACTCATCACGGGTCTGCGCGGCGGTGTGGCGAAGACGTTCCGCGTCGTCCATCATGAGCTCCCCCACGGCGGGATAGCGGAGCGCCGCGACAGGCAACCCGCTGCCCACCATGTCCACCCCCTTCATCGGCAGGTCCTTGCCACTGGAGGAGAAGTGAAGGCACAGCCCCAGGTCCGCTGCCCCGAGCGTCAAGCTGTATTGATTGTACGACTGCAGGTACAGTGTGCTGACGACGATGTGCGCAGAGAGCTGAGCCGCGACGACAGCCTCTTCAAAGCGAGCTCGCGCAGGTCCCTTACCTGTGATGAGCACCCACACATCCAGGAGTTCGGTGACAGCCGACGTGGGCGTCGTGTCCGTGCCAGGTGCCACCGCTGTCGCTGCGGTGCCGTGATCACCGGTGTTGGCGGCGCTCGGCGGGCCGAGGCAGTGGCGGTACTTATCGACGTGCTGCAGACGCGAGTCCAGCCTCTGCAAGGCTTCAATGAGAATTGTGTAGTCGTCGTCCATGGTCCAGCTGGTGGAGCCGACCACCACCAAGCCCCGTGGCCTCTGCGTGCCGCCAGACTCGTACACCCACGCCGGCGGCGGCGCGATTCCCCACGAGCTAGATGGCGCCGCCGCACTCGATGGCGGGGTTGGCAACACCGATGCCTTTTCCGCCGCGCTGCCGCTACGGTGGGGGAGGTCATTCGGCGAGGTGCGACACTCGGGCGTCAGCGTCGCCGGCACACGGCGCACGACCTCGGTGAGGAAGCGCTGACGCGACACAGGACCAAAGAAGGCCGGCGCGACGTCGTAGAGCACCACCACGGGCTTCGCATGGAGACTAGGGAGGCGGCACAAGGAGGTCTTCATGGCCTCACTGACGGTGAGGTTCAGGTCGCCGGCACTCGCAAAGAGCTCGAGGGCCTTGTAGGTGTTCACCGCCACGGCAGGGCGGTGATCGGCGCGCAGGATGGTGTATCCGTAATTGTGCCAATCTACCACCAACACAGGCCAGAAGACGAGCCGACGCCGTTGCGGCTGCGTATGCTGTTTGTGGCGGTCTCCCACGACGGCGTCTCGGCGGCGCTGCGTGTGGCACTGCTCGCGCAAGTCGCGCATCGCCTCGCGATGGAACCACGACGCAGGGACAACGCCGCAGTAATAAAAGAGTGTGCTGTAGAGGCAAGAAAGGGGTCGTGCGATGAACTTGGTGAGCGCCAAGAACGGCACAGCCGGCGGTGTCTGGATAATGATGAGGTCAGTTAACAGCATCTGTCCATGCGCGTTCACGCGGATGCACGTCGCACGCATGAGCAACCAAGCAAAGACAAAGAAGAGAGCGAACACGCGGTACGCCGTGCACGCCAGCCAGTGAAGGGACTTCAACGGGAACACGTATTCGAACCAGATAGGGGCGACAACCGGCTGCACGAGGTACTGCGTCGAGAGAGCCGCACCGTGCGGATGCGGAGTGCCACGCGTCGACATGGCCTCCACCGCTCGCCAGTCCAGGTGCGCCTGACCCGTCGCCGCATCCACCACTGAGTAGAACGTCTGCGCTGTCGGGACCCCACTCTTCAGGAGTGTCTCGCTGAGCTGATTGCCGTGGTCGAGCCCAACCAGCACAATTTCATCGAACAATCCGCTCTTTGCTAGGCTCGCGGCGTGGTACTGCATGCGCGGAGATCGGGCGACGTCACCGCCGACGACGACCACCGCGCGTCGCACAACGGCGAGTGTGGACAACCTGATGGACGTCGGGACAATGACGCTGTGCCGCATTCTCTGCCGTGACGCGGGCGTCGCTGAGCCAGAGGCCGGCACGGGAGTACCCGGTGACGCGAGGACGTACCGCTCAAGTGCTCGCCTCGCGAGCAGGCGCCGACGCCGACCGCTGCCTGCCCGCACCAGCAGCGCTAGCACAATGGAGAACCACATCATCACACCACAGAGGAACGGGAACAACACCTTCCACGACAAGTCGTCCTTGCGGGTGGAGAGCGACCGTACCACCCCCATAGCGACGATGACAATGGCTACTTGTGCTTTTTTTGCGACCCGCGCGTGCGTGTGTCTGTGTGTGTGTGCGTGTGTGTGTGTGCTGCTACCGCGCCTACCGTGGCCCACTGTCGAACAGAGTGGCTGACGACACGGCCAGAAGAGCCGACCGAAAAAACAAACAAACGAGAAAAGCAAACACACGCGAGATGGGGGAGGATACCCGGTGCCGTCTTAAGGCACCAACGCTAGCGTGAACTGAGAAGTAACAAAACACAAAGAAAGATCGCAGGCCCACAGCCACAGCGACAGAAGAACGATGTTTCACTGCTGAGACGCTTGGTGGTCTGTCACTCTTTCCCAGCTCTTTGACAGGTAGGGAGCCGATCATCCCGAGATGATGAAGAAAAAGAATTGGGGAGGGGAAGACGCGATTGTGTGCAGGGTGGGTTTGACTGACGAAGCACGGGAGAATTCGAAGCGGAGGGTCGGCTGGGGCGAGATACCGAGCCTGCCCATCACGTGCGACACGTGTGGAAGGCCGATCGGTGCTCTCCACAGCTGTCATTGTCCCCTCCTTTTTTTTTTTTGCTTGGCTGTGATGGTCTTTGACAATTTCTTCTTTTTCTGCTTTTAATCGCACTTCGCACCTCGCGCAGTGCAGTGATAACAGTGGGGCTTCTTCAGTAGATGTCGATGCGCTCCATCACCACCGGAATACGCGGTTTGTCGTTCTCGTCGCGAGGGACTTCGCTGATGGCCGTCAGCAGCGACGCCCCACCCACCACGAAGCCAAACACGGTGTGGTGCCCGTTCAACCACGGCATGTCCTGCGCACCCGGCACGGTGAAGAAGAACTGCGATCCGTTTGTGTTTGCCCCTGCGTTGGCCATGCACAACCACACGTGCTCCGTGTGCGAGAAGAAGGGGAACACGTCAAGGTTCTCGTCTTGAAAGGACTCCTGGCCATCGAAGATGCACCGTCCACCGGTGCCGTCGCCGTTCGGACAGCCACCCTGCACAATGGTGAGCGGGATCACGCGATGAAAGAGCAGGCCATTGTAGTAACCCTGCCGTGCGAGCCGCTGAAAGTTCTCCACAGCGAGTGGCGCTAGCCTTGGCAGAAAGGACAACCGCACCGTGCCGTAGCCACGCACGTGAACGAGGCCGTGCTCCTTCATCACGTACGACGAGGCGGAGGACACCGACGACGCCGGTGGCAGTGCGGCCAGCACCGGCGCCAGCAGCGCGAGCACCTTCCCCCGCTCGTCGAGCACGGGGCTGACCGCGGACGAGGCAGTCTGCGCGGTCGGCGCGACGGCACCCAAGGCCAAGGCCGTGCCGCCGCCTTCCGCCTCGACATCCGCACCGGTCTCTGCCTCGGCGTCAGTGGGTGTTGTCGCTGGCACCCCCGTTGTGGCAGAGGGAGCTGGTGCCGTGTTGGTGGTGGTGGTACCCGCGAGAAGATCACCGCAGGCGAATTCGCGGCGCTGTGCGAGTTCGAGCAAAACCGTCTGCCATGCGCGCTGCTGGGCCAACACATCCGCTTCGGCCTGCGCGCACGTCGACTCGTGGGGAGCTGTGCCTTCTTGTGCGGTGCGCAGCTTGGAAAGCCACTGCGCTGCCGCTGCCGTGGTTGGGTTCAGCTCCGCTGCTGTGTTACTGTAGAGGATGAGCGCCGAGGCCGTCTCGGGCCCCAACGATGTTGTGCACACCAGGGCGTCGGTGTGACTCTGCGTGCCGTCCACCGGCGAACTGGCCTCGCTACGACTTGGCACGACGAGAAGGTGCTTCACCTCCTCAGCGGTCAACGCCGCACCGACAGGTGACTGCGTGATGAAGTTCCTGAGACTTTGGGTCGGTGCGACCGCCGTGGAGACGAGAAGCAGCGGCACGGAGGCCGCTCCACGCGCGGTACTCGCCGATGACGCGGCTGTCGCGGACGGCCCCATGAGCACCGCTGTCTCCTCGAGACCACCTGTACTCCCTGACCCACCACAACGGCCTCCGCCTTCCGCAGTGCGCGGCCACAGCCCGCGTCGCACGAGCTTCTCCGACTCTCCAATCGTGTGCGCAAGCGGCGCGATACTGAGCTGCCGGACTGTCGCAGTGCCGTTTGCCTGAGGAGTGCCACCTGCAGTGGTGGCCAGCGACGCGCGGTACACCCGCACCAGCCGGCCTGGCACTGCCGCCGTTGGCTTCCGACCGCCGTGTGCCGTGGACGACGAAGACGATAGCACGAGAAGGCCGGGCAGAAGCTCGGCAGGCGCCAGCTCTGGCACGAGAATGTGGAACTCAAACCCACCAGGCACCGTTGGTGACGCGGAAGGCAGCACGTGAAGACCCACCTGCGGCACGCAGCCTTCGCCGACGCGGCCAGAGGTGATGAGCTGTCTTCGCCACGTGCGCCACAGCCTGACCGCCCCTTCGGCGTCGACGCCCGGGCAGTGGAGTGGTACGGTGGTGAGCGCCTCCGAGGTGCCATCCAGCGGGGTCACGTAGGTGCCGCACAGCTTGCCGGACGCAAAGTCAAACCAGTGCACAGCGGGCTGAATACACACAGCCAGATCTGTCTTGGCGGTGCCCGTTGCAGCCGCTGCCGTCGAGCACAGCGACACACGTGCACTGGCCACGACGAAAGCATCACCCCCCGCCACAAATCGAACGCCGAGAGGCACCACGTCCGCGGCAAGCTCGTGCCCATACATACCAAGTGCGCTCGGAGCCGATTCATCGCCGGCCTCGGTGCGCGCGAGCCGGAGGAGTGCGTAAAAGTCGGTGCCGGCACGCCGCTTGAAGCTGATCATCTGCGACCACACACGCTGGTCAGCGGAGCGCGGTGGGCAGGTAGCCAACCCGCCAATTACACGCAGGCACCACTCGCTCCTACGGAACAGGCTGGCTTCACCCCTTGCTCCGCCGCTCTCCACCGGGGCCGGCTCCATGATGGCGTAGTCAACCATGCCATCGGCCCCTAGCAACACGCAGGGCAACGGCAGCTTCTGCTGGTCCTTGTGCGCGCGGCTCGACACACTCGCCTGCGCACAGCCCACAACACGGCTTGCCACACTCAGAGGCGCGGGCTCCACGTACTGCACCGCCGCGGCAGCGTGTGCGGCGCTTGTCGCCTCACTGACAGCAGCGGACGCGTGCGACTCGGCGTGTGTCGTCTTGTCTCCTTGGCATGCGACGATGACGACACCCTGTGCCAAGCTCCCAGCTGACGAGGGAGCGGAGTCATCGGAGGATGGTACGAGTGCAGTGAACATGGCGACAAACAACTCGTACTTGTGGATGAGCAGATACGGCTGCGGCGCGTAGCACGGCTGGCGGGCGGCGTCGTCGCTGAGTGGTGCGACAAAGACGAATTGCCGACGGCCTTCGACCGTGAGTGTGTAGGGGTTCACGACGCGCACTTCCACGTGCACCTCCACCGCCGCACTCACCGGCGCGTCCCAGACCTGCTGCACACAGACGCACACCAGGGACGGCACTTCGCCGCAGCTGCGCAGGTAAAACCGACGGTCACCTGAGGCGGCGCGGCCATCGTCGCCGCGGCTATCTGTGCCGCCGAGCCCCCCGCCCTGGTGGTGGCTTGAGGTGGGGCGTGGGGGGCCGGAGACAGCGCCGAAGATGCGATCGAGCTCACCCCAGAAGAAGACGCCGCGGGGAAGTTTACGCCACAGGCGAAGCACACCGTACTCGTCGATGCTGCAGACGAGAACGCCCAGCGAGTCCTGGATGGTGAGCATGTCGTCCACGGTGTACGACGTCGCCGCCGCATCACTCACCGCTGCCGCCGTCCCGCTGCCACCGCTGTGATCACCGAGTGGAGCAGACGCTTCATCGTCTTGCCTCTCAGTCTCGCAGTGTGGTGTGGGCTCTGAGGTGTGTTGGAAGCTTCGGTAGTAGAGCGAGGCGCAGGGCAGACCGAGAGAGACGTATCGACCCCATGCAGCGACACTCTCCTCATCCATGGGCTCTCGCCCCTCCGCGGAGATCGGCGACGACGCGCCATGTGCGGCCTCTGCCTCGCCAGCAAGCTTGGGAGGTGGCGTCGCGGTGGGTGTTCTCTGCGCATTGCCGCCACCTTCACTGCCGTCGTCGTCGGCGCCGCTGGGTTCACGTGGCCTCTTCATTCGCTGGGACGACAACGTGACGTCATCGTCGCCCTGTGCGGGTTGCTGTGGTGTTGGGGCGGCCACCGCGCCTGGAATGAACGGTGCGAACCCCTCATCGTCGCTGTCACTCGCCGTAGACGACATGTGCCGGCGGGCCACACAAAATGCTGAGCTTCCTTTTGAAAAAGAAAAGAATAAGGAGAAAGTGCTCAAAAGACAGCCACATGGGGGGGGGGATCACAGTCGTCAGCGCAAACGGATTACCGTGAGAGAGGGAGAGGGGTCGTTGCAACGCCAGATAGGGTCAGGGAGCAACACGAGAAGGTCGAAAAGGGAGATGTGATGAGGGGGAGAAGGGACAACCTGTGAACAACAAGGATGAGAGGTGTGCGATGCGTGTCTTGTGTGCACAATGCACTGTGTGTGTGTGTGTCGCGGAGGACGGGCAATCGTAAATGGCAAGTGGCACTGTGCGCGTGGACTGGGTCACGGACAAGCCTGCCTCTTCTCACACACACACACACACACAGTGCATCGTGCACGAACCATGACAACTGCGTTGGGGTCGCTGGTAGTGCACTCTTTGACTCGGCTCCTGTTGGATGTGTGTGTGGCTCTCTCCGTGGTGAAAATATGTGTGCATGTGTGGGATGGAGAAGTGGGAGACGGCAACACACTCTCTCCCTTCCTTTGCTAAGAAATATTGGTGACGTGGGTGAGGTGAGGAACAAGAACGACAACGAGACCGACGCCATAAGTAGAGAGAACAAGGACTTCCAAAAACAAGAACAACCACACAACTCACTGTAACCACAACGGCAATCCAAAAGAAGCAGCTAGCGGAAACAACAGCCCGTGGGCGAGCGACACTGTGTGAAAATGATCCAAGGCCGAGGTGCACTCACCAGCTCTCTCACCTTTCCCTCTTCTTCTCTCCATCTCGGTCTCACACACATTCACACTCACTCCATCTGTGTCACCAACACAGGCTGCAGAAACCACGTCGTGTAGTGCGCGAGTTTCTTGAGTTTGAGGTTCTCAAGGCCGTACATGACGTGCCGGAGAACGTACTTGTCGAAGAGGGAGCGCGGCCGCCAGTTGGGTTTGTCCTCGAGCAGCTGCAGCTTGCGCACCGTCGCACCGGTCGCCAGGCCAGGGCAGCTGTACGTCACTTCGACCGTAGGAATCTTGGTGGAGGCACCGCGTGCAGACAGCATCATGCCCTCTGCACGGCGCTGACTCGCCTCCTGCTTCTTCTTAGATCGCTCCTCGCGCTTCCTTGACTTGTTCGACTGCGTGCGTGACGTGGCGGCACGACTGTGACCGCCAGAGCTTCGCGTTGTGCGTGAGAAGACATCGTCTTCGTCGTCGGCGTCGTCGTCGTCGAAGTCGCTTGCGTCGTACTCGGAGTTGTCGCGGTCGTAGGATGACGTGCGCGCGTCTGTGTAAATGAGCTCAAAGGAGGTGTAGAGTATCCGCACCTGCTCCTCGCCCGCCAGCTCGCGCTCTACGCGCACGTCGACAGCGCCGTCAGTCTTAGCGCTTGCCGCCCCGTGCGACTCATCTACCTGGCCGATTTCCCACACGCACTGATGTGGCTTGCCGTCGCGACGGGCCATGACATAGCCGACGCCGTTGGTGATTGCCCGAGTCATGCGGCAGTGCCGATGGGGCAAGTTGATGAGCACTTTGAGCCCGCTCACCGACCGCACCACCTCCAAGTCGAAGGACAGCGAGTGCGCGTAGGCGGCTGACTTGTCGGCTTTCAAGTAGCAATTGTGGATGGCGATGGTCGAGAGCGGGTTGCCCTCGCGCACAGCCGCCATCGCGCTCGGCTCCGGGCTGCTCGCCGAGGCAGGGACCGCAGTAACAACGGTGCCCATGTATCGCATCAGCGTGGCGTATGTGATACAAGGTGGTGTAAAGCAGACGTGATTGGTGTCCATCACTTCGTACTGGTCCACCATGTAGTGCACGTCATTGACCACGAGCACGGGCTGGCCCCCCCCACCACCACCACCACGACCGCTGCCACTACCGAGCTTGGCAGAGCGCATGCTTGCGTCGCTCGTGTTGGAGGCAACTGTCAATTCACGTGAACTACTGGCGCCTTCGCTGCCGTAGTAATCGCCATTGTTGCCTGGCCGCATGAATGAGTTGGGCAACGTGGATGCCACGCGACGCCGCCCCGAGGCGACCGCCTTCGCCCCGCCGCCTGTGCTTGCACCGACGGCCCAGCTTCCATTCGACGTGCCCGACGCGCTGAGACTCGCCTGGAGCTCATCCTGATAGAGATGTGCGGCAAGCTTCAAGAGGTAGCGGTAGCTACGCATCGTGCAGGTCTCAATTTCTATTTTGCCCTGTACGACGAGAGGCTCGCTGGAGCCGCGTGTCCGTGCGACCATGACACCAGAGCTGGGCGGCAACCGCACAATCTCCGTGATACTGACAATGATTTCGTTCTTAAAGTAGAGCTTCACGCCACGGTAGGCCAACACACACGCCGCCGCCGCACCACAGAACGTGGCAACGCCCCTCACAACACGCATCGTGACTGACCAAGAACAACGAGCACGTGCGTGGGTGTGTGTCTCTCACTCTCTGTGATCAAATGCGTAGCAACGACGAGGGAGGAGGGAGGGATAAGGAAAGAAAGAAGAAAAAAAACGCACCAACCCCGTGTTTGAAAGACACCTTCGCACGCCCTTGTCGGCTTCCTTCTTTGCAAACAGAGACAACGCCTCTCCCGGGTCGCACACACACATATATATGCACGGGCGGTCAAAGGAGAAGAGTGAAGGAGTGTGTGTGGGTGGGGATGAGGAGTGAGGGGACACAATACGGTGGGCAGAGAGGGTGGCGTAGCACTGGCGCACGGGCTTGTGTGTGCGAGGGTGACCGCGTTGCCAGAATACGGCAACCGTGCCGGCTGACCACACACACAGACAGACAGACACATCGCGGAAAGACGGGCTGGCATTCATAGGTAAGGCAACAGGGCCCATCGTTGTGTTTCCGCCCGCGTGCCTATCTATCTACGATGTCTCTTGAATTTTCTTTTTGATGCGAACGGGACCGGTGATGATCCCGTCCTCTCTCTGTATCGCACTCATCATGACTTTTGAGTCGTGTCCACGCGGTGCCACGCCGTGCACACGAGTAAAAAACAAAAAAACACAAGACAAACACGACAACAACAACAGACCGGAACGACCGGGGGACCACGAGACCGACGCGGTGAAGAACAGCTGTCCCTGCCAAATCACAGCTTCGCCGGTGCGACCGTGCGGCCGTCTTGCTGAAGAACCTGTGTGCACTCACTCAGCGTCCGCGCGGGCGCGGTAGAGGCAGTATCAGATGCCTGGGAGACCTCTCCAGTACGGGAAGGCGCCGGGGTGCTGGTCGACGCGACGCCCTGGCGCGCCACACGACGCCACCACTCCTGCATCTTTGACTGCCAGCTGCCAAGTACCATGGCATCGTCCCGAGCCGCTGTCGTTGCGACGGCGGCACTGCGCGCATGAGTGGATGTTTCTGGCGCCTTCCTCACGTGGAAACCATCTCCGCTGCGTCTTGTCGCGGCGGCAGCCTCCAGAGTTGTCTTCTTCGGCACCGCCCCGGGTCTCTCCGTGACGACGAGGTCCGCGAGGAAGTGGCCGAACCGCGGGTCCAGCCACAGGTAAGGAAACCCAGGCAGCTGGGATTGGCTGAACGCCCATGCGCGCGTGAAGATGGTCGCCAGGACCGGGCACGTCGTCGTCTCGCTCGCGTCGCCATCATCACCAGCGGGGTGGCACGCGCCATGGTGCAGCCGCGCGCGGATGAGCTGCTCCGCGGCGTGCGACACCTGCGAGTTCATCTTGAGCATGGCCAGCGATGCCTCGGCCAGCGAGCTGGTGGGCACGGCGCCGCGACGCCCGTGCAGGGTGGAACCGGGGTGCAGCTTCATGCGCACCTCACGTAGTGCCTCAAGGGTCGCTTTGTTGTCGGCGTCTGAGCGGCGTTGGCTGACCGCCCCACCCGCCGTCGCAACGGCTGCGGTCACCGCGCTCGTGCCCAAGAGCGCATTGGCGATTTGATTCACACGGTCAGGCACACCGGCGAGACGCACAGGAGTCCCGACGGCACCCGCCGCACGAGCGGGTGGGGAGATCTCGTGTCGTGATGCCTGCGGGGTGCTCTGAAACGATGCGCTGGCGGACCACGCCGAGGTCGGTTGAAAGAGATCCACTCGGCGCTTGTCGCCTGTGAGTGGCGCTGGGTCGCGTGAATCTGCCGAGCTCGTTCGTGGTGCCTGCAGCGGCAGCAAGTCCCGGCACCGCTCGCTGGTGCAGAGGACGTAGGCGCAGGTCGCCGTGTAGAGGTCCGACATGTTGACGAGGCGCACTCCGGCACCGGTTGCCATGTAGCCCCTCACGAGCTGCTCAGCTGCACCAGACTCCGTGAGTGACAGGAACCACGGTCGCAGCGAAGGGGAGTGAGACGTCACCTGTCGTGGGGCCGCTGCCGCTGAGGGCGACACGCTCGGCACTGAGTTTGCGCGCGTGACCGACGTCGTGGCGATCGCCTCACGAAGGCGCCGACGCACAAAATATGTTTCGTAGCGCTGGAGGTGGGCCGCCGCCTCGCGCAGCAACATCTCGCGCCCCACAATACTCGCTTGGTGAGCCGCCACGTGACTCTGGTCGGCTGCGGCTCCCACCCGTGCCTTCGCCGCGAGGTCATCTAGGCACTCCCGCGCCGCCGCATCGAGCTGCAGCGCCATGATGGGGCCGCGCACATGCAGCGTGACGGCACGCATGTCGTCGAGCCAGACAGCCCGTGCGTGCGCCGCACCCACCCTGGCCTCTGCTGATGCTGCCATGGCCGCGTTGGCCTTGGCGACGAGTGGGACACCGCACCAGTTAGCCATGCCCGGCAGGAAGTAATCGGCGAGGAGCGCGGCGGCGCTGACGGGGTCCGTCACTACCACTGCAGCCTGGGCGAGCGCCTCCCGCGCGGTGGAGCGAGAGGCACCGTTGGCACCGACGCGCGGACAGACGGCCGACTCGAAGGGAAAATGATCACTCGCTTCAGCGAACACCACCGGTGCGTTTTCCGCTGACCGGACTTCCGCTGAACGCCGCGCCGCATCCGGTGATAGCAGTGACATGAGGGGCTCGAAGGCAAAGTCGTGTGGAATCGCATAAGCACGACAAACCCACAGCAGCATCACCGCCGCTGGGTCACCTTCCAGAGCCCGCACAACAAACACGGCAGTCGACGCGGGGCCGCGTTCGCCTTTTGCGTCGGACGACGCTGTGGTGCTGGCTGTCGTGGACGGCGGTGATGAGCTCTCCCGCTGGTATGCGGTGCTCGAGTCGATGGGCACGTACGCCTCACGAAGGGTTGAGGCGACCGCGTGCAGCCTCGGAGCCGCGGTGCCGTCCGCCGCGAGGGATGCTGCGTGGCGCACCGCGCTCTCCACGTGTGGCAGGAGCGCGGGGCATGGGTGCGCGTCGAGCACGGCAAGCACCTCCGCACAGAAGGTGTCCACCGCGACGAGTGGGGTCATGGTGCCGCGGAGGGCTTCCCAGCTACGTTGTCGCACGCGTCCACTGAGGTCGAACCAGGCGACGGCAGGGCCTGGTGGGGACGCGAGATGGCTGGTCGAGGCGGCGCTGCCAGCCGCGCCAGTGCTGTCATCCTGGGCCGGCGCCTGCGGACTTGGGGCCGGTGCGTCACCGTGCAGTGCTTGCTGGCGCAGTGCGTAGAGACGCCAGCGCTCATCTGGTGTCAGCTTGGTCCACACGTGCGTGCGGAATTCAGGCAATGTAGTCAGGTACGCGAGACGTGCCGCGAGTGCGGCAGCGAAGACCGATGGCTCATGTGACGATAGCATGGGCAATGCGCACACCTACGCCGAGACGAACGAGGCAGGGAACGGAAAAGAAAAAAAAAAAAGAATAACAAATCGATGAAGCACGGGAACCGGAAGAAAGGGAACACACACAGTCGCACACAACACTTGACGAACAATAAGCAAAGGAGACCAAGCGGACAAGCTTCCGGAAGAAAAAATAATAATCAATCAATGTAACGAGACATCAGATCGGAGTGGAGAGTAGGAGAGAGAAATGACAGTTGCCGCCACCGCACACGTGTGTGTGTGTGTGTGGGCTGAAGGAGTCGCACAAGGCATGGCGTACAACGACGCGCCTGTTGATTGAACACGTACGTGCGCACGCAAACAACACTACATCATGACACTGCTAAACGCGCCGTTCTAGCTCGTCTGGTTAGCCCCCCTCACCCACCTTCCTCTGTGCACGGGTCTGCATTCACTAGTCACTGGGTTGTCGCGCTGTGACATCTGAATGGCGGTGAACTACACACGTAGTCGACCGCCATGGGAGAAAACAAAAAGGGGAAGAACAGTGAGAAAGAAAGAAGGTGCACGAACAAGAGAGCACTGACCGAGTCACCGGTGAAAAAAGCAAATAGGCAAGAGACAACATCCGTAACCACAACTGGCTCGTCAGCGTGCGTGCGAAGGTTCGAGCACACCGCCAACAAGGGCGAAATGCCCGAGTTCCGTCCCCGCGGCAATCATGAAGCGCATCCTTGTCGCCTGACTCACCGTGACAGGCTCGCACCACGACGCCACGCAGTTCACCACACCCACGCGCAGCTGGTCTTGGTGGTTGTACACGCCCGCTTCGCGGGCGGCGATGCGCCTGATCGCCGGTGCGCTCAGCTCGTACCAGCCCTCTTCGTTCTCTTCGACTTCTTCCTCGTCGGTGCTGGAGGGCTGTGTCGTCGATGCGGCACGCGCAGACGCGTTCAGGTACTGCGCGGCGTGCATGTGCACAATCTCAAACGCGTCAAACCCAAGCTCTGAGAAGGCCGGCTCAGGAAACGGCATCCCTCCGGTGGCGTAGGATGGCTGCTGGTGAGCGCGTTCGGGTGCTGCTGCGTTGGTGGTGCGGGGGCTGTCGGCCGCGGTGGCGATGCACAACGGAGAGAAGAGCTTCCCCCACTGCCGTGCCGCGCCGCGCGTGGCGCCTTTGCTCACGCGCCCGACGCCGTCGAAGAGAGTGACTTCCTCGGCACCCGACGTGTCCCCTGTGCCGTCACGAGAGCCCGCGTGGGCGATGACAGACAGAGGCGCGACTGCGAGCAGCAGCTGGTACGCCTCCCAGATGACGGGCAGAGGACACACACCGCAAAGTGCCTCGAGAACGGCACGACGACGTGCCTCATGTGAGGCGCTCGTGGCGACAGAGGTCAGGTGCGCCAGGTCAGTTTCACGAAGAAGTGCGGAGGCTGCTGCTTGCCCCATTTCCTCCCCAGCTAGGTGAGATGCTGCGGACACGGAGGACGACTCGCATCCGTCGTGCGCCGCCGCTGTTGCGAGCGACACCAGGGGGATGCCATCGGCCCCACTGGTCGAGGCGCGCTGATCGTCGCCGTCCTCCGCAGCGCGCAGTGCGTGTGTTGCGGCCTTGATGAAAACGGTCGACGCGCTGAGCCCGTCCGGCTCATCCGCAGAGGTTCCCTTCGCCTCACTGCCGCTATTGCCGCTGCTGTTGTCGGGCACGAGGCAATCGTCACCGTCTTCATCGGTGGTGCCCTCCACTGACGCACACACGCCTCGCCGCAGACGAGCGGTGCCGCACCCTGACGGGGCCCACTTGCCAATTGCGTCAACAAGATCGTCGACGCAAACGGAGTCGGGTGGCTTGACGCGGGTGCCCACGTCGTCGTCGTCGTCGTGCGCTTCCGTCTTGCACGCGTCCTCTGTGGCGACGTGCGTGGGTGGACAGCCTTCCAGCTCTGCCAGGACGGACTCGACGAAGCGGGCTGGCGCGTTGAGTGTGGTGACCGTCAGCCGGTCCCCACTCAGCGCGTGAAAGACGAATAGCTGGTGAGCCAGGCCACCAACGGTCAACACCACCATCTCCTCGTCAAGGGTGGTGAGGCTGCACGGCAAACAGTAGATGGGCTGCTTCACCGCCTCTTCGTGCGTGGGAATGACGGCGTTGGCGGTGAAGGGCGAGGCCGGCGAGGGGAGTGTTGGGCACACCGGAATGACCCGCACGACGTGCGAGTGGAACGTATCGAAGATCAGACACGCGTAAAGGCCCGGGCAGTACGTGAGGGGCGACGCGTGGCTCGTGTACTGCCGGTACGGGCCAACGGCCGCCATGACAGCCAGGTAGCGACCGTTGGCGCTGCTGGGCACGAGACCCGTCGCGGACACCTCGCGAACCACCACCGTGGTGTTGGCTGTGGTCTGCTGCGGCCGTGCCTTCTCGCTGGTGGTGGCGGTGGCGAGGCCATCCGCGGCCTGTGCACCCTGCCTGTGATGGACGTCGGCAAGGTAAGAGACAGCCAAGGCATCGCGCTTCAGCTCGGCGAGAGCCCGAGCGGGTGGTGCACCGCCTTGCGAGCCTCCGCGCCACTGCGTTATCCACTCAATCGTCGTGGTGATGTGCGTCTCGACGCACCGACGAGCAAAGCGCCGGCGTGCCTGTGCGGTGGCGTCATCGTGGGACGGCGACGCCGAATCCCACCGCGGCTCGCCGGACAGCTGCAGCGACACGAGGCTGTACAGGGGCCCACCCACGCCGATGCGCGGGTCGTGCCGCAGCTTCTGAATCCCGCCGGCACGGCACAGTGAAGGGCCGACATCAGTGAAGACGAGGCACGCGTCGGCCATGTACCAGACAGCGGGAGGGGTGACGAAGCGCACCGAAGCCCCGCGCATCGGCGACGGTCGCGATCGGGCCCGCGCACATGGGCTTGTATGCTGACAGCGGTGTCGCCGGCGCTGTGACGAGCGACGTGCGTGGTGCCGTCCGGTGGTGGGCGCCGCCGCCGTCGCCACGGTACGAGCTGGAAAAAACCAAAAACTGCCTGCCTCCTCCTCTCCCTCCGAGTCCAACCCGCGCGGACTGTCGAGCACGTCTGCCACGGCTGTGCTGAGCGACGCCTCGTCGTCCTCTTCCTCGTCGCCGTCTGTGGGGCTCTCAGAGCGGGACCCGGGGCGTTGTGGATGCGTGCCCATCGTCGGCTCTGTCACCTCCTTGTCGCCGTCGGGATCAATGACGACCGTCGTCGGCGCACGTGCAAGTGCACGGTGTGGCGAGGGGCGCCGCCGCAGCAGAAGACGACCCACGCGTTCAGCACCGCGGGAGGCCACTGCGCGGGCCACGCTACCGGTCCGCCTCAGCGTTCTCACCACCGTCCGTGGCAGAGGCAGCACGAGCGGCGCGAGATCCGCCCCTGTCGTGGCGGTGATGGTGTCAGCGGCGACTGAGGCCATGTCCGTCGAGCGGCGGGTCGGGGTGGTGGCACTTTCCCACACGGCCTGGGCTTGCCGGAAGCGCACCGTGCGCTGCCCCGTGAACGTGGCGCCGGGGAGCGCCTTGTCGGCGAGCGAGTTTTTCGAGAGCAGATCCGCCTCCGCCGCAGTCTCTTCCTCGGTCATCAACAGCCGCGAAGACTCAGGCAGACCACGGTTACCGACCTCGACGACGCTTGCCTCGCCCTGAACATCGTTGTACGACACACTTCCAACTTCGCGCGCGGCGTTGATGAGCAAGAGGTTGCCGTCACTGTCAATGACATAAACGCCGCCCATAAGCGCGGAGAAGACGAAGCCTTGTATCGATGCGCGTGTCGTGATGCATTGAAGCACCACGCCAGAGGCGGGCTCCCAGCGGTAAATCTCGTCGCCGCGCGTGCTACTGAGACACTGAAAGGCGGCGAGGTGCGCGCACGCGCTGAGATACCAGGCGGCCTTCTCACCCGTCAAGGTGCCGTCCACCGCATACCGCCGCCACAGTCGCTGGACCTGCTCGTGCTCCAGCTGACGGGTGGGAGTCACATCGCGCGGTGGTGCGGCAGTCTGCGCATGACGACGCAGCACGGCCGACGGTGAGCGCCAGAAGCGCGTGTCCAGCCACTGCGTTTCCTGAAGCGGCATGTCAGCAATGCGGTATGACGCATACAGGCGGTCCGCCGAGGCACCCGTGCACCAGACCTGGCTCGTCTCTTCCCGTGGATCGACCTGCGCACCGGCGTGCAGCGAGAACAAGCAGACCGTGCCCGTGGCATCTGGCATGTACGGCGCCTCGGGCTCATCGGCGCCCCACACCGCGGGCTGGAACTGCACCGAGGCCACCAGGAAGCGGGAGTCTGGCGAGAAGGCCAGACTGGTGTCGCACGGCGTGAACCAGCGCGGGTGGCGAGGCAGATCCGGCAGTACCACGTCTAGGACGAGTGTTTCGCCGCCTTCGGAGGCAGCCCCTCCACACGCCTTCAAGGTGTAGACAGCGAGCCGACCACGCGTTGTGAGGAGGGCGAGGAGGCCGCGGCACGGCGACACGCGCACCTGCTGCACCTCTTCCTTTAACGCGTCCTCGGGCGAGTCAAAGCAATCGTCCGCGGAGCTGTATTCGCTCACACTGGCCTCCTCGTCCTCGTCCCCTTCGCCCTCTTCTTCTTCCTGCGAAGCCTCTTCCTCATCGATGGTGCTGGAAGTGTCCATGGATACCACTGACTCTTCATCCATGACACCTTCCACTGCATCAGAGAGTGATTCTGTGGCGGCGGCGTCGCTGGTGACCCCAGCACCTTGATCCGCAGTTTCGGTAGGGAGCGGCAACTCATCGGTGCGGCTGAGCGGCTGATCGGCGTGCACCTGTTCCGCTGCCGTCTCCGGCGCCATGAAGGTGGACGACGAGGTGTGTTGTGCGGGGATCATGTCAGCAGGCCTCGACCCACCGGCACGGCGTGCACGGCTGTCCAGCAGCGCCAACTGCACGGAGGTGGCGAACTTCAGTGGGTGGTCCTGTAACTCGAGAAGCGTGCGCTGCTGTGCAAGGGCACACTGTATTTGCTCGCGACGTGAGAGAGGCTCACATCCCCACTGCACCTCGTTGTCGCTCACCTTGCCGGTCCTGTCGATACTGGTGGAGGTGTGCTCCTCTGACTCGATACGACGCAGGCGTGAGAGGGTACGTGACGACAGCTGGCCAAGCGCGATTGACCGGCACAGCACGTCGCGGCGCTGTTGGATTTGGTGTGGGCGCAACGACGAGGACGCGCAGGCTTCGACCGGAGGCCGCACGGCAGCGATCACGGCCGAGCCACAGGCGTCATGGAGCACTTCGCACAGGCTTGCTTCCAGCTCTACCGCCGACGACGGCTGGCGGATGAGGGGGTGGGCGCGGAGGGAGAGCAATAACCGAGCGCGCGTGAGCGACAGATGCTGGCGGAGCGCGGCGACAGGCCCATCACCGCGGCTGCCAGTGGTGCCCACGTCCTCCATCACCGATGCCGGTATGTGGCGTAAACAGAGCGTGGCCCACGCGGCAAGCACCACGCCCATGCACGACAGCGCCTGAAGCCGCCGAGTCGACGCGACCTCAGAGGCGCTGGAATCACCAGCGGCCGGACCCAACGTGGCGGTGGGGGTGGTGGTCGTGAGGACGCACTCGGTGATCGAGACCACTGCCCACATCAGAAGTCGTACACGACAGACGGTTCGCAAGCTGCGCAGTGTTTCACGCGCCGCCGCGTCCAACGAGGTGCCTACCACCGTCTGCTTCGTCGCCGTACGCTCCATCTCCCTCGCGCCCCCCAGCTCCGCTGCCGCAGTAGGCGACGAGAACGAGGCCAGCACGTGCGCCATCTCGCTCACCAAGGACTGCCAGGCGGGCTCGGCGGGCACGCGCGACACCCCGTGGTTGGTAGTCTCCATCCCGTGGAGCGCGCTGCGGTGCAGGATCCACGACTCCAACGCATTCGCGCGCGACTGCCAGAGCGGAAGTGCGCGTTGCACGGCTTCGGCAAAGTGAGCGGCCTCGAGGGTGTCGATACGCGACGGGGTCTCTGCTGTGTGGCCGCCACTCGCCACATCCGCAGAGGATAGGGTGGCGGTCAAGCACACCAATGCCTGCACTTCTCCTTGCAGTGCCATGATAGCGGACACGAGTGCGCTCACAGGAGGGTCGGTCGAAGCAAGCCCAACGTCCACCGCGAGCGCGTCCTCGGCGAGCAGGAGCTGTCGCCACTGCATGCGCGCGAAGCAAATACAAATCGCCACCAGCGGTGCCTCGTCGCGGTGCGTGGATGACGTGAAGAGCGCTGTGAGCGCCCCGGCAAAGTGTTCGAGCGCGGTGGGAAGCTCATCGACAGCCGCTGGCACCGCGGTGATGCAGCGAGCTACTGCTTCCAAAGCAGAGGACGCATACTGCACTTTGTGGTTGTCGGTCGCAGAGCCCTCCCACCAGCCTCCGGCGGCGCGAATGTGAGCTGGCCATTGATCACTGTGGCTCTCAAGAAGTGCCTCGAGAACGTCGTCATCGCCTTCGCACTGCGCCGCCTCGGTGTCTGGCGAGTGGCCGTCCACCTCCACATGTGGGTCGACGTGCTGCGGCCCATGCGGCGCCGTCCCTCGCGAAAACTCTGCGACCTCTGTGACACTGGCGATGGAGGACGGTGATTGATTTTGCTGGTGCACACCCTGAGCCGCTGTGGTGGGGTGGTCCTCCCCGGTTGTCTCCGCGACCGGCTCTGGGGGTGTAGCGGCGCGTGGACCGGCCCGGGCTTGCAGCTCGCGCTGAAAAGACTCGACCGTGTCGGAGAAACCAAGGCTGCTGAGCAGCTCATGAAGAAGTGAAATGGTTGCCGCCGTCGGCACCGGCTTGGGATCGACCGGATTCATCGCGGCGGCAGAAAAACGCTTCTCAACAAAGGGCAAGTGAGAAGAAGAACAACGTGAGAAAGTGATGCACTGGATTGGTGGTAAGGTATCGAAGGACCAACGAATCAGCTAGACTGACAACAGCAGGGACGCGTCTCGAATCTCTTGCTGACTTGTCTCTGCGTCCGTCCCGATCTGTTTGTCACGCGCACTTGTCGTTGCGCGAGCGGATCAGTCCCCGGTATGTGTGAAAGAAGAAGAAGAAAGGTGAAGCAAAGCAATGACCAGCTAGTGAGTGAATCACTCACCAGACAAGAAAACTAAAAAAAAAAGTGACAAGCGAGTGAAGAACAACGGATCCTCAGAGGAAAAAAGAATCGGACCTTGAGCACGACACAGCAACGATGGCGCCGAGCGGTGCCGCTGCTAAATAGAGAAGGAACGTAGATCACAGGGAGCGTGTGAGAGGGTTGGTGGACGGGATGCGTGCAACGTGCCGGTAGTAAGTGTATGGGAGAGGAGAGAGAAGTGACGAATCAACCCGAGACGGCTGACGAGAGAGAAGTTGACTCTGCTGCGCACAGTGAAAGGTAGCGTGGGCTCTCGTGTGCATGTGTATTTTTGTTTGTCTGTGGGACATACACACATGCACGCGTTAACACACACACACACACACCATCACACATATGCATAGAAGTAAATAGAAAAGAGAGAAGAATCGATCATGAGACACAAAAACGCGCGCTTACGGTGCGACATCCATGCGAGCTTGGAGCTCGTCATCGATCTTCTTCAACAGCAGAAGGAGCTGTAAGAACTGGTCCTTCTCCAGCGACGATCCCCACGACGGGATCAACGCCGGCACGCGCACCACCGCGTCGTCCGCAGCAGACGTGGTAGATGGCAACGCGCGCGAGGCAGCATCGGAGGCCGAGAGTTTCCCCGCCGATGGCACAGACACCGTAGGAGGCGCCACGTGCCGGCCAGCCACTGTGCCTGCCCCCCGATCTGCCAAGGCGGGCTGCGGTGGTGAAGACGGCGCGGGCAACGGACTCCGACGCCCTCCTGCAGGCGGCCCCACACGCGCCCCTCGCACGGACGTGACGGAGAATATGCCGCCTGACGCCGTGGCCGCGGTGGTGCCACTGGCGGTCGTGGCGCGGCTGAGGCTATCCGCGACGCACGACACCGGGACCATCGCAAGGCGCGGCAGCTGGACGCGTTCTTCGTCGACGTCGACCAGGTAATCCTCGATGAGATTGTGCGCGTCGCGCAACTGGCCCTGACGAACGTGGAAATCCGCGGCGTTCAGCACCATTGCCGCGTACACAGGGTCGTGTGGGGAGAGACTCAGCTCGGCATCATCAATGGCCTCCTGGTAAAGTGCACTCACGTCAGCGGACGTGTGCACAGTGGGGTAGCGGAAGCGATGGTGATGCACCAGCGCCGGCACATCTACCACCGAGGCGGTGTTCGTCGTGCTGCTCGCCATGACGTCCCGGGCCGGCACCCGCCCGCTCCGGCTCAGCGCGTCGCGCATGTCGCCGACGGAGTGGCTGCGAGAGCGACCCGCGTGGCTTGACGCCGAGGTATCCCCACGCATTGCGCCGTGCACGTCGCTGAAGTCAGGCATGGTCACCTGAGGGCGGGACAGGGGATAGTCGTCCTCGACGTCGACGTCAGCACCTCTCGCGGCGGTGGTCGCCAACGGTGTCATTCCACGACTGTGGTCCGCGGCGCGATCGCTGGTGTCGCGGCGCATCTCTACCCCACTCGCCCCGCCGCCGTCCTCGTCGCCGGCAGTGCTGAGGTCGAGCAGGCTGGGCTGACGAGGCGAGACACCGCGTGTGTGGGGTGTGAAGAGGGAGGCGAGCAGGTAGACAATGACATCTTCGCCGAGCCCACGCACCGTCGCCGCGATCGGGCGCGTCAGCAGGAAGTGACGGGGCGGGCGGAGACGCGTGCCCTGGTCCAGCAACGCGCGCGCGGCCCGCACCCCAGCAGGCAGACCACTACCGTCCGCACCGAACCTTGGAGAACCCTTGTGTGGTGACGCGCCGTTGTCGGCCGCCTCGCCTGGTCGGTAAGGGCCCTCCACGATCTCCACCGCACAACCGGGCACGACCAGTGCGTGGGGATCAGCCCTCGGCACCGCAAACTTTTCCGCGCTTTGCGGCGAGGCGGACCAGAGACCGGCGGCCGGAGACATACCGTCCGTGCCAGAGACGGCGGCACTGTCGTCCGTCCGTGTGGCTACCACAGCGGACGGTGACGGGCCCACATGTGCGGGAGGCGACACCGTCTGAGTCGTCGGGAGTTTTGACTTCTTTTTGTCGGCTTTCTTCTTTGCCTTCGCGGTGCCATCCCTCCCACCATCTGCTGCGCGCACACCCGTCCCTTCCGTGCTGTCAAGCACCATTGGCGGCGGAGAGGTGGTGGTGGGCAGCGATGACGACGTCGGCAGCGGCCCTTGCACCGGTGATGTCGCCGGCTCCGGCGGTGTGAGGGCGTCGGCCTCACCGGTCATGCCGTGCCAGACGGCCGTGGGGTGCAACCCTTCACCTTCCACGCCACCGTGCGTCGGGTCGAGCATGTCTGCAAAGCGCTCGAGAAGGCCCTCCTCAAGCAGTAGCCGGTACGCGTCGCACACCCACTTGCGGTAGTAGAGCCATGTGCGCCGATCCGCCACGTACACGGCGGGGATGAGCCAGTCCAGCAACGTGCTCACCACGCGGAAGGTGACGAGCGTGATCTCGCCGCACACCTGATTTTCCATGTGCTCAAGGGCGTCAAGTGCGTCACGGACCCGTGTGAGGAGGTCATCGACTTCCGCGGCCATCATGGCGGGTATCACCACCCCCAACAGCCCGTCGTCCTTCTGCGGTGACGAGGACAACGAAGGACGCGCACCGCACGCTGCCGGATCGTGCGGGGCAGGCGCCGTCGTGGTGACACCGGGGGCAGCGGCGGCGGCGGCGGCGGCTCTGTCGGCGACGCTGCTCACATCGTCCCACGTACGCTCCTCCGGTGCTGGCTCCCCAACGTCGCCGTGCCGCCGGACGAGCTGCAGGTGCTGCTCCACAAGTCGCTTCATCTCGAACGCGACGTCCAACGTCGTGGAGGCGAAGGACACGTTCGCCAGAGCCTCGCCGGAAGCGGCGGCGTTGTCGGCGGTGCTCGCCTCATCGTTCAGAAACGTGCTGGTGACACGTCCACCAAGGCCAGCGACGGAGTGTGCCAAGGACGGCGGCGGTGTGGCTGAGTAGGAGCCGAGCTGCTCGCCCGCGCCGGTGCCCAATGCCGACACGTACGAGTAAAAGCTCTCCGGTGGCCCCGCGTTTTCTTGAGCGAGCACGCCGGGTCGGGAGGCAAAGAAGGAGGCTGTCAACGACCCGGCAGGGAACGTGCCTCCGCCACCGCCGCTGACGACAGCGGGTGTGGATACGGGCGTTGTCGCCGTCCCCCCACCACCGAGCCCGGCGGACTGCACCGACGTGAAGGAGAAGTTCATCAACTGACTCGCGGCCGCAATGGTGCCGAGAATGTTGCCATTGTTATTGTTGCTTGAGAAGCTGGCGTTGGCGTACGACGGGTGGCCTGGTGCGGGGCTGTCCTTCACCGAGTCGCTGGGCCGCCCCTCCGCCGCCTCCTCGCCATCCAAGACACGGCCGGTGTTCTCAGCGCCGTCGACCGCCTCCAGGGGGACGTCACCCATGCTGTTGTCGAGTGTGAGCCGCACGTCGTCCGCGGTCGGTGCCGAGGCGAGCCGTGCCATCGCCTTCTCTTGTTGGTGCGCATAGTCGGTGAGCACGACCTCCCATGACAGGGCGGAGACGAAGAAGTGCATGATGACATCGGCCGGTACCAGCGCGTGGCTGGGCAGCGGTGGGAGGCCTGCCGCCCCACCATCCGCCCCGCCAGCAGCACCGCCACCTGCCGTCGGGTTCAGCGACGCCCCCTCGCGGTCCCGTGGGCGCCGTGCACCACTGCGCTCGTCACGCGGCCTGCTCGCCGCGGGATCGCGTGCCGAGGTGGGCGAGACCGCGGACAGCGCGTTCGCTGAAGCACACCCCGGCGGCAGGGGAGCATCCTGTGCGGTAACGCCCTGCGCGAGCCGGCTCAAGTCACTGGTGAAGCCCAGCACGGTGGTGCTCGTGCCGCCGGTGTCGTCCATCAGCGTGGTGCTGGCGGTGGCGGAGGTCGGTGTGGCATCACCGGCGCTGTCTGTGAGCGTGCTGCCTGCTGGTGCCGCGCAGGTCGATGCCGCGGACTGAGCCGTGCCCACCGCCGCGTCGCACACGCGCGCCGCGATGACGGGTGCCAGCGCCGTCACGGCCTCCAAACCCGCGCTGTACGAGCGCAGCGACGGGCACAAGGTGCGCAGCATGTCAAGCGCGGCTGTGGACGGGAGCGGGAGAGCGTGCAGCAGCCGGTTCGCCACGCTCTGCGTCTCTGGGCTGGTCGTCATAGCCGGTGGCGGTGGTGACGACACGGCCTGCTCCGCCGCCTCTGCGCTGCCGCTGCTATGGGGATCGTGGCTGCCAGCACCGACAGCGGTGGGCTCGGCCTCGGTGCCGTACAGAAGTCCTTCTAACAGCACGACCAGCGAGGTTTGAATGGCAACCCAGAAATCCCAGTGCAACGATGATATCATGCCACCACCGTTCACCGCACCACTGTCTCGCAGCGAGGCCTGCAGCTGCCGCAGACACAGCTCGGCAGCACCGAGTGGTTGACTGGCGTCCGCAGAGGTGGCGGCGGACGGTGCGACGGTGTCACGACGTGGGTGCTGTTGTGCGCTGCGGCTCTGCGGACGCGTACGGCTTGGGCGGCCACCAGCGTCACGCGACGGCCGCAGACCTTCCTCCACCCGAGCTGGTGAACCTGCCAGAAGCAAGGCCAGCAGTGCCTCCATGTCCACTATGCCCACGTGACCGGTGAGCAACGACCAGAACACCTCTTCCCAGAGCTGCTCCATCACTACCGTGGCCGTGCCGCTCGCGGGTGCACGCTCGCCATTCTCACGTGAAGTTCCGCCATCCATACCGGTCGCGGCGAGTGCCGCGCTCGGTGTGATGGGCGCCAACATACTGTCATCGGTACCGCGGACGCTGGCGCCAAGGCTGGCGCACGTGCGTGCCCCGCGCGACGGTGCGAAGAGTGATGGTGGCCGCCGTGAGTGGTGCCGGCCTCGACTCGCTCTTGTCGTCGTCGTTGTGGTCACCGGCGCATCTGGCAGAGAATGCGGCGGTGAATGTGAACGCGGTGCGTCGGTCGATGGTGCGTCCGCCCTCAGTGTTGCTGTGCGAACGGCTGCCGCTACGTTCTCGTTCGATGCCACGCCAGCGAGAACGTGCAGATGGCCTGGCAAACACCACAATGGACTATGCTCTCCCGCAGAGGATGCAGGCTCGGCCGGGTCGCTGTGCCCGCCAACGTCGGACTGCCGAACGCGCGTCGCGCCTTCGGCATCGCCGTGCGCCTCAGCAGAGTCCGGATGCTCCTCGGGCAGGTACGTGCTCAGGTCCCCTGGTGGTCTTTGGCGGTAACCGCTGCTTCCCGAGACCGCCGTGCCGCGGGTCAACTTCCGCTTGAAGTTCTCGCGCAACACGCTCTGCATCGTGGAGCAGCTTTGCGGGTTGCGAGTGGTGAAGGAGGCGTTCGCCATGAGCACGAGCGAGTCGGTGAGGTTGTCGGGCGAGAGCGGTGTGTGCGACACCATGGGGGCTGCAGTGAGGGGAGATCCACTCTCCGCGAAGCTACTGCCCCACGCGGATGAGACGAGGGAAAGGGTCGGACCTGGCAGCGGCCCTTCGCCAGCGCGACGGTGCGTGTATGGGATCAGAAGTAGCGGCGACTCACGCGAGAGCAGCGACCTGCCGGATGCCGTCGGCGGCACCTCTGACGACGAGGATTGCGCGGCACTGGGTGCGATGACTGCGCCAGGCCCCCGCGTGATGGACGGCACCTCCGCAGGAGTCGACTGACGGTCCGGTGAGCTTTCCTCGTGCGCCCGCTGGCGAAGCGCGGCGACAGTCCACACGCGCGCTTCGCACACCTCTTGCAGCACCCCACAGCGTTCTCGGAGACCTTCGAGGAAGGCCGCGCACTCCTTCAGAAGCTGGTGCTTCTCGGCGAGCTGCCGCCGGTGGCGCACGAGTCCCTCGATCAGCATGTCGTAAGCACACACAAAGAGCCGCCGCTCCTCTTCCTGGAGCGATGCATCCAGCCGCGCCAGGGTAAACATGAGCTCGAGCATGTACGTGTACGCGGTGGCGGTTTTCATCTGCTCCAGCGTCCGCAGCAACGGCGTGAAGGCGGTGCGCAGGCTCTCCGTCACACCGGGCAGCGAGGATGCGGCGCCGATCGCCGCCGTACCACCAATGGAAGAACTCATTCCGATATACACAAGTCACTTAACAGGTATGACAAACAGCGGAAAACAAACTAAAAAAAAGAAGAAAGTCTCAGGATGAAGAACAACAACAGCACCTGAGAAGATACACACACGTGCAATCCACCACAGCCACTCAGCCGGTGTACGTCAGTGAGTGAGTGCGCGTGTTTGCGAGGCACAGTACAGCAGGCCAATGACACGGGAGTTGGGGTAAGGAGAGGTGTGGGTTGCACAGAAGTTTGTACGTCGCGGCGCGACGTGCAGGTGCGTGGTGTGGTCGGCCCTGTGCTGGTACACACACACACACACACACACCCAAGGGCACGTGTTCATCCACTGCGCTGCATGAAGAACGGGGAAGGGGACAACAAAATGACTGAGTGAGACGAGAGACGCGCTGGGGCGGTGTGTCGACGCCTCAGCCGTCCTCGCACGACCAGACGCGCGATGCCTGGTGCTCCGCGTGAACGTCGACATGCGCTCACTCACAACAGGCGCATGCTTCTCCTTTCTTCCTCATTTACGAACAACGCACAATCGCTGTGCAGGTTAGTTAGACGTCATGGATGAATCAAGTGAAACAAAACAACACAACAACAACGACAGCAACCCATACGCACACAAGCAAGGCAGAGGGAGGACGAGGCGAAGAAAAGCAAAAAAAAAAAGGTAGGTTAGTGTTAATCGAACTTGTGCCTTGTCTTTCTCCCCCTCCTATTAAATCACCGCAGCTGTGACGACCTCCGACGGCGTGGACCGAGTACTTACCTAAGAGAGAGAGAGAGAGAGAGACGAAGAGAGAGGTGGAGAAGAGGACTGCGAGAACTCTCCTTCTTCTGTGACCTTCTTTCACTTTCTCATTCCGTCTCTCTTTCTGGTGGTTGCCTATTACGTGATGGCTAACAGGTGAACACACACACACACACACACCCGTACGGCGCCGGCCGCCGTGCTTCTCGTTGTGTGCTTCCTGGACTTCACCGCGCAGTGGTGGCGGCTGCACCTGTGCCTTCTGTCGCCTCCGCTTCGATCTTGGTGATGGGGGCTTTGTTCATGCGCGCTGTGTCGATGAGGTACTGCAGAGAGAAGGCGTTCTCCGTCGACAGCTGCACCAGCATGCGGTGCTGATAGAGACTGCGCAGGAGGGTCTTGAGACCCGGCAGAACGCGGCTGTTGTCCTGCGCGTAGCTGCCGAACGGCTCGCCGGAGTGCAGCAGAACCGACTGAGCCCACAGCAGCGCGTGCTCCAGACCAGGGCTGCGATCGACCTCGTTGCTGATCCACTGCACCAAGATGCCGAAGCTCACGGACGGCGTCGAGGCCACCGCGACGGGGATCGCGCTTGGCGGCATGCGACGAAGGCACTCCACGCCGAGCAGCTCGTCGCCCAGTGTGAGGGCACCAATGAGGGCCATCACGTGCTGACCGCTTCGCACCTGCGCCTTCACGCTCTCCGTCGTCACGTTGGCCTGGAGCTGCTGCGGCTGGAACACAGGCCGTGCCACCCGTGTGGAGAAGACGAGCAGGCCGTCCGTGGTGGCCGCGACGAACTCCGACCCGGTGGGGGCGAAGGCGACATCCATCGTGCGCGCGACCAGTTCGGTCTTGCGCTTGCCGGTGGCGAAGTGCCGGTGTCGACTGCCGGGCATCTCCATGATCTTGCGGCGGGCAAGGTGCTTGTCGTCGTCTTCGACGTCAATGTCGCCGAGAAAGCCGGCCTCTGTCATGCTGCGCCACTGGTACTGCTCCTCCGCCCCGAGCACATCGAGATTGGTTGTGACGGGCCACTTCCGCAGGAGGAATCCCTGCGCCGCGTTGTACAGCACGATCCACTTGGAGTCCCCGCCAGCAAGGATGCGTTCACCCTCCGGGGAGAAGGCGATTCGGCGGAAGTGCGTGTTGGTGTTCGCGGACTGCGGCCCGACCGCCTTGTTCCATCCACCCGCGGCATCGAAGGACGTCTGGAACGTCTTGAGCAAAATCGGCTCCGTCGCGAGCGCCGTCTCGTAGACGCTGATCTCCTGCTTCGCCGTCAGCACCGCCATCCGCCGACCGCTGCTACTGTACGCGACGTCCAGCACCTCTGTGCCAATGTCCAGCACCTCACCGTCGCCTTTCAGCCGCTCGCCACCGTCGCCGACGTTGTTGAACAGATCCCAGAAAACAATGTTGTGGTCGACCGAGCCGGACGTCAACGTGGTGCCGGAGGGGTGGAAGGCCAGGCATGCGATGGGGCCCTCGTGACCTTGAAGAATGTCCACAACACGCCCGGTTTGCACCGCGAAGAGAAAGATCTTGTTCATGACGCTGCTGCCGACGGCAAGGATCTCGCCTGACGGATCGACGGCGATGCACGAGAGCTGCGACTGCTCGGGCGGGCTAAAGACGCGAAATTGCCGCAGGCGCACGAGGTCGTAGCCCCGCGCGGTGCCGTCAAGGCTGGAGGTGAAAAAGGCATTCGTGGCGGAGCTGGTGGCGATGCCCGTGATGCCGCCCTGATGTTCGGTGAAGGTCACGAAGCACTGCCCGGAGCTTGCCTTCCACACCTTCACCTTGCCGTCGTCACCGCCGGAGATGATGTGGTTGCTGTCGGCCGTGATGGCGGTGCGGGCAATGTCGTAGTAGTGGGACTGCTCCTTGAGCACATAGGCCTCCGCACGCCAGTCCCAGACAAGAAGCTGCTTGAGGTGCGCGCTGCCAAAGGCGATGAAGTCCCCGCTCGGTGAGAAGCGTGCGGCAGTGAGCGCCTGAGCGGAGATGGAGAGCAGGTGAATCAGCGGAAACTGGTCCTCAGTGCCAAGCAGGGGCGACGAGGACGTGCCCTCCGCTGCGCTCGTCGCCGCGGCGTTGGCGGCCTCAGCGCTGCCGGGGAGGGAGTGAACCGCGAAGATGCCGGTGTTGTACCCCAGCGCCACGATGCCACGACCGCGGTGAAAGGCCGTCACGGAGACGTTGCCCTTGTGCGTCAGCATAAACTTGTGCTCGACCTCAAACGCGTAGCGGAGAATGGGCGGCAGGTATGTGTCGTCCACAGTGGACACGCGGACGCCGTCCAGCTGAAGCTGCTCGAGGCGCTGGCGCTCCAGGAAACTGCGCGGGACCTTCTCGCCGTCCTCGTCTTCTTCGTCTTCCTCACCCTCTGCCACGCGTGCATTCATGTTGCCCACTGCAATCGCGCGTAGCACTTCCTTGCGTGTGAGCTTGGTGCGCCGCCATGTCATGGCGACGTTGTCCGCTGAAATACTCAACACACGCGTCGCGTCCTCGGCGGTGAACCACGCACTCAGCACACCACTGCGGTGACCGACGAGAGCATTCTGCTGAATCGCCGTGCCCTTCACCTGCAGCTTGCCCTGGCGCGGCACGATCTTCATGCGGGCATCCTGTCCACTCACGAGGATGTGCTCGCTGTCGTCCGTCCACTCGATGTTCGCAATGGGCAACGTCAAGACGGCGTGCAGGTTCTCCACACGGTGGCAGCCATGGAAGCTCACGACGCGCTTCGCCGGCGCCGTGTAGACCTGCAGAGTGGTCTCGAGCGCGAGCGCGACGTACTTGCCGCAAGGGCTAAACTTGACTGTGGAGATGGTGCATGTTGGGGGGAACGAGATCGTATCGAGCACCACACGCGCTGACAACGAGTAAAAGAACCCAAGCCCGCGCTGACCAATGACGATGAGCAGCGCACCGTCTGGCGAGACGTCGAAGCACTGAATGGAGCTATTGCTACACGCCATGGACAGGTGGCCCTCTTGCTGGAGCTGGACCGCAGAGATGTAGTTGTTCACCGGTGAGTACAGCTGCGCGCCATCGGGGGAGAAGGCGAGGTTGCCGCCCGTGTACAGCATGCCGTGCACGGCCGCAAGCTGATAGTTATCCATGTTGGCTTTCCCTTGCTTCCTACCAAGCAGTTATTGTTGCTTTGCTTGTGTGTGTGTGTGCGTGGGGGGGGGGGGAGGGGTGGCGTACGAGAGATGATGTGCGATAAGAGAGTGACAGGGTCAGAGATGGGAGACAAACCCGAAGACTTTGGAAAAAAAAATGCTGAGGGAGCCCGGACGAGTCGTCGCGAGCCGGACTGTGTGGCGTAGATAAGCATCACAGTAAGCGCCAAGCACCCTCGGCCCCTTCTCCTTTCTGCGCTAGCAGGCGCGCGTAGTAGGCAGACACAGGCTCTCTCACGCGCGCCAACGTACCATGCCGAGACACAGTGATGCGGAGGCCGTAGGACGAGGAGTTGTCACGGACAGCTCGGTGCGTGGCAGGCACCTCCGAGGCAACGTCAACACGGAACGCCTCTGACCCTTTCACTGTATTGATACAAGCTTCTCTTTGCTTTTTTTTTTTAAAGTGGCAGAACGAAAAAGGGTGCGTTAGTAGTTACCATTAAACAAATCATCGTAAAAATAGATCAAACAAAGACAACAACAACAAGAATAACAACCACCACTGTGCCGATCATGAACGATTTTTGGGTGTCTCTCCTCATTCGCGCACTGCTTACTAGTAGACGATATCGGCCATCACCTCGTCGTCGAGGTCCGCATCGAACTGACCCACGCTCAACCATTGTGAGCTCTTATCCGCATTCATGTTCTCCACCAGACTAGCGGTCTCCGGGAACGCGGTCGTGACGGCATCGATGAAGTACTGCGCGGTGCTCATCATCTGCTCATCGGTGTCCGCGACGCGGCGAAGCAGTGGCACGTACACCTCCACGCGGAGCCGATCGGCGCTCACCGCCCCACTCTGGGCGAGTGCACCCGCCGCACGCAGCATCCACATGGTCGCCAGCTTGTCACCAGCACCGAAGCTCGCCGCGGCGCGAAGGTGCTCGGCCGCAGTGTCCAAGAACGCCTGATCTGTGCGCTGAGGGGCGCTGACAATGAGCGAGTACACCATCGCAAAGCCGGCCAACGCGGAGCTGCCCTTGGAGGCTGTCGCCGTCAGCGCACGCTCCTTCATCTCGCTCAGCTCGTCGTCCTTCACACTGGCGGACTTGGCGAGCGCACCGACCGCCACACCACCCGCCACCGCCTGAGCGGGTGTCTCTGCGGCCGTCCAGATCGGCGTCACGAGGTCCAGTAGTTTGGTAATGTGCGGAAACGCCTTCTCAAAGTTCGCATACCGCATCACCACCGACACGAACCGGCACAGCACTGTCCGGTAGAGCGCAGAGTCCACCGCGGCCTTCTTGGTCACGACGGTGCCCAGAATAAGATCGGCGTATTTCTCTGAGCGACGCAGGAGCTGAATGACGACACGCAGTGCCAACACACGGGCCTCACCAGAGTCACACAGTGCAGCGTTGAACATGGCCAACGCCATGGTGCCCTCCACCATCTTCTCCTTCCCGCTGGCCGGGTAGTCGAGCAGCTGCAGGCACAACTGTACGAGCGCAAGCACGACGTTGCCATCGTTGCGCGTGAACAGCGCCTTCGAGCAGCGACCGGCGATGGTGTTTGCTGCGGACGCGCTCGTCGCACGCGGCGCAAACTCCATCAAGTCGCGAATGCACTCCACCGCGACGACCTTCTGCTGCGGCGTGCCGTAGTCCAGGCCGCGGTTGTAGAAGTTCATCAGCGTATCGAACAGACGCGGGTCGCCTTCCGCGAGGACGGCGAATTCGGGCTCGCTGCTACTCACCGTCGCGCGCGCCGTGACGGCGATGGTTGACTGGAAGACGTCGAGGTACTGAAGCAGGTAGCGACCGGCGGCACGCTTGGCAGCAGTCACGTCCTGCTGCTCCTCCTCAGGGAGCTCCTGCACGACACGCCGCTCCAGGCTAGCGATGAGGTCACCGACCATGCGGACGGCATCGAGACGCACGTTCTCCTCGTAGTCCCCGAGGGCGCCGAGGATGATGCGGAAGGATGCGCTGATGCCCTCGATGTTTTCCGTGTCCGCTCCCAATGCAAAGGCCTCTGCCGCCATGACCGCTCCGTGGCGGGTGGCGGGGACGTTGGCCGCGCGTTGGAAGTGCTCAACGGGGATATCAATGTACTCATCCGGCATCATCGACACGAACTTGGCCATCACCGAGCCGGCGTCCTCGACGTTCTGCACGAGGAACGCGAGCAAGATCTTCACGATGGTCTCCATGTACTTGCGCAGCTCGCCCTCCGCTTCCTCAATGTCTAGGACAGCATCGATGAGCTCGAGGTTGGTGGGTGTGTACGTCTGCTGTGCCTGCAGGCGGTCGAAGATGATGGAGAGAGCGAGGCCAGGCTTGACCTTCACCACCTCCACCACACCGCGCACGCTCGTCTTCAGCTGCTCCTCGACGGCCTTCTCGATGAGATTCTCCCCAGCCATCTTCGACACACGCGCGAAGACCTGGCGGGCCGCCTCCTGCACCTCCTCGTCCGTGTCCTGCATGCCTGGCAGCACGCAGCCCACGATCTGGCCACCCATGCCGACAAGCCGGCGCGCATCCGCGAACTGAACGACAGCGACAAGACCATTCAGGGCACCGAGGCGACCTTCGCGGGTGTTGTCCTTGTACGCCGTGCAGAACGCGTTGACGAAGCGGTCGATGAACTCCTGCATGCGGCAGGTGAACTCAATCGTCTTCTGCGCCACTTCGACGCAGTCGGGGTTGGGGGAGCCACAGAAGTGCACGAGCAGGCCGACGAGACCGTCGAAGATCTTGCCAATGGCGGCGCGAATGCTTGCCACACACGCTTGCCATGCCATGTTACAGTCAGTGCGCACCGTTGTGCTGTGCTCATTGCGACCGCAGTAGACAGCGGAGAGCATGCTGATCATGTCATTCGTGCCCAGCATCTCCTCCAGCGAGCCCAGGATCGAGATACCGCGCTTCTCAACATCACGCGCATTCTCCATAGTGAGAATGCCAGTGGTTTCCTCACTGCTCGGCGCCACCACGTCGGCGGCACCACTGGCCACCGCGTCGGGATCTGTGGCGGCGATGGCCTGCTCCAGTGCGGCACGGTCCTCGCCTTCAACGGCGGCCAGCGCTTCCTGGATGCGCATACGCTTCTTGATGTGCGACACCATGTGCAACAACAGCTTCGACGCGAGCACCAACGAGCTGTGCCGCAGCGTTGTCACCTCGCTCGAGACGCCGCGCAGGAGCGGCTTCACCACCATATCCAGGTGCCGCGTGCCGTAGAGGCCGATGATGCTGTCGCCAGCCACCAGCGCGACGTCGCGCACCTTGTCGGAGAAGTGGGAAAGCCCCTCAAGCACCCACGGGAAGCCCAAGGGCAGGAACTCCTGAAAGTTAACGGGATCGAGGGTGGAGGGGGCGTACACCATGATGTACAGGAAACCCTCCCTCACCGGCGGCCGCTCGTCGGTCATACCAGCCCGAATCGTCTCGAAGTACACCTTCAGCAGGTGCGGGCCGCAGGCGTGCACAACCTCCACGAACACCTGCGCCGCGCCGGCCTTCTCAATGGTGCCCGCGTGCACGCGCTGCATGACCGAGAAGGCCCACTGGGCGAGGTCGTCGACGAGCTCGTCACCCATCGCGGCGGCAAGCACACCGGCTGCCTTGGCCGCCGTCGTGCGAGCCTCAGTGGATGGATCTTGCGAGGCGTCCTTGAGAAGTTGCACAAGGTCATCGACGTAGGGGGCGAGACTCTTGGGCTCGTTCACGAGGCTCACCATGGCAGCGGCAATCTGAGCCGCCTTGGGACGTGTGTGCGCGTTCTGCGCGCTCAGACCGCGTGAGATGACGGGAATGATGAGTGCGAGTGACGCTGGGTCCACCACGTTGATGAAGCGCGTGTAGAGCAGTGCATCGAGTGCGGCCTCCGTGTCAGAGCTGGGTGACCGCATCGCATTGAGAATGAGTTCGACGTGCTCCTGGATCTCGGGGTTCGACACCACACCGGCGACACGTCGCAGCGCGTTGTACGCGGCGGTGGAGACGGTGTTGTTGACGTCGAAGAGACAGCCAATGATGTGCTTCATGATCGTTGGCAGCGTGGCGGCCAGCTGCTTGGGGGAGCAGAAGGCCACGTAGCCAATGAAGTTCAGCGGCGGTACGCGACGCTTCGCAATGTCAGAGGAGAGCCCGCTCACCAAGCGAGGAATGAGCTGGCGAAGACCGACGCCGGATAGGCCGGACATCATCACACGTGCCGCGTCATCGGCACACTCGGAAATCTTCGAATCGGCGTCCGCCACGCTCTCCAGTAGAATCGGAGAGAGCGACAACGCGTACGGCTCGAAGCGAGTACCGAGCACCTCGCACAGGACCTCCAGCAACACCATCACGCCTGACTTCTCCGCCTGCTTACCCTTCGAGGCCTGCTCCATCGTCTCGAGAACGTGGTACCGTTCCAGTGACGGCAAACCGAGCCCGGCGAGCACACCGACCATACCCCACGCATGCGCCTTCTTGCGAATGTACGAGCCGGAGTGAATGACCTGCTTCACGCACTTCTCCATAAACTCATCCAAGTTCTTCGACTGCCGGACGTGCTCGTTCTTCGTCATCTCCGTCATGGACTCGCACACGCAGCGGTGCACCATTGCCGTCTGTGAGTTGCTCAGTGTGCGCGTCTGCTGGTCAATGATGGCGTCCAGCATGGCGTTCTCCTGCAGCCGGCAGCTGATGATGGTGAGCCAGACAGTTGCCGTCGCCAGGTACAGCTCCTTGTGACCCGCCGAGGACTCCTTCGGTGGCTTCTCGAGACGCGTCTGGAGTTCCGGCGCCATGGTGCGCAGCACCTTCGCATCGGTGTCGCTCAAGACAGTGCGGCCGGCGTTCATGACGAGGCGCATGAGCCACTCACCGGTGGTGAGGGCCTCTGTGAGGCTGCACAGGAAGTCCATGGCCTTCACGGGCGTGTTTCCGTGGAGCGTCGGGGAGAGCGTGTTCACCACGATGACGGCGGGACTGCCGCCCACGTTGATGACGTCCTGCAGCCACTGTGCCTGCTGCGACTCCGCGGTGGACGGGTCGGCAAACAAGGTCAGCATGACGTTGGCAATGCGCGTCGCGGTGGCCTCGCTGCGGGTGCCGTAGGTGGCGAGGAAGTACAGCAAGCTGGACCAGTCGCGCGCTTCCAAGGTCCACGGGTGAGCGGGGTCCTCAATGATGGCCGTCATGGGCGTGCGAATGTTGCTGTCTTCTCCTTCCTGCGCGAACACACCGGCAAGGACCAGTGCCCGCCTGCAGGAGGTGAAGTGGATGAACTTGCCGAAGCACGCGGCTGTCACACGCTGCACGGAGTCCACTGTGCTGAAGAGACCATCCTCAATGGTGGGCAGCTGCGAGGCGGGAATCATGCCCATAAGCAGCTGCACACCCTGCTGGACGGAGCGGTAGAGACCGGGGAAGCTTTGCAGGATCGCGCTCAGCAGCTGCAGTGTCTGTGTGGGGTGCGGCAGGTTGGGCTGGCCAAGGTTCTGCAGCAGCACGCTGAGCAGCTGATGCTGCGTGGCGACCGGGATAGTCGTCCTCACCGCGTTGGAGCCGCGGCCAGCCTTGAAGGCGACACGAGCAAACGGCGTCAACACGACGAAGAGCGCCGCGGGCATCATGTTCGGCAGCGCCAGACGAAGCTGAGACGCCACGTGAGAGATCTGCGCGACGTCCTCGACACTCAGGGTGCGCACGGCGTGGAGTCGGCCCACGATGAGGCACATGTTCTCGGCAAGGTAGCGCAGAGGGGTGCATGCGAGCAGACCCGTCACGGCATCGCACGCCACGATGCGCAGTACACGCGGAGACAGCGAGGCGGCCTCGGCGGCGGCGGCGCTCACCGTCTGCCCCGCGGTGGCTGGCTTGGGCATGGTGCGGTTCACCATGTCCTGGAGGCGTGGGTAGAGCTGCGCGGCGTAGTTGATGTCGAAGCGGCCGTTCGTCCCCATGAGACGCACGGCCAGAAAAGGCGCCTTGTGCTGGCGAACGACAGCGAGGAGCTGCTGCTGCTGCTTATCCCACTCGATCTGGAACGCCTCACGGCCCTTGGCGAGCGCCTGCGCGTCCTTCTTCTTCATATCCAGGAAGTCGTCGTCAGACATGCCCTTGGGTGGACGTTCTGGGTAAGTCTTGAGGAGGTGCTGGTTCCGGAGAGTCACCTCTTCGAACTCGAACTGCTCGTCGGCGGTCTCGACCGCGACGGCGCGCTGCATGGGGGTGAGTGCGTCGAAGTAGGCTGCGGCGTTGCTCAGCGCCTCAAGTAGCTTCGCCATGGCGGACTCCTGCCCGGCGACCGTGAGCCGGCTCATGAGCAGCGCGACGCCACGGCTGGCAGCGACGACAATGTGCTCAGGAGCGGTGTGCATCCGCTCGAGCAGCCCGCTCATGATGGACTCTGCGTGCAGGTGGAGGAGCTCCACATTGTCACTCTGCGGGGGAAACAACAAGTCGAAGGTGCCACGCATGTGCAGTGCTTTGCCGTCCTCGTAGTACCGCCGGTGAGGGTGTGCGTTGGCCGCAAAGAAGAACGGATCTTCGCCTTGAACGTGGTCATGACCCAGAGCGACGAGGAGCTCCGCCAAGACGGAGCTGACGACGACGCGCGAGGTGTGCTGGAGCAGTGCCTCTGCGATCGGCATGACCGCCGGCGCGGCGGTCGTAGAGAGGATCGCCACCTTCTTGGACTCTGACATGCCAAGCACGGTCTTCAGGAGGGACTCCCACAGACTGATCGCTGTGCTGGGCTGCGAGGCGACACCGCGCACGTACTCCACAAGGCGGCGGCGCACGAGTCCGCTGCGGTGCGTCAGGAGCATCGCCACGGCGGCGTAGTGGCCACCGTGCGCCAGAGCCACGGCTGTGTCCACCAAGCGCGCTGCCTCGTGACGGGCACGGAGGCTCTTCGCGACGACGGTCATGTCCGTCAGCGTGCGGTCCTCGCCAGCCGCGACGGCCTCAGGCGAGCCGAGCTGCGACAAGACCTCTGCGGTACACAGAAGCGGAGACAGCTCCGTCAGCTGTGTCACCTTGTCCGTGTGGCGGACGGCGAACATGAGCGCCAGGAACGCACATGGACGCGCCACCTGCACCTCCACGCACTCCTCCAAGAGGTCGGCGACGAGTGACTCTTGCAGAGACGCGCTCGTGCGATCGGGGTTGAGGTGTGTCAGCAGGACACGGCGCAGCTCATCGTCACGCTTGGCGTGCTTGACAGCTTCCACGAGGCCAGACTCAACCTCCGACTCGAGCTCCAGCAGCGCGACCAGACGCAGGGCCTCGCTGGCCGATTCGGGCGCCGGCACGGAGACTTCACGCGTGAGCAGCGCCGCGAGCTCGGCGCGACCGTCTGTCAGGGCTGGGCGGGGCACCACCGCTTCGACCATCGTGGCGACAATATGGAGAATGCACGCCTTCTCTGGTGGCGAGCGGCAACGCGTGCCGACGACTGCAACAACGGCCTCCACGAACGCCTTCCACACCGCGGCGCGCACGTCCTCCGTCGAAGACGAGGCCGCGAGCAGCTGAGCGAGAAGGGTCCCGTACACAGGGGCGGTGTCCGCCGCCACGCGCAGCGTCAGTGTCTTGGCGTTGGTGAGGAAGGGCGTCAGCAGCGCGACCAGGCTGTCCTTACCCTTCTGCGCCACGTACTCGGCGAGGTCAGCGGTGGGGATGGCAGAGAGAACGGCGATGTAGTCGCGCAGTGTCTGCGGTGTCGCAGAGGTGAGACCCATGTTGTACACGACAAGCTGAATCGCGTCCTGCGGCTGCTGCAGTGGCAGCGACCCAGCCACAGGGCGGCGCGCACCGAGAAGCTCGTAGAGCACGCCCGGAGCCACCTTTATCATGGCCGTTAGGTTTTCCTTCGCGGTGGGTGAGGCCCACTTGGTCAGGACACCCACAGAGAGGGTTACCAGGTCCACCGGCGGCAGGCCGCCCTGCTCGAGCACCGCCTGCACACGCTCGGCGGCCTCGGCGCACACGTCCGCAACAATGCGTTGCAGACGGCGCACGGGGCCGCTCTGCAAAAACACCTCGTTGCCGTGCACGCTGCCGTCCGCCGTGCACTTCATGCTGTGCTTGCGCACGTGCGCGTGGATCGACGCGTACTGCCGCACGACCTCTGCCAGAGTCGCCATAAAGAGCCGATGACCTTCCTCCTCGGTGAAGTTCTTCAGACGAGGCTGCGCCGTGTCCTTGCGCGGCTCCTTGCGCCGCAGCACAGCTTCCTTCACTGTGAGCCCGAACAAAACAGGCGCGGCGTGGTGAAGTAGCTCCTCGACGCAGCGCACACCGGTGCGTGTGGTGGGGCTCTTCAGCAGCGCAGGTGTGGCGGCTGTCAGCACGGTGCACCACTCAGCCGCGGTGAGCGGCGTCTTGGCCACCACGGTGGCGAGCAGCTGCTTCTGCAACGTGCGCTGACAGTCGTCGGGAAGGCTGGGAATGCGGGCAGCACCGATGATGCACTGCACAACCTGGAGTGGGTGGTAGGGACTGAGAGGGCGCTGCGACAAGGCCACCATCTCCTCCGTCGCTTCCTCCACCTTCAGGCCGCCTTCGATTTGCTCACGACGCTCCTTCTGGAAGTTCGCGAGTAGCTCTGCTTCCTTCTCCGAGAGAGGGTTGTTGTACTGGGCGAGCGCCTCGATGGCCGCCGGGGCGGTGCGGGTGCGCTGAAGCGCGGCCGCCACGCGTTGGATATCCATTCTGACGAATCAAAAGAAGGAAAGAAAAATGAGGAAAAAAGAAGAAGAAAGTGATGACTTTCACCTTCTTGTTCTATTTCGCTTAGCGCTTGAAACCTTTTTTTGCGGTTCTACGACACACACAGTTGGGAGCCGTGTGGAGAGAGAGAGAGAGCAGGAGAGGTAGAGTGGCGGAGATGGTGAAGTTGAAGTCGTGGAGGCGGAGCGTTTTGCACGAATCTGTGAGCCGGTGCGTGTGAGAGAAAGGGGAAGGAGGGAGAAGAGCAAGAAGGGAGAAAAAGAAAAAGAGCGGTGACGAAACAGTCGTGGAAGAACATACAAGCACGGACGAGATGACTCGTCTTGAGGCACTCATTGTTGCGGTGCTCGCACTCGCTGAATTGAATATGTGATGTCAGTCTCCTCTTCACTTTTCCAGCCTCTGCGCGACATCAATGCACATACACACACACACAATTTTTTCTTTTTCTTCCATACTTTTGCTCTCTTTAAACTGCCGAACATCTTTCCCTGCTGCGTATACGTGAACAGAGGAAAAGTGAATCGGCGCTAAGGACTGGCGGACACACAGTCACCAGTCTAGCAGAATGACAAGTGAAGAGGGCCGGCAAAAAACACAAGACAAAAAACAACCACGCGACGATGGACTACCGCCTTGCCACTCCTCTTGTCGTTGCCAGCGCAGTGGGGCACGACGTGTGAAAGAGGGGAAATACGAAAGCAAAAAAGAAGAAGAAGAGGAAAGAGACAAGAGGAGGAGCGAGAATCGTCGCCAGTCTCCACTCTCTCCCTTTTTTCTCTCGCTTCGGCCTTTGCCCACGACGTGACAGCCGCACAAAAAGCACACACTCACTCCCCACGAGAGCACCGCTTCGCGCCTGAGAAGCGTCCCTGAGTAATGAAAGTCTCTGACGACACCTCTTTACTCCCTTTTTCTTCCGTTTTTTTTGTTTGTTCGTCATCTCCGTCCCACGCCACACTACCGTGGTGTGAAGCACTCAGCCCCGGGTGGCCGCGTGACGCCGCTTCAGGGTCGACAGGTTGATCAGCACCTGCGCGACGTGCACGCCCACTGCGACGAGCATGCCACCCACCGGGCACGTCATGAAGGTTATCCAGACGAACACAATACCCGCCAGAGGCAGCGGATTCACAGTTGCCAACCGCATGCACTTGGCAGCGATGGGGATGTGAATGATGGTGCTTGATGTGCACGCGCACGTGATGATCCAGACGGCGGGGTACGGCAGCGGCCCGAGCGTGTAGCCCGGCACAGTCACAGCAGTCCGCGCGACGGCGTTGTGAATGCTCATGAAGCACAGCAGCACAGCACTGTTGAGCGCGATAAAGATAGTTTGAATGCGGAAGAGCATGCGCCAGTTGCGGCACGCAATGCTGATGATGGTCTGCGCCTGAGTAATGCTGTAGAAGAAGTAGATGTAGTCGATGTACGAGAGGCACGCCAGGTACGCGGCCCAGTCCGATGCCACGAGGGCACCCCACTGCGCCGCAGTGAACGGCACGGCCGAGCCCACGTTCGGGATCAACAGCGGAATCCACATGCACACGCCGAAGAAAATCATTGCCTCATCGACCGTGGCGATGCGATTGCCCCAGACAAACACATTCGTCTCGAAGTGCAGATTGTGCGACAGCACCGTAACCGCCGCGATAAGGCAAACGGAGATGGACATGTTGCTCATGGACGCACCCATCACACCGAATGCGATCGCCGCGGAGAGCAGCGAGGTCACACAGTCCAGCCCGTGGTCGAGGTACTCACCCGTGACGCTGGTGCGGCGATCGCGCCGTGCCAGACGGCCGTCTGTGTTGTCTGCGACACAGTACACCAAGTTCAGAAACCCACAAAGAATGAGCATCGACGTCGGCGTGAACAAGTTTGAAAAATAGGGGTGCAGTTCGCTCGGGTACAGGGGGCTGACCTGCAGCGCCGCCTTGTCGTCAATGACGAGGGAGACGGGCATGATGTTGGGCCGGTCGGGCTGGAACACAGCGCCAGGACGCATCGCCGTGAGTACGAGCATCGAGGAGAGCAGTGTCATGGAGACACCAAACAGTGTGAGCTTGTTTGGCACCCACCATGACGGGTAGAACTGCACAATGTAGTCGTAAAAAGGGAAGAACACGTACTCGGCTAATATGCTCGGCTGCGCAGGCACAGACGGCGTGCCCTTTGGAGGGGCCTCGGAAAAGAAAATGCTCTTCTTCCTCTCTGGGAGAATGTGTTCGTCCATGTTGTTCTCTTTTTTTTTTTTGCTTCCCGTTGTTTTGATGCTCGAGCCCTCACTGGTGTGCAGTGCGTGAACGCGTCAAAAAGGCGGAGAGAAAAGAGGAGTGGGGGGGGGGAGATCTAATGAAGTGAATAATAACGGTAAAAAAAAATCGAGGAGATGACTGCGAGAACGAGTGGGCTAGATGTAGCGTGTACACTTGGCGCGAGGCGTTCACAAAAAGAAGAAAATAAAATACAAGACGGCAGTTGGGGAGAGAGGAGTGAGAATGGAGCCGTCCAAACAAATTGGTGCGATGAACAGAGAAGTGAGGGGGGGGGGCGAGTAGGAAGAGGGGCTGGTAGACAGGAGACATCCCCTTACCCCTCCCCCCTTCGCCAACGTCACAACGCCACACTCGACGGGGCCGCTTCGCCCACACGTTGGCCAGCCTGCAGCCTCGCACACAGAGAGAGAGAGATAGTGAGAGAGGTACTAGAAAGCTGTGCGCGTGGCGAGGGAACCACGTGCTTGGTGACACACGTGCACAGGTGCGAGTCATCGCTGTGTTCCCGGAAGATGATCCCGTTTTTTGTTTCTGTTTTCGTGAACAGTCAAACCTCTTCAACAGAGTGGCCACAGGACCTCCAGAAGAGGCTTGGCGGCCTCACGGCTAACAGCGCCGCTAACCGTTTGCCTCCGCCCCACACGCGGCCGCTAACACTATCGCACATGTCAGTGAGTCCAGCTGATTCCATGCCTAGTGGACCATCATGAGTCCACGACCACCGATGTTCTCCTTCACTGCCTGGATGTGATCAATGATGCGGTTATCGGCGGTGCGGCAGACGTACACGACAAGACGGTTGTGAATACCGTGAGTGTTGAGCAGCCGACGCATCATCTTTGGCGACCACTCAAACTCAGTTTTGCCATCATAGCTGCACGGCTCAATGACGTTGATCGTGGATTCGTTCTGAAAGTATTTCAACTCCACCGCGAAGGCGCGATCGTTGTGAAAGTCACGGAAGCCTGCCACGAGGCCGTGGTCGAGCATGACCTTGGCGCACCCACGCGTCTCCAGCGTCGACGGGACAATCACAAAGCGCTTTCGCTGCTCCGTAGCCTCGCGGATGCGGTGGCAAAAGTCGTAAACGGGCGTGAACACATTGAAGGTCCAGTCGTGCGGCTCACGCTTCTCGATCTGAATACGGTCACTGTCCTGCTCGCTGGGGCGGTCGTAGCTGCCGTAGTAGAGCGCGTGATCACCCTTGTGCTGAAAGAAGAGACGGGTGATGGGGTCGGCGGGAAGATCACGCCGACGCTCCACGCCTGGCAGATCAACTAATTTCCGCTCCGAGTACGCGCCACCACCTCCACCACTGCCACCGTCAGCCGTGCCTACACGAGAAGCCCGGAAGGGGTCTCGGTCTTCCGCGAGAAGCGCGTTGAGCTGCTGTCGCAGGAATTTTTCGTCATGACGGACATCGTTGGCGACTGCAAAGAGGCTGCCACGTCGCGCCTTCGCACCGAGAAGAGGGTGAGCGGCGACACCTGAGCTGTGCGCGGCACTACCGCTCGTCGGGCTGGCGCTGACCCCAGGCTTGAACAGCGACGCGGTCGCCGCGCTGCCGTAGACGCGAGCCAGACTAGGATGACACAAGCGCATTGCCGTGGTCAACACACACACACACACACACACACACACACACACACACAAAGGTACGCACCTACGAAAAACTACGGTGACTGCGAGACTGGCGTGCAAGTAGGAAAAAGAAAGAGATGAAAAAGGAAGAGCGGTGGTGAGGTTGGGGGGGGGGGGTGAGTGTGGGAGAGATTACTCAGTTGAGTACTTGCGTACCCGTGTGCGCGTGTGACGGCCAGTCACCATAAACATACGCCCACTGGCACGTCATGTTGCCTGATGAGTACGACACGGCCTCCACTGCCGCACCCTCACCGCACGCCAGTTGTCGCTTCGCAGAGACGCGCGGGTGCGGGTGCAGGCGTGTGTGTGTATGTGCTGGCCGATCATCGTGGAGTTGAGTCGGCGTGAAAAGGCGTGCGGTTCACGCTTCTCTGCCTTTCTCTCTCTCCTCTTCCTCTTCTTCGACCTTGGTGAATGGTCACACGAGTTCGTTGATGTGACTGGCATTCGGCAGGTCAGGTTAAACGGATTCAAAAAAAAAACTTTAGGGAAAGAAACGACAACACACACAGCAGCGCGCCCGCTTTCCTTGTCTGGCCAGATACGTCGCGTGCGTGTGTGCGAAAGCGTGTGGGTCGCATTACACCACCTGGCGATACATGTCATAAGGACCACTTTCTTTACTCGGGCGTGTAATCTTGACGACGTCACCCGGCGCGAGACCGAGCACGCGTACCATGGGATCGTCTCCGAGCATGCGGGGCAACTGTGCAATGTTAAGGTGACGGCTATCCAGAAACTGCTGCGCCTGCGCGGGGGTGAGAGCCTCGTGATGAGGCACGGTCTCGTGGTCGGCCACGTAGAAGGACAATGCCTCCTCCTCAAAAACTTGTATGCGAAGCAGCTCACGTCCCGTTTGGCTATCGAGGCGACCGGAGAGCTCGTGGACGTCGCGCAGAACAGCCGGTGGGATCTTGTTTGCGACGATGATCATGAGAGATGCCCCCTTGCTCACTGCCTTCTCGCGCATCTCCACGACTTCCTTGACGTTCAGCGCAGGCGCACCCGAGAAGAAGACCAGCACAGATGATCCCTTCTTCTTTTTCTTTTTGCCATCATCGGCGTCCTTGCTGTCGGCGTCGCTGCGCTTCCCACGGGGCGATGGCGAGGCGCCTGCCGCGGTGGCGTCGGCGCCGGCGTGCGCACAACCCAGTCGCATGGCGTTGCGCATGACGATCCACTGCCCCTGGCTCGCTTTCCGGAGAGTCGCCTCATCAACGGCGAGGTCGTCGGCGTCGTCGGCCTCCTCATTGTCCGCCTTTCCTCCTCGGCGGCGGCTGGATTTGGACTTGGGGGCGAGCTGTGCAAGGGCGTCATCGGGGGTCACGACAAAGTGCTGCAGGAACCAGTCATACGCAAGACCGTCGCCTTCTGCGTCGTATACGGCGGCGTCCTTCAGCGCATCAGCGACCGCGGACGGGTGGCGTACTTCGTAGCCGCGATCTGCGCACAGCCGCAGCATGGTGTTGAATGCCCGGTAGAGCCGAATGACCTTCAACTCTTCAATAGAGCTCATCGTGTTGAACGGCTGCTGTTCGGTTTCTTCTTTTACCGAGCCGATTAACCTTTTTTTTTTGTTTCCTGTGCTGTTGTGTGGCGGTGCGTCTGTGTCCACCTTCGCAGTTGAGCCCGAGCAAAGTGCGGCAAAGACCGAGAAATCTAGCCGTCCACAGTTGACAGCGCACAGAGGAGATGAGGTAGGTAGGTAGGTAAGTAGGTAGGTAGGAGGAGATGGAAGAGAAATGTAGTGAGGTGAAGGCGCGAATATCCAACGACGGGTGGTGCTGCGACGCGCGCGGAGAGCCATGCGGTGACGCCGAAACACACAACACCGTCGTGCCCTGCCACCGACGCGACGACACACCACCGCCAATGATGATCTCTCTTCAGTCACGCGTGCTGCCTCGGCGTGCGACGGGAACTCTCCAAACGAACAGTGCAAAGATGAAACACACAACGACTTTTTGCCCTCTGTGTTGGTGCAGACGCGTTGGCATTCAAGTATCTTACGCGTCATCTGCGCTCCTTTCAGTGGATTGCGTTAGAAAACACAACGACAAAAAAAAACATGCAGAGAGCGTCTGCACTTACAAACCAAACTGGTCTTGCATGGATCACAAAGACCACCACCATGAGCGAGCGAGCGTGTGTATGTGGGTGTGTGGTTTAAACAACCTGACGGTACGTGACGTACTCGCCCGCAGATTCGCTACGGCGCTTCACCTCCACCACATCACCCCGCTCCAAACCAAAGTACATCGCCACAGGGTCCGTCGCAAGCAGACGTGGAAGCTGGTGAAGTTGGAGGGCGTGCGCGTCAAGCACCGCCTTCGTCTCTGCGGCATCTAGCGGGCGGTGCTGCGGAACAAGCGCGTGCTGCGTAATGTTCACGGCGAGGTCGTCCTCATCAAACACCTGCACACGCACACCGGCGTCACTGCGGTTAATCGTGTCGACCTGCTTCTTCACAATCGCGTTCGGCTTCGCCGCAGAGACGAAGATGAGGCGCTGGCAATGCACACTCTGAGCCGCTTCAATGCGGCCCTTCATGTACTCCGTGGTCATACCACCGCGGCCGACAAAGTAGACCTGCGCCCGCAGCCGCTGATCACCATACGCGCGCTCGCAGAAGAGCGTCATCATTTCGCGCTGCACGCCATCATCGTAGGGTGTGTTAGCATCACCACTGCCACTGCCGCCCCCGAGTGCGCCATCCAGAGCGCCCTGGGAGACGTAACGAAGCTTGAACTCTTCCAGAGTGGCGGGAATGTCGTTGCCGATGCTGTAGTGCCGATCGTTCATCATCTCACCGGCGGTCTTCATGACGCAGAAGGCCTTGCGCACCTCCATGTGGCCTTTCCCGAGCGTAGGCGGCATTTGTACCGGATTCACCAAGATGGCACGAGACTCGCACAGAGGGAAAGCAAACAAAAACACAAAAAAAACTAATAGGGGCACAGCACCAAGAAAACGAAGACACCACTGGTCGCACGTGTGCGCATCAACATCAACAACGCCAGTCAACGGTAGAGGAGGAGAGAGAGAGAGAAAGGGAACGGACATGAGAACAAAGAAGAGGAGACCGAGCGTGGCAGACCTCTGATGCAGACGCCAAGTTCAGCTGCGTGCTGTGTCGACAACATCGATGCAAGTGTGCCGACACCTGTCCCCTCTCACTCTCAAGTGGAGGAGAATGAACGGAGCAGGCTATTTTTTTTGTGATTGGCTGTTGACCACAAAAACGCAGGCGTCACATCACGAGCAGGCGCGGCAGGCATACACGTGGTCCTGAATACACATTTATAGGTGTCTCGCACAAGGGGTGTTTGTGATGGTACAGGGTATCGAAGACAACAAGAAACAGATAAGAAGAAGAGGAAAAAAAGATACTGAAGACGTGGGTGATCTAGCGTGTCGTACAGAAAAGCAATGTGAAAAAGGTTTAGGAGGGAAGGGAGACTCGGCGCGCAGACAAAACCACACAAAAAAAAAGAAAGCAGTCACCGACACAGATACACACACGCACACGAGTCGCTTGCTACGGTGATCAGGAGGTCCACTCAGAGCGTCTTGTGGGCTGATCGCGAACGCACCCGCGTCCTGGCGCCCGTCGCACTCACCGGAGGCGGTGCCAGCGTCATGGGTGTCGGCATCGGCACCGCGCTGCGTGGTGCCGGGAAACCCGTCTCATCGACGGAGTCGTGGCGCCGCGAGCGCGCGGACGTGGCGGCGCGGTGCGGGCGGCGCGAGGTTCCACTCGATGCCCGTGGTGGACGCGTGTGGCTGCTCTGAGGTGGCGCGCCGGTCCCCACCACGGCGGCGCCGTCTAGTGCGGTGCCGACAGCGGGTGGGTTGGCGGAGTGCGAGCGCACGCGCTGGTAGGCGGCGGCACGTGACGTGGCGGACGTCGCAGGGACTGGCGCGTCCGCCCGTCGCCCTCGCGGCGACACGGCTGTTGTGTGCTCGGGGCTCTCAGCAGAAACGTCGGGAGCGCCGCTCACGAGCCGGATCCAGTGCGTCCGGACATCACGCGACGCGGGTGTTGCGGCGGCAGCGGCGCTCTGTGGCGTGCTCGTGTCTTCGTCCTCGGACCAGGCTGCCCCCTGCGCCTCCGCCGTCGGCCGCGACGTCGTGATGAGCACGACACTCGGCAGCGGCTGAGCGGCGGCGTGCTGCAGCTGCTTGAGGAACTCCTCTGGCGTGCGCAGGGGCTTGCCATTGACCGTTCTTATTTGAGCACCTACGGACATGCCGCTCTCCGCCGCGGCGCCGTGGCGAGTGAGTGAGGCGATGATGAGGTTCTTATCGAGTCGCAAGCCCAGCCGCGGGCGGCCGTCCACGGGGACGATGACGCTGCACGCCGCGGGCACCGCTGAGGCCACCGGCGTGGGACTGGCACTGTGCAGCGGCAGGGAGGATAACAACGCCACCGGCGGCGGCACCGATGCCGGACGTGGGCGTGCGCGGCGCACCGGCGCGGAGGAAGCGGTCGTGGCCGCCGGCGCGGCCTCCGTTCGTGCGGGAGCGGTGAGCGTCAACACCGACGCCGGCGAGGACGACGATGGCGGCAGCGGTGCCTTCGGATGCGCACGTTGCGGCACAGTCTGCGCGGTCTTGGCGTGACCCTGAACGTTGCCACCGCGCGGAGCATCGCCCTCCCCGGCCGTCGGCACACCAGCAAACGGGAGCGGCCGCGTCATCGGCGGAGGCAGCGGCCCGCGCGAAGCGACTGGGCGGGGCTGCGGGCCGGTGGACGGTGCGGATGCAGACGTGGGTGGAGGCAGCTGTGCGTGCAGGACCGCACTGGCTGCAGTGGTGGTGGTGGTGAGGGCTGCTGACGGCTTGTCCTCGCCTGCTGCTGAGGCTTCTGACTCGGCGTCACGGCCGGTTGCCACGGTGACGGCGTGGCTTGGACGGCTGGTGGATGGTGTTGTGAGGTGGCGGTATGTCGCCGACACATTCGCCACGACAGGCGCCGGGCCAGACGACGCGGATGAGCCTGCCGCCGTCAGGGATGCGCGCTTCGCCACCGGCCGCTTGTGCACGTGTGCCGGCGGCGCTTCCTGAGAGTGCGGGTCGTCATCGATGGGAGCACTCTCTGCTGCTGTTTTTGTCGTGGCGTTCGTGGCGTCGGTGCCTGGTGGCGTGTGTGAGGTCCCCAACTCCGTCGCAGGCTGCACCACCTCGGCACGGACGGGCGGCGACTCGACCGCCGGGTCGACAAAGTGAAGCTGCTGGCGTTTCCGCAAACGCGCCGTCGCCGAGCTTGGCATCGAGCGCGTCGACGAGGTGACCGAGCTAATGCTTTCCTGACGGGTGTTGGCGCTGACGACCGAGGTGCGACGAGGTCCGCCAGGCGCCACTGCCTCCGCACCGGTCGGGGCACGGGCGGCGGTGGGCGAAGGCGGTGCGGCCTCTTCCCGCTGCGCACGCGCACTACTGCTGTTGCTGCCGCCGCCTTCCCCTGGCCTCACGGGCGTCCCCACAGCCGAGGTGACCGACTGCACCGCGGCGTCCTCGTCCTCCTCGTACAACCACGCCGGACGCGGAATGGTGACAGCAAGGTCTTCTTCCTTGTCAGGGAGGGGGTCGTCATCGTCAAGGTACGCGAGGTGAGGGTTGTAGGCCTTGAGCTGTGCCACCGTGACGTCATTCTCGAGTGCGAGGTGGAGAAGGGTGATGGGCTCGTTGTCCGGCGTGTCTGGACGGGCGCCGAGTGAGGACGCGTACACGTGGGACGACACGGACGACCGCTGCGGCGGCGGCGTGCTGTGCACCTGTCTGTCGGTCGCGCTGGCGGGCGTGACGGAGGAAGCAGACTTGGGCGGTCGCGGCTGGCTGCCCGGGAGGCTGGCGGCGGATGCATCGAGCTCGCCAACAGGGGGCAGAGTGAAGTACGAGATACGCCCGCGGTCTGCGTCGTCCACGGCACCGTGCGCCGCGGCCGCTGTGACAGACGCTCGCCGACTAGTGCGGCTGTGGCTGTGCCTGCTGCTGCCACTGCTACCGCGGCCACCGCCGTCGTTGTCGTCCCTCTCGCCGTCCCCATCGACGCCGAGGTCCTGTGGCCCCAGCACCTCCTCCGCGAACAGCGACTCACCTGGCGGAAGATCATTACGGAGGAACAGGTCTTCACACGCGGTGGTGTACTGCTGATGAATAAGGGCAAAGTCGTGCGACTCAAGCGCGCGCAGAACAAACTCACTGCAGCTTGGCCACGTGGCCGGCGCTCCACTGGCCGAGAGGCCGCCCTCCGCTGTGCGCGGGTCGATGCAGAAGTCTGCGCACAGACTGCCAACGGAAAGCGCCATGCCCGCGACGGCCTTCAGAGCGACTCCCGTGGCCAGCGAGACTTCCTCCACCATGACGGGCTGAAGCATGGGTTTCGAGATGAAGAAGAGCACCGTGGGCCAATGCCGCCCTGGCAACTTCACCCGGTATTGCCCCGCCGCATCTGCAGACGTGACGGAGGTGCTCACTGGCGTCGTGCTGGGCAGCGAGCCCGAGGCGGTTCGGGAGTTTGACAACACGTTTGTGGACAATGGCGAGGACTCATCGGCGAGCGTGTCAGCGGACGGCACGGCCAGCTGCAACGAGTCCATCGCTTGGCCATCATCGGCGGTGAGTGGGTCTTGACGGCTGCGACTTCCGCTCCCGCGCCTACCGTCTTCCTGAGCTGTGTTGAGCAGCAGCGCACTGCTCACCGAGGTCACCGAGTCGCGCCGCAGCTGTGAGGACGAGCCGCGACGGGACCGACTGCTGCTGACAACATCCAGAAAGACATCATCGTCGAGGCTGTCGAAGCGGTCCAGCTCGGCCTCCTCGCGTGCGCGCTGTGCGTGAAAGGCTTCTTCGTAGAGCTGCGTCATCATGGGGAACGTGTAGCGCGACACACGGTCATCAATGTCCTTCTTCGGGTACTCGTACCGGTCGTGCTCGACGGCGAAGCGGATGTACAAGAATTGCTCCAGCGACGACAGCCGCACGTCGGCGACCTGGTCGTCTGCAATGGCAGGCCTGGGCTGGACATTGGGCGGCGCCGCGACATTGAGAGCGTTCAGCACATCCTCGACAAAGCACGCCTCGACCTCGTCAGGGATCGACTCACACAGTGACACCCAGAGCTCCCCAGGCATGCGGTACGAGTGCTGTGTGGTGACGATCTTCTTGCTTCTTCCAGTCAGCGATGGAGGAGCGGTCACGGCGGGCGGGCGCGCCGCGGAGGAAGCCGCAGTGGTGTGACCGGGGTGAAGAGGCGGCGTGCCACCCCTTCCTTCTTCTTCCTCCTCGACCGGCGTGAACAGCCGCGCGGTGGCGCGTGGTTTGGTGGTGGACAGCCGTTCGGCTGGCGCGTCGTCGTCGTTCTTGTTGTCACTTCCGTGGTGGCGCGGGGAGCTGACGCGCGGACCGGAGAAATCGTTGTCCGTGCCGTCTGTGTCCGTCCTCACGTCGATCTCAGAGCGGTTCAGGGAAAGTGAGGGCATGGCTTGCGAGTGGCTGCCACGCACGTAAGGCAACGTATTCGTCGAGTGGCGCGGCGGCGCGCCGGACTCGCCGAGCACCATCTCCACTGGGCGTGCATCCGGCTCCTCTTCCTCTTCCTCGCCTTGGGACTCGTCCTCCCGCGGTGAGGGTGCGCGTACGGCAGGCAATGTGGAGATGGTGGGGTTCAGCTTCAGCGTGGATCGACGGGGAGGTGCGCCGCTGACATCGTTACCCGCGTCGTCACACCCATCGTGCGACTCCGCGTACAGAGGCGGCACGGACGTCGCTCCTTGAGGGGTCTGACCAGTCCCGGCATCAGGCGGCGTGGTCATGATGCCCGTTGTCGCACGCGTCGGCGGCGCGCTGCTGCTGTCTCCAGCGTAGTCGTGCTCCTCCTCCCTTTCCCCCGCGGCTTCGTTGTCGTCTGACTCCGAAGCCTGAAAGACGTAGCGCGACTCCACCGCCGGGTCGTGCGGCCGCACGGTGAACTCTGAGCTATGCGAGGAGTGCTGCCCGGCGCTTTCGTTGGCCGGTGACGTTGACGGCGTCTCGAAAACACGTCTGTAAACAATGCGGAACAGCTGCTCCACGTCATGGAGGTTGATCTCAAGAGAGCGAAATGTTTGTTTCACTTTGAGCAGATCAGCGACGCGGCTGGCGGTGATTGTCGGTGAGGTACCACGCTCCAGCTTCGTGTCTGGGTGGTAGCGGTGGATGAACTGCTGAAGCAGGTCGCCGTCGCCGTGCACGGCTTCCAGCTGGCGCCTCAGCAGCGCGATGGATGACGAATCTGTGAAGTCAGCCAACGTCAACGCCGACGGACTTGTTATCTTGCCCAGACCGCGTTGCACCTCTTGCTCCTCGGTGATTTGCGCAACGACAGCGACAATCGCATTGGCCGCCTCGATAAAGCCCTTGCGCTGACTACACGTCATTGGACACTGCTTTTTTTGCGCAGCGCATGCCGTCAGCGTGTCGTGGAGCCCGTCGAGCAGGTCCGTCAGGTACTGAGAGAGCTCTTCTAAACTGTCGTGATCCATCAGAATCTTTTGGGTTTTCTAGTTTACGTTTTTTTTTTTTTTGGTGTGTGTGCGTGTATGCGTCTGCGTCTATAGGACGTCTTCTGGCTTGCGTCCACACAGAAGTAAAGCGCCAGCAAAAAGAGATGACCAGGCGCTACCGTGTGTGACGAGGACAACACAAGCACGCACATACAGCACGGAGATGGGGGGAGAGAGAGAGAGAGAGGAGAATTAACGTGATAGTGCGTAGAGCGGATGCGATGATGCGTGGTGCCTCAACTACCCTCAAGTAGAGCGTTGCACAGTGCATCGGCGCGAGGTGGTAAGCACCGCTACCTCGTTGGCTTTTTCGTGTTATAGGTATGTGTGTGTGAGAGAGAGCTGACTACGCTATTCTTTTTTTTTTGCTTTGCAACCAAGGCAATCCAAAATGCGTCAATTTGACTTGGGTCAACGTGAGTGTCGCTCTCTTCACTCGCCTGCCTCGATGACACTCTTGTCCGAAGCCTCCTCCGTGCAGCGCAGTGCAGACCAGGGCAGCAGTCCAAGGGCCGCCCCCGTGCGCGCGACCAGCGCCGCCACATCTTCCACCGTCACGTCCTCGTCCTTCTTGTACTGCTTCTCGTAGAGTGCCAGCTCACCGCTCCTTTTCTGATGCTTGAGACTCGCCTTGTGGGCCTCGGCCGAGTACATGTCGGTGAAGTGCACGTTGCACGTCGAGCAGTAGAAGGAAGCGTCCATTCCCTTCTTTCTTTTTTTGCTTAAGCAGCTGCGCACTGCGGAAGTGAATGAATACGCACACATGAACATACCAAAGAGAGAGAGAGAGAGAGGGAGGGAGGGAGGGAGAGTCGGTTGGTAGAGAGACGTGTAAAAGAATGTCAGATAAGATCTGTAGACGAGGCGGTAACCCTCTTCAACGGCTCTATCAAGATGGACAGAGAGTAGGCACAAGAGAAAAAGAAGCAGCCAAGCAACGTGCCCCCAACGAGAAGCGTGTCCGGACAGCTTGATCTTCCAGGTCAAGGGAGGGAGAGGGAGGGAGTCGAACACACACCTGTGGAGGCGTGCCAGAGAAAAAAAAAACATCGCATGCCCACACCACGTGCGCGTCCCAGCAATGGACGGTCTGTTCGTACCCAGCCGCGCTCACTGTCTTCTTCATCCCCGTCGTTGTGTCGTTGAAGTTCGTGTATGTGTGTGCGTGTATGTGTGATCACAGGATGAAAACGCTCAAAGACAATGATGAAGGAAACCAAACAAAGAGAGAACACAAAACAATCAACAACCACACCTCAGGCGTCGCACGAACTAGCCCGGGCTGTGCCGATGAACTACGTTTAAAAGGAGGATGTACACACACACACATGCCACACACATGCATGCAGACACCTCCACTTGTTTTCCTTTATCATCTTTTCCGTCTTTTGATTTCATCATTTTCGGCGACTGCTTCTTTTGCTTACCTATCCCCTTCCCTGCCCTCTTTGGTACTATTCTTTTTCCTCGCCTTTCCGCGATGCTGAACACAAAGGAGGAGAGTTGGGGGAACATGCATGAATGCGCAACGACTCGGCTCTGCGAGAGCTGCACCTTCTCATTTTCCGATTTTTTTTTTCTGGGGGTGACGTTCTGATTGGCGGAGTGAACCCTGGGGGTGCACTCTGGAGAAGAGAAGAGACCAACAACAACCTACGGAGAGAGAGTAATCTGTGAAAGGCTGGCATGCACTAGAACAACAAACCAGGCCGACGAAAAACAAAACAAAACGAGGGAGAAGGCAAAAGAAAGAAGCGAACACAAAAAAAGCACAAACAACAACAGGGCGAAAGAGGAGAAAAACATAAAGGAAAACACACACCGCGCAGTGGCTCAGGCAAGGCGGAGGGAATCGCGATCCTCCTCCCTTCCTCCAGGTGTCTCGCCCTGTCCGGTGTCTTCTCCTCTGGCCCTTTTCTTTCGTGTTCTTTTGGCTCTTTTCCCCCTCTTCTTCACTCGCTTCACATGTTAAGCTTTATCGAATTACTTCTTCTTTGTCGCCGCCTTCTTGCTCTGGCCCTGGCGCTTACCCTCAATGTTCACCTTGTTGTCGAGGCCGAGGGTCTCTGTCACGGCGCCCCAGCCGACGGTAATCTTGCCTTCGCGAATGGTGAACTTGAGGCCCTTCTCGACCGGCATCGGGTATGCCAGCGTAAGGATCATCTCGCGGTTGTCGCCGGGCATGCAGACGACGGAGCTCTCGAACTCCTTCATCTCCGCATCGGTCTTCTTCTGGCCTTCCGCGTCCTTGCCGTTTGTCTTGGCGAGCTCTTGGCGCTTCGCCTCGATCTCAGGGAAGCTCAGGTCAGCCGTCACATCGGCACAGTGGAAAAACAGCTGGGGGCGGTAGTGTGCGCTGAAGCCGCTGTGGCGACCACCCTCATCCTTCGTCAGCACGTAGACCTGCGCCTTGAGACGGTTGAACAGGCTGGTGCTACCAGGGGCGGCCATCACCATGCCGCGCTCCACGTTGTCCTTGGACAGGTTGGCCGTGTCGCCAGCACCAACGAGACTGACGCCAACGGAGTCACCGGGCATGCACTCGTCCAGCGTCTTGTGGTACATCTCAATGCCCGTGACCTTGACGGTCGGCTTCTTGGCGCTGAAGCCGGCCAGCTCGGCGTCGGCACCGTTCTTGAGGACACCCTGGTCCACACGGCCGGTCACGATGACAGACTTCTTGTCGGCCCCGGTCTCGTAGACGTGCTCGATGGCCATCAGGAAGGGCTTGTCGGTGTTGCGCGGCGGATCAGGGATCCACTCATCACACTTCTGCACCAGCTCGACGATCTTCTCTTCGTACTTCGGGTCGCCTTCGAGCGCCTTGAGGGCAGAGCCACGCACGATCGGGGTTTCCTCGGCAGGGAACTTGTACAGGCCAAGCTGCTCGCGGAGCTCCATGTCCACCAAGTCCAGCGTCTCCTCGTCCACCACGTCAGCCTTGTTGATGAAGCCGACCAGCGCAGGCAACCCAATCTGAGAGCAAATGAGTAGGTGCTCGCGGGTCTGCGGCATGACACCGTCGGTGGCCGCGACGACAATGATGCCGCCGTCCATCTGTGCCGCACCGGTGATCATGTTCTTCACGAAATCCATATGGCCGGGGCAGTCAATGTGCCCGTAGTGGCGCTTGGGAGACTCGTATTCGACGTGGGTGGCGTTAATCGTGATCTTACGGGCCTTCTCCTCCGGGGACTTGTCAATGGCGAAGTAGTCCAGCGCCTTGGCGTGACCTTGCTTGGCAAGCACCGTCGTGATTGCGGACGTCAACGTGGTCTTGCCATGATCGACGTGGCCAATGGTGCCGATGATGAGATGAGGCTTGTCGCGCACAAAGGCCTCCTTCTTCGGGGCCAAGCAGCGAAGAGCAGTGCGGAACATAACTCGTTATTCCCGAGAGACCAGCGCTGGGCGTGTGGAAGAAAAAAAAACAATAATACTGACGACACAAACTATTAGAAACGAGCAAAGCTGATGGCTCAGGTGAGAACTCAAGAGCGGATCCTAATTTCTTCAGAAGGGTACGCACGAGGTACACACCAAGAACAACACATGGAAGATGTGTGTGTGGGTGTGCGAGGGAGAGAGAGAGAGAGAGGGAGAAGGTGAGAGAGAGGGAGGGTGAAAAAGAGGGGATCAGAAGAGAGACGCGACACGGTGGTCGCACCATCAAGTAGTCAACAAACAGACACTCACTAAGGTGAGGGGGCTGTGGGTAGTCAGAGGTGCAGCCGTCACCGCTCACATGAACGGGTGGCGATACACGCACGCGACGGAACGGCCGGTCTCTTCACTAGTGAGCCGCGACCGTTCCCATCCCGCGCACAACACAGCTGCGACGACAACCTCACAGGTGTGCCAGCAGATAGCGTCAGCGCAGCTCGCAACGCTGAATGAAGAAGTGAGCTCGTTTGAACACGTTGGTGTATTTTTCCACTTTAGCTTCTCGTTCGACTCTCGTCGTTCGCGCGAGAGAGGAAGGGGAGGAGGAGAAGAACGAAAAGCAAAGAGAAGATATATCGCGCAGGCGAAGTCGGCAGCCGCACGCGTGTGCTTCTCTGTGTGCGTGTGTGCGTGCGCACACATACACACTACCTTTGCGCTGTACATGAGGAGACACCCGCCGCCACACAACGGAAGGATCGCACACAAAGGAAAACAACAAAAATAACAACCCATCCGAGGATATCCCCGCCGCCTCTGCTCGGTCTGTCAACAGCGCTGTCAAATTGCGCTCCAGTACACCGTTACGATGGCGTAGATGTGTGTAGAGAGATCATGCGCATGATTCACCCAGCCGTCCGTGTGCCCGTAGAGACAACTACTGCAGACGTGCATACCCGCACCATTCTTTCGCATGATCATGCAATGCACAATGAACTTGTACGGCTTTCCGAGTGCGACCAAGCGCTCCATGATGCCATCGCATATCAATTGAATCCACATTTTTGACTTGATGTGATCATAGCGCTGCGCGCTACTGTCGTTGCCGTCGTCGTCCACGTGGTTCACGTCCCCATCCGCGCCGTCGACGTCGTCGTCAAGGCCCCCGTTGTCATCCAAGTATGGGCTCGTAACTTGCAAGATGATGTTCTTGACATCGTTGCCCGCGATGAGGTCCTTCAGGTCCTCGGCGTTTTGCTTTGCCGCAGAGGCGACATCGCCTTCGTCTTCCTCGCCGGAGCCCTCGTTGCCGAGGTCCGCGTTGACCACTCCGCTCGTTGAGATGGCACTGACATCGGCCGCCTCGTGTGATTCAGCATCCTTCACGGAGTCACTGGGATTGATCGTCGCGGCGAACTCGTGTGGTGTGCCGTCTGCGTCGCCGCTAGCAGAATGTGGTCGTGCTTCGTCAATGTCGGACATGGCACACACCAAAAAAAAAAGATTTTTTTTTTTTGAAGAGTCGAGACGACACCTCTTTTAAAGCGTCGTGTGATTGTGCTGGAGGCGCTCACAGTCTTCACCGCTGAAGGATATGTACGTATGCACGTGCGTGTGTGTGCCTTCCTTCTTGGCGACCCGATGCGAGAGAGAGAGAGAGGGAGCGAGGGAAAAAAAATGTGTGTAGAGTACAATGAAACTGCCGGTTGCTCGTCACACACACACACACACAGTGCGTGACATCGGTCTGTCCCTGTAGGGCATGCGCGGCGCAAGGCCACACCGTCTCTCCCCACGTATTTCTTTTCTTCTTCTTCGCTCTTTTAATTGTCTTCCATGAAGATGACGAACAGGAGGTCTCGGTGTGCCTACGCCACCGCGACGAAACAACAACGTGGCCGGTGAAAGAAGGAAAGCAAAACAAAAACAAAACGAAAGACTTGCCAGTCTCATCACACAAGGCTGCGCATATGCATGTGATCCTTCGAGCTCAGCCCAAGGACGTCTTCACACCAGTCAATGTGCTTGTCGAGCACGAGCCGTAAGAACTCCTGAAGCCGCCCTTTGCTGCCACACAGAGTCACCACTTCGCCGTCGCGGTGTCCGGCGGCACCGCCACCACCGCCTCCACCTCCACTGCGGCGATGCCCGCCAGTCATGTGCGCGTCTGACGCCTGCCGCGCAGAGACCGACAACTGCAGCAGCTGCCACCGCGCGAGCTGGTGAATGGCGGCACGGAACGCATCGCGGTCAAGCGCGGCGGCCGCACGCGTGCCGAGAGAAGAAGCCACGTCCTCTAGCAAGTCACCCACACTGCGCGCACAGGCACGACCCGATGCACCGCTCTGCTGCTGGTACACGTAAAAAAGGACAAGAAATGCCTCACGCGTCAGGTACTCTAGGCGAACCACATGACCGTCGTCAAGAAGGTCGTACATACCAGGTGGCAGGAGTGTGGCAGACGGAGACGGCGGGTGCCTTTGCAGGCTCGGGGCTGGGCCGAGCCGTGCTTGCACGGCGTGCTGCCACTGCGTGCGTACCCTCGTCGGCACGGACGCACAGCCCCCGGTCAGCGGGGTCGGCAAAAGACGAAGTCCCACCGGACTGCGTGCCGACAGCTTCTGCCATGCGCTCGCGGACGAGACGAAAGGCGGGGCCACCTCCTCCCCCTCTCCGGCATCCCACAAATCTTGAAGACGTCGCCCAGGCCCAGCGACAGCAGCCTCAAGAAACGGCAGCGCGGTTGTGGCGGCTGTCCTCGTCGACATCGTCCCGTCAAGCGCCAGTCGCGCGGAGAGCCACGCCAGCGTCGTCTCCACGCCGGCCGAAGAGAGAAGTGGTGCGGCACCGGATACCGCCGCGGTCAGACACGACGCCGCAGCGGCGAGTGACTCTGGCGCGGTCGCGCCTTCTGCCAGCTGCGCCGCCGTGTGCGTGTGGACGTGGTGGGCAAGCGTGGTCTCTGCGTCGTCGTCGATATCGGCAGCGCCAGGCACGAGCTCGTCAAGCAGCTTCTCGCACAGAACGATGAGCAGCTCTAGAGTCAGTGTCGGGTGCCCAAGAAGGCTAGCCACTGAGTCGAGTGCGGGTGATGGTGCCTGCGGTACTGCCTGCAGACACATGCCGCCCGCGCGCACGTCCATCGAGTCGTTGGCCGTTTCATCGTCGCTTGCTTCGCTTGGTGTGAGGTCCTCCACAATGCTGTTGTCGTCCTCGGCGCTGCCCGTGAACTCCTGCTCACTTGCCGTGGCTTCCGTGCGGCGATCCGGGGACAACGTGGCGTCCGCCATCTCCCCAGATTCACGGCGTGGCCTCACGCGCTTCCGCCCAGCCCGCCATCCAAGCCCCCACAAACCTATGGCGCTGGCGCTAAATAGGCCACCATCACGCCCCCCTGGGAGGCCACGCTGATTTGCCTGACCGAGGCCTCTCGTGCCCACCGCTGCCCGGGCCTCCGCGGATCGCTGGCGGCGAAGCCAGCTGTCAGCCACGTCAAGCAGCGGCCTCTGCACGTGGGCCAACCACTGCAACCACTGCAGCGGGAGCAGGCCCTCAGGCAACAAGCCCTCCAGGCTGTCCACCGCACTGGCCAGTGAGGCCGATATGTGCTCGAGTCGCCTCAGCGCCTCGCGGTCCACGTGTTGAAAGAGAGTCTGCACCGAGTCGCGCGCCGCCGTCGTCGCCACAGCTGCCGTGGCTGTCTTTCCTCGTTTTTTTGGTCGCAGAGCCTCCGACTTCCCCGGCTGCGCCGAGGCCAGCTGCCGAAGAGCCTCTTCCCCGTGCTCAAGATCTAATCGGCGATCGGCAAGCTGCAGCTGCGCTAGCTGACACTGAAAGAAGTCGGAGAGCAACGACACATTCGCGCGCACAAGTCGGCGCGGCGTCCACGGCAGCAGTGGAATGTACTGTGTTTCACAGGTGAGGCGGCTGGACAGGCGCTTCTCCAATTGTCTAATGTCGGGTGCCGATGAGGACAGCACTAGCGAGAGTCCACCGCCGCGCTCGTCGCCCTCGTGCATAAGACCCGAGAGCACGTAGAAGAGCTGATCACACCAGATGCCGAACTGATCGGCGTGGCGCAAACAGACCACAATATTGACACCGTGGCTCTTGAAGAGCAACAGTGCACGCTGAAGCGCAGAAAGCGCACTTGCCGCACCGCCTGCCAGGTACGCGGTGGTCGAAGAGATGAGCATCTTCGCCTCCTCGGCTGCGTCCATGGCGTCGTCCTCCTCTTCATCATCTTCATCGTCATCAATATCTTCCTCGCCGCCATCGTTGTCACCACCACCGTCGTCGGGGCGCGCACGTGCCACCCGTCTGTCGCCGCCGTCCACCCCCGCAGCGGTGCGCCGGGGCTGCGCGGCCGCGGCCTCTGCGTCGGCCATGGCACTCAACCGCGCTGGGAAGTGAAACAAGACACCAAAGTCAATCTGGCCGCTGGCGATGTTCGGGTCGGCCGCCCGCAGTTCAGCAGACTGCGGCGACCTCAAAAAGACAAGCAACTGATCGGCAACGACGCGCAACGCCGCGGCATCACTGCGAAGGAGGTCGCCGTGCAGCTGGAGCACGAGTGTGCCAGGCTGACGCGCACAGTCGGCGGCGATCAGCCGGAGGAGACGATGCTTCCCGCACCCACGTGGTCCCCAGATGGCCTGACAGGAGCGGTGCCCTAGAGCACATGAGGCCGCGATGGTGCTGCGGACGGTGCGGTAGACGAGTTCCTGGGCGGCATCGGCTTGCCGGTCGCGGGCAGCTTTAGCTTCCGCCCCACCATTGAGGCTCGCGTGGGTCTGATGGGGGTCGTCTCTCGCGTCTTCTGAGCCCGGTGGTGGAGGCGTACGACCCCGTGGTGCGACCGCCAGAAAAGCTTTGCCCGTCCGCAAGGCGAGGTGTTGCGTCGTGCGGCAGCACAACATCAGCAAGTGATGGGAGACTGTCGCGAGAAACTCTGCGCACACACACTGGGTGGCGCGCGGGGCGGCTTGCAGGTACGCCAAGTCGTTGCGCGCGGTGGTGACTCCGGTGGCGGCGACCTGCTTCTTTCTTTTCCCCTGATCTGTGCCAGACGGCGGAGCGGCGGCTGTGCGGTCCCGGGCAAGGGCAAGGAGCACGTCACTGAGCCGCTCCTCCCGTCCCCCACACACGAGCCGCTCCAGCGGATCGACGACCTGCGGGGACATTGACCGAGGAGGTGGAGGTGGCGGCGACGGTGGTGGCACGCGCTTTCTAGCAGGTACCGACGTTCTCGGCTTCTTCTTGACTGCCGCACGCGGAGCAGCCTTCTTGAGCGCCGCGGACTTCGCAGGTGCCTTTGCGGGGACTTTCCGCGGCGCCTTTGCGGGCGGCGTGGCGCGCTGTCTTTGTGCCGTCGCCGGCGGTGCACCTTTCTTCTTCTTTGGCGCCATCGAGAGAACTGACCTCCACAGATTCAGTGAGTTTTATGACTGCTACTAGTGCTCCTCTGGTGCACACGGCTGTGCTGGTGTCAGTGCTGAGATACTTCAGAGCCACTCTATGGATGTACGCGCACCGGAGAAGAAGGTGCGCCGAGGCGGCTGAACAACCACCACATCAATGAAAAAGTGGAATACGGTGACGCGAGACACCGACCGAGGAGAGGAAGATAGTAAGGAAGATGGAGCCACCACAGAGGGCACCACGCACACAAGTTACAAGAGGCGTAAAGAGAGTAAGCGGGGGAGACAGGAAAGAATGCCGGAGCTGGTGGGGTGACAAAGGCCTTGGCCCACAGGGCCGACGCGAATAAAATGGCGCATCGGCTGCCACCCATATGCCATCTGCCCACGTCATGGTGAACTGCTTTGCGCAATAGGATCGCTGCATTCGAAGCAAAGAAAAGAGACCGGCGCTCTCTCCCTGTGTGCTTATGTGTGTATGATGGCGATAAGTGCGATGAGGCGCGTTACTACGCACACTCGCGCAACGCCAGATACAGAAACCGTCGTGAGAGATGGAGTGACTCCCCGCAGCCTGCCACAATCCTTCGAGCACCAGCAATCTAAGCTCCGCCGCTGCGGAAGAGGTGTGATTCGTGGAATGTAAAGGACACACCAGAGTCTCGGACCATGTTGTTGAACCGTCGTGAGAGATGGAGCGACTCCCCGCAGCCTGCCACAACCGTTTGCTCGTTCAACGCACACACACGCGGCGGTCAACACACACACACACACACACACACAATGCTGGATGCTCTCAGTGCCATTTGTATAGTATGCATCAGTGTTCAGACTCGTCTTCCAATATTAGAGTAATCTTAGCAACTTCATCATGTCCAGCAGCCACAGCTCACCACAGCACACATGCGCGGATGGACGTGCACACGAACTGCTCAACATTTGTACACATACGAAGGGTCCTCATGAATGTAGTCGGTCCGCTCGTCGTTGACAGTTTTCATCATGGCAGCTCACTCGCACCACCCATCCATCCATCCACGCACACACACAGCGCACCGATACGTGTCGTCAGCCACATTTACGGCTTCTCATCAATCGTGGATCAGTGCACAGTGCTCTGAAATTGTATCCGTCTGAATGTCTTTCATCACATGACACGCACGCGGCCGCACACAGGCGCACAGAAACACAAGAACACAGGCACAGACGGCTCTTGGAGAACTATCACCCGCGGCAAAAGACTGAGGACAGCTGCAGCGGCTACACGTCGTCCGCACATGCACGCTAGCCGAGGCAACGGCCACGGCCTTCCGCCTGCGAGCAGCCAGTAGTTTGCGCGAGCGGGTCGCACGAGGGGCGAGACGAGCGCGGTCAAACAGGGCTGCGCGTACCAGTGCGCAGGCCAAGGAGGTGGACAGGAGAAGAAGTGCGATGCGATCTTTTTTTTTTCTGCACGAATCGGTGCCGTTGAATACAGGGAGACAGTTGTTGGTCTTACCTGAACCGGGTGAGGGCCGCGTTGCGCGCCGGGGCCGGTGGCGAGAGAAATATCCCGCCACAACGTGTTCGACGTTCACGGCGGCGCGGAGGACACACCTGCAATCGCTCTGGGTGCATGTGTGACATAGTCATAATAACAAGAGCACTGCGCACACACACTGAGAGGGAGTGGAAAGAGGACGAAAAAAAAAACGAGGAGCAGAGAGCAGGCAAAAAAAAAAAAGAGGAACAGTAAATTCATTAAACAAGCACATATAGAAGAAGAAACGGTTTACTCGTACGCCTCCATCAGGGAGGCTCTGAACGGCGAGTGAACGACGCAAAAGAAAAAACAAAAATGATAATAATAGTAGGTATGGACCCCTCCAGAACGTCAAAGGCGATACGTCAATTTGTGTGTGGTGCGTCCGTCACCGCACATTCATCAGGGAGTGTGTTGGCGGCGTTCACGTAACGTGTCTCCGTTTGCAGCGTGAGTGTCGACAGGCCAATGTCCCACGAGGTGACCTGCATCGCGGCTCCTACCATCGATGACTGGTCAATCGCCGACCGCAACGGACTGGCCTCCACGCGAAGGCGGTGCGCAAGGTAGCGCTGCCACGGCCCCCACCGACGGCGAAGGCGACGCAGCTCGGCCTGTTCGCAGGCGCGTAGAAAACCACTGGGAGAGGAGGTGCCGCTCACCACGTCGTCGTCCGTGTCCGTCAGACTGGGTGGGTCGAGCACCAACCACTCGGCGGCGTCTGCTGACGCGGTGCGTGCCGCGATGAGAGAGGCCTCAAGGGCTGTCTGCTGCGCAGGCTCGGAGGGTGTGCCGCCGGCGCCGCGGTGGCGCGACGGGGAGCGCTCCGCCGGGCGTCGCCTGGTGAGGCCGGCACGACGGTCCACGGCGGGCGGGTCGCTGCTCTCGTCATTGCCCTCACGGATCGTGAACACACCCCAGTCGTCGTCGGCGGCGACGTCCTCGCTGCTCCCCACGGGCGGCGAGGTGTCCATCGGTTCCGCGAGGCACTGCGCATCGTCCTGGTGGCCTCTCGGCTCTCCTGCATCCTCGTGCCGTGCGAGCGCTTCCGACGCCCCGGAGACGATGATGTTGTATTCTGCAGCTGGCCATGACTGTCGGTGCTGGGCGTGGAGCAGCAACGCGTCAATGAACCGGGCGGCGCTCCACCGTCCACACCCCGCTGCCCCACCTCCGCCCTGAGCGCTTCCCGGAGATAACAGGGCTGTCATCGACGTGCGGAGCGGCGTGCTCGCCGATGAGCCGGCTGGTGAAGAAGTGAGCAGCCATAGCGCCGCACGGATCTCGATGAACACGCGGCCGCGCGCGACGAGGCCTGCCATGTCAATCACGCTGTCCGTGCTCTCCGTGGCCTCGCCCGCCTGAGTCGACAGGCCACCCTGTCGTGCCGATGAGGACGTGGTAGACGGGGCCATCCACGCCAGTGCACTTGGGAGGGGGAACAAGTAGTTCAGGAGGTCGTTCTCCGTCACGGCGTAGACGTGCCACCGCACGCGGTTGGGGCTGGACGCACGACCGCTCGCCACACCCTTCTCTGCTAGCCATGGCGAGTGCTCCAGCACCCACACGAGCTCGGGGCGGGTCGAGGGAGACGGATCCCCCTTTTGTCTCCTGTTTTTCTTCTTTTCGTGGGTCCGGCGTGATCGGGCGGCTCCACACGCTGGTGTTGTCTCCCACACAACGTCCTGAGGGTGGGTGGGGTTTGCGCCTTCTCGTCGCAGCCAGGCTAGCACAACGCGAACAGCATCGTCACCCGCGTCGGGGGCACGTACCGTCGGTGCCTGTCTCTCTGTCGCTTGCATTTCCTCGAGCAGCCACTGCGGCGGTGTGTGAGCAAAGAAGCCGGCGAGGTTTTTTTCGCCGTGGAGAACGGCGCTGGCGTCATACAGCCACTTCCGTCGTGCCTCATCGGCACTCTCACCTCCCCTCCCGGTTGCCGCCCGCTGAGTCTTCTTTTTCTTCGTTCGCGCTTGGCGCGGCGGTGAACCGCGCTTGTCCTGCAGGTGATGACACAAGCCGTCGTCGGAGAGGAGTGGCCAGGGCAGACAGGAGGGCAGGTCCCGCGCCGTTGGAGGACTTACCTCCGCGACGTTGTGCCCTCTGTTCGCCACCAGCAAGTCGCGTAGAGGCCACCAGCTCACGAGCTGAGCCGCAATACTCAGCGCGAAGGGATTCGTCCGCTCACGCGGCACCGCCACTGCACCGTCCGCGTCATCGGCCACCGGTTCGTCGCAGAAGAGCTGACGGTGAGCCACGTGATGCGGCTGGCGTGCTCGGCGCGACGAGGTGTGGGTGGCCACCGCGACGGTGGCGTATGACCGAAGAGGAAGACCCGTCGCGGCGTCGTACGCGGGAAAGTGCAGGGGTCCGTGGACCTCCTGTGACGTGGGTAGCGACAGCCACCAATGCAGAGCACCGCGCCCGGTCTGCGGCGCACGCGACATTGCCACGTCGCCGGTGAGTGGCATAACTGCATGCGCCGTCAGCTGTGTCATCGGCGCGTCGTCATTCTGACGAGGCGCGGCGGTGAAGGCGTGCGCATCGCTTTCCACTGCCCGCACACGGCACCGTGACGTGGCACCGCCTTCCGCCGCTAAGAACAGTTGCAGGCCGGTGAGCTGCCACACCTTGGGTAACAGCCAAGTGACCCGCGCGTGCACGTAGGCGCGCGAAATCAGCGGGGACAGTGTGTGCCACGAATGCGTGAGCTGGGTCGGATTCGCAGGAAGCCACGCGCGCAGCAGTGAAGGGACACGGCGAGCATCGTTGTCGCGCTTGAACTCGCGGTCGTGCCCACCCAGTGTCGACCACAGCCACGCTTCTTGGGCGGCGACGAGCTGCGGGTCTTCTTCAAGCACCCAGGCAAGCCCGTTCCACACACAGTGCGGCGCGTATGCGCTGACTGCGTGCGCGGCCCACCACGCCGACTGACGCATCTCTTTCTGGGCCTTCTGGAACTGCCGTGCAAAGGCGCTGCCGTGCTCATCATCCTTCAAGCACGACGCGGTGATACGGGCGAACACGTCACCAACATGGACACGCTGCACACGAATACTGACTGGGAGGACGGTCACCGGCAGTGGAACAAGCCGTCCATCGGGGCAACGCCACGTGATTGACGTCAGAGTCTGTGGCGATGGCGGTGGCGTGTCGCAGGCACCGTGTGCCGATGTCTCGCTCAGCGCCACGAGCGACGGCACACGCTGACTGATGGCTCGACTGAACGCGCGCAGCCGCTGAACATCCTCGTGACCGAAGGCGTCAAGGCGGCAGTCCAGAGAGACACTGGTTTCACGGAGCGCCTGTGTCAACTGCGCCGGCACGCGGAGCAGACTTTTTAGCGCTGGAGACAAGGGCTGCTCCACGCACGCGCCGAGAAGGGCCTCGAACACCGGCGAGGACGGCACGGCGGTGGGTGATGCGGTGGCGACGCTTGTAGTGTGGTCGAGTCCCCACTGCGAGACGCCCAGCGGCAACGAGCTACCGTACAGGGAGCCACATCTCGTCGAAACATCGTCATGTGCAACAACGTCGTCATCGTCATCGCCATCTTCGCCACCGACGGGTACCTGTGGCGACCGCACAAAGGCGTGGTAGACGAGAGGTAGCGGCTCACAGATGTGAACGGAGGTGGTCGCGTCCATCGTAAACGACGGGGCGCGTGATGCTGAGGAGGTGAGGGACAACGCAGCCGGCTCCAGCGAGTGTTTCTTCTTGTCTTCAGGTACGCTCGTCCGCGTGGGCCGGTACTCATCACCGTGTCGTCGAGCCGGTGTTGTGGCCGCCGGCGGGGAGGGCACGCCACCGATGGTCACGCGACCGCGACGCAGCCATGCAGCTCGTGCGCGCGCGAGCCTGCCGCTTGCAGAGGCCTTCATCGAGAAGAGATGACGACCATCCATCCGTGCCGCACGCAGCACCGCTCGCGACTTGCATGCGCACGTACACAGGGCAAGTAAGCGCATCGACATATGAGTATGTGTCGTGAGTGCGTCAGAGTCTTCATTTCATCGAAACACCAAAAAAAATGAAGTGAAAGGAAATGTTCACGAAGAACAGAGAGGTAAAGGACCGAGAGAGAGAGCGTTCATGCGAAGGCAAGAGTTGGATTGACGAGGTGTGTGGTAACTTGCCTCGTGCATGTGGGTGCGCTCGGCTGTGTGCCTGGTGCCGGCCGAGCTGACCCTGCAGGACGGTCGCAACCACGCCAAGCTTCGCCCAACCTCCTCTGATCCATCGGCTCCCGACACTGGCGCGGAAAGGAGGGAGGGAGAGGGGTGACGACGGCAAACGTGCTGTCTGGCTATCAAGAACAACAGCAATAACACACTCATCGTAACGCCTACGCATGTGTGTGTACGTGTGTTTGCAGGTTGGCCCATTTCATGAGATTTTGGTGAATCTTGCTTTCTTGACCGCTTCTCGTTGAAAGAAGTTTTTAAGCATATGAACGGGCCAAAAGGTATGCTAGTGGCCTGTGCGCTTCATTGATGACGTTTTATTTGTTTTTTTCTCTTTTCCTTTTCTTCTTTCTTCTTTCGCCTTTTTTGTTTTGTTTTTTGATAATCCTGCTTCTTCTCCGTCTCTCTCTCTCTCCTCAACCGTGTGCGGTGGAGATGTGCGTGAGTGAGAGAGAAAGAGTGAAACAACGACAACAACAACAAACCCTGAAAGATGAAAAGCGGGTGAACACACGAAAACAAAAAAAAGTCAAAGAATCATTTGTGTAAGGACGGCTAACTGAGGAAAAAAAACACAGGACAGAAAGACAGAAAGAAACCTTGTGAGTGTTGGCGTGGGGAACAACGGGGAGAGTGGGTCAGATAACGATAAATGCTACGGGGGAAGTGATGGGATAATAAACAGGAACATAAGGAAAAACAACAACAAAAAAAGAAGAAACAAAAAGAAAGACGAGCATTCAAAGGGATGGGCATGCACACATGCGCACATATGCACATCCCTCACGTAAGACACCAGCTCCTGCTTCGCGACTCAAGACTGCCACACACACGCGCACACTCACAGTGTGGGACGTGCCCTCTCTCTTTCTGTACACGAAGCGGTTCTCACGAACCAGAGAAAAACAACAGAGACAGGGGAGAAACAACAAAAAAGAAAGGAAACATAATGTTCAGGGAAACATTGTTGAAACATTTTTGATCAGCACGACGAGCTGCGAAACCAAAGTGCCTCACTCAAACATGAAGACAAAGAGGTCAGCGGGTATGGAAAGAGAACGTCGCGACCACGCTATCGAGAAAAAGAAAAAAAAATGAGTGAGGTCAACGCCAAGCGAAAAAGAGAAAAGAAAGGAAAACGAAAAACAACAAGAAACAAACTACCAGAAAAGAGAAAAGGACGAGTGAATACGGGAAAAGGAGTTCCACGAGAGTGTGGAATGAGAACGAGCTCACAGAAGATGCCTTACAGATACTTGGGATGAGGGAAGAAGGAAGAAAAATAGAAGAAGGAGAAGTGTCACAGTGAGCCTGCGGCATGTCCTTGGACAAAAGCACCGCTGACCTTCGACTTCCACTCCTCTCCTCCCTTCTTTCCTCGTTCACCAGGAACGTGCGCGCTTCTCTCCGGCTGATTCCACCTTCTCTCGCGTCTTTCGGCACCGCGAACAACATCTAGCATAATCACTATCCACACAGCGTCGTGGAGAGCCACAAGTGTAAACTCGGCTCTCTCTTCTCTCTTCTTTTCCTTTCCCACGTCGGTTTCTGTTTGAAGAGAGAACGCAATAAATGCAGTGCTCTCTCTGTCCTCCTTTCTTCTTTTTTTTTTCGCTCTTCACCGTCAAGGAGAGGCGGAGGGCGAACTCTCGTGCGCTCCGACAACTGTCGGCGAGGACAGCGCCTGACACTACGGCGACCCTGAGCCGGAGATGTCTGAAGAGTGAGAGGGTGTGGCGCATGCCACATTACGCCTTCAGGTACTTGCTCGCGAGCTGCTCCGTCGTGGTGGACTTGGGGCGCTCAATGGGGTGGCCCTGGAGGCGATCCCACACGACGCCAGACAGCACACCGAGCTGGCGCGAGATACCGAAGAGGACCGTGTAGAAGGACTGCTCGGTCACACCGTAGTGCTGCAGAAGGACGCCGGAGTGGGCGTCCACGTTGGGGTACGGGTTCTTGGTCTTGCCGTGCTTGGTGAGGATATCCGGCATGATCTTGTAGATGGTGCTCACGATGCTGAACAGCTCATCATCGGGGAAGTGCTTCAGGCAGAACTCGCGCTGGCACGTGTAACGAGGGTCCGTCTTGCGCAGCACAGCGTGGCCGTAACCGGGTACGACGCGCTTGGAGTTCAGGAGGTCCCATGTGTACTTGGTCAAGGCGGTCTCGAGCGCGGCCTCGTCCTTCGTGTTGACGCCGTCCTTCTTGCACAGCTCCAACATACTGAACACGTAGGTGAGCACTTCCTGGTTAGCCAGTCCGTGCAGCGGGCCCGCTAGACCGTTCATGCCAGCGGCGAAGGCCAGGTAGGGGTCGCTGAGTGCTGACGCGACGAGCACGGTCGTGTGGGCCGAGACGTTGCCACCCTCGTGATCAACGTGAATGGAGAGGTACAGGCGCATGCAGTCCCAGAACTCCTGGTCCTTGAAGCCCATCATGTTCGCGAAGTTCGCGCCCCAGTCGAGATCGGCAGAGGACGGCGCCGCAAGTTCCACCTTGCCCGTGCGCAGGCGGTTGTAGATCATTGCGGCAACTGCTGGGGAGCGGGCCACAAGGTCTAGTGAGTCCTCGAGCGCGAGCTCCCAGTAGTTCTTCTTGTTGGCCTTGCCTTCCGCGTAAGCGCGTGCGAACTTGGAGTACGTCTGGAGACCCATCACACCCGTCGTCAGCTGCGTCATGGGGTGCGCGTTCTCCGGCAGTGCGGTGATCACCTTCTGCGCGGCGGCAATCGCCTGGGGGTCCGCGCGGCGGTGCAGCTCGTTGTTGAGCGCCTTGGCCTGCTCCGTTGTGGGCACGTTGCCGGTCATGAGAAGCCAGAACATCGCCTCGGGGAGCGGCTCGCTGCCGCCGGGCGCCTTGGGGAGCTCTGCCTGGCACTGGGGGATGGTCTTGCCGCGGAAACGGATGCCTTCCATGGGGTCCAGCAGCGACGGCTCGTACACGAGGCCAGTGATGCCGCGCATACCGCCGTAGGCAGCGTCAATGGTGGCATCACTGAGCTTCACGTTTCCGTGGTCCTTCTTCAGCGCGGCGATCTGCGGTGCCTGGGCCTGGTTCAGGGCCAGCATCTGGCCCTTCAGCTCATCGACGATGGCAGAGGAAGAAGCCAGACGGAGGCCGAAGGGCTTCCGGAGTGCAGCAAAGCGGGCGGCGCGCATGATTGAGTACGACACAGCAAAGAATGCGCGTGTGCGACTACTTGAGAGGGAGGAGGAAGGGGGGAAATACTACTGGTGACAAGACACACACACAAAACCAAGAGGGATTGTTTGCGTATATGTGTGACTGAGCAAGTACGGAGAAAGGCTGGTGCGATTAGGGAATACTTAGGCAAGAAAGCTGGACACTAATGAAGTGTGGTGGCACAGGTCATTTCACAGTGGGAGAAAGGGAGCGAAGATGGTGTTCGTGAGCGCAAAAGGGGAAGAGAAATGGAGAGAGAGAGAGATAGAAAGAGAAGGGAGTGACTATGGTTACCGACCGGCCCTTCAACATAGTGCGTGAACGGCCATGACGAGCCGCTCGTTCAGGCGGCACACAGGAGGCGACGGGCGATGATGTTCACCCGTTGAGGGGCCCTCCCTTCTTTAACATTGACTTTTGGCGTCTGAGACGAGTGCCTTCATCAGTTGATGAGCACACAGCGTTTTTTTTTTTCTCTTCTCATACTTGGGAATTGTGTCCTGCGACCCCACGAACAATGCACTCTATATACCGACACCACGCTGTGGCATCAAAGAGAGCGTGAGAGAGGGTGAGCGAGGGAAGGAGAATCGAAAAACAAACAAACGAAGAGAGTAGATCTATGAACAAGTGCGAGTGC